>JASPKZ010003796.1:2492500-2862451 GCA_030220185.1 Diploptera punctata | reverse complement strand
CTCTACAATTCTCTCTCTCAACTCTCTCTCTAGCTCGCCATCTCTCTCTCTCTACAATCGCTCTCTCTCTCTCCATCTCTTCTCTATCTCGATATATATATATATATATAATATATATATATATATATATAAAGTCCACCGCTGTGGTCTCAAGGTAGCGTGCTGCCTTGTCACTCAGCGGGCCCGGGTTCGATCCCCGGTCGGAACAGTTTTCTGGGTGAGGATTTTATCGGGGGTTTTCCTCAATGTAAGGACAAATGTCAGGAAAACTTTAAGGCCCAAGCGGTCCCCGAAATCATATGGTCATTATCATCATCCTTATCATCCTTCACCGGTGTGGAAAGCAATGGGAAGCTACCACACCTACAATTCCCTAGTAAAGCTGCAAGCATAGCATGAAAATGCTATGATTGCAGTGAAAGACCTGCCCTCGGGCAGAATTACTATGGTTGGATATATATAAGAGTGAGAACATTGCGGCTGTTGTCATGAAAATATTACTTAAAATGTTTCACAGATCTTCACCAATCTTATCTATTAGACACCGCAAAAAATGACCATGGCATCTAGATATAACTTATATATATAACTTATATATATATCTTATATATATATATCTTATATATATATATCTTATTATATATATATATATATATATAGCTTATATATATAGTATATATATATATATCGTATATATATATATATATATATATATATATATATATATATATAATCTTATATATATATATATATATATATATATATATATATATATATATATATATATATATATATAGATGTCATGGTAATTTTTTGCGGTGTCTAATAGATAAGATTGGTGAAGATCTGTGAAACATTTTCAGTAATATTTTCATGAGAACAACCGCAATGCCTTCACTCTTTCGCAATTCGCCGAAAACTTAACTGTCGCAAAAGGAAAGCTTCCATTAAAGCCAGAGTAATTATTATACACAAAAGTTTCATTTGGTGGAAAAGTATATAAATAAAGTAAAAAAAAAAGATAAAGTGATCCCACTACAGGACATAGGAGACCCTTGGGGTAGTAGAAGGTTCAGGCTCCCACTTTTTCTAGACAATCGGCACTTGATGTCAGCCGACTTGTCAGCCCTGCGTGACGGCCGCCTTTACTCCCAGAAGAAGCGTCTGGTACTCATTTTATTTAGAGGCTGAGTCGACCCCAAGGCCATTGTGCCACCAAAAGGTCTGGGCCAGTTTAAAAATCCTGACCTCACCGGAACTCGAACCCTCTACTTTCCAGTTTTTAGCGCACTGCCTTAATCACTGAAGTACGTGTGCCCCCATAAGAATAATGTCCTTCTTCTTCTTCTACTACAAGTTTTAGGCTATGCAGCCTGTTCCGGCGAAGTTAAAAGTGGAGTCCATCTTCTACGTGGTCGGCCAACATCTCTTGTTCCTCAGGGATTATACAGGAAGGTTCTTTTTGGTATTCTTTCGTTGTTCATTCTCATTAAGTGTTCTGTCCATTTCTTATTATTTTCGCTGATTTTATCTTCAATTTTATATATATTTAATTCTTCTCGTATAGTTTCATTCCTTATTCTATCCGCTCTTGTGCATCCTTTCACATTACGTAAAAACAGCATTTCCGCAGTCTGTATCCTGCTTTTATCCCTTGATTTCATTATCCAATTTTCATTTCCATACAACAACAAAGGAACAGCCATTGTTTTATATAATTTAAGTTTCATATCTTTCCTTGTTTTCCGACCTAAGGTTATTTTTATGAATAATGTAATGTGTATAATTAAAATGTATTTATATCACTCAAGATGAAAAGCTCTTCATACATATGTTTTTTTTACGTGTATATAGACCTAGATGTCGACGGCATGGAATTTTGGTATTGTTAGGTAAATATAAGTTTATTAATAAAAAAGCTAATTGAAAGGCAAGCGAAATACAAAATTTTATTTTTACTCTTGTGTAAAATTCAGTACTTATTTCATAGTGTCCTTCATATCTGTTGCTGAGATACAATGTAAAAATAATAGAATAAAATTATATATTTATGTGCAGGAGTGATGCCATTAGGCCTTACTTTCCCCTACATTGCATTACGCCTAATATGTTGCAGTAAACATAGAAGTACAACTGCTCTACAAACTTGTAACATTTAGAAGCTAATATTAAATCTGTTGTTTTACTTGTTGCTTAAACAATTTTTTTTGCAAATGCCCCAGGTTGTCTTTCGACATTCCTGGTTTCTCTCCTGTCATGGCATACTTGTAACCCACTTCTGAGGTTGGGGCGCCTGGAAGGCGGGGTTACGTTGCCCCGATGATATGATGGGTGATGATAGTGGTGCGCCAGGAGAGTCCCTTAATCTAAGATGAATATGAATGATGATGATGGCCATATGATTTTGGGGACCGTTTGGGCCTTAAAGTTTTCCTGACATTTGTCTTACAGGTGAGGAAAAACCCCGATAAAAACCTCACCCAGAAAAATTGTCCCGACCGGGAATCGAACCCGGGTCCGCTGCGTGACAAGGCAGCACGCTATCTCGAGACCACAGCGTGGACTGCATAAACAAATATTAAAATTTTAAAGTGTTCAAGATAGCATTAAACTAGGTAGAGTTTATAATGTAGGCTGTCATTATTATTTCTTATTATTTGAAATAATTATATTAAAATTTAAAAAATGGCATTTCTAAAACACTTTCCATCTCCAATAACTGATACTCAATGATTAATTTACCAGTGCATCCTAAATAATAATGGAGTAGTTCCATGGCACAAGTGGTTAGACACTTGCACTTCATTTCTGGAATCCGTGTTTGCGTCTCAGACACTCAACGTGGGATTCGTGGTGGACGAATCGAACCCAGTGTAGATTTTTGTCGAGGATTCTCACGTTTTTCTCTGCGACAACTTAATCCCACCATTTTTTCATACTCACGTCATTCATTATATCTGTCCCTGTGATGTTGCCATAGGCCTGAACTGTCGGCATCATTGTATATCATAGAACATCAATAATTGTGGCATCACCTCGTCTCACCCCCTTTACACTAGTAGAGGGTTTACATTTACCCTAAAAATTACTTCTTCTTATACTTTATGGAATTAGGCCTTTTGACCTGTTTTCACATCAAGTGAGATCTAATGAATCTTCCCATATAGTAAATGCGCGTTCAACACTTCTATATCATACTGGTTTGTACATTAATAACAGCTGAGGCATTCTTTTAACATATTTATGCCAGTTGTTTCTCATGTCGTCAATTCTATTTGTTAAATTAAAAATATTTAAATCTTTTTTAATATCTTCATTTCTTTTTGTGTCCAAAATTATCACACCTGCTATTGAATGTAAGAACTTCATTCCTGCAGTTTCTTTCTTTCTTTCTTTCTTTCTTTCTTTCTTTCTTTCTTTCTTTCTTTCTTCCTTTCTTTTCTTTTCTTTCTCTCTTTCTTTTCTTTTCTTTCTCTCTTTCTTTCTTTCTTTTCTTTCTCTCTCTCTCTCTCTCTCTCTCTCTCTCTCTCTCTCTCTCTCTCTCTCTCTCCTCTCTCTCTCTCTCTTCTGTCTGAACGGTTAAGAGCCTTGTATATGTAAAGACAGGCACTGCCATAATTTTGTAAAATTTTAATTGTGCACTCCATAAAGTTTTATTTTTCAGTGTCCGTTTTATAGTCCCACACAAAAATACTCTAAAACGTACTTAATTTAATGTTAATATCTTCCTTCTAGCAGTATGATTACTAATTTACAAATACAAATTTTATTAGTCGAAAGATGATATCCACTGAATAGAACTTAAAACTAGTATAATGTCATAAATAATATACACCGCAAAGGTCTCGGGGTAGCGTCATTGCCTCGTACACAGAGGGTAGGTTCGATCCCCGGTCAGACAAGTTTCCTGGGTGATGGGTTTTTCGAGTTTTTCCTCTCCTGTAAGACAATTGTAAAGAAGATTCAGAGGCAAACGGTCCCAACTTCATTTCGCCATCATAATCACATTAGCCGTGTTTAGTATGAATGTGTGTGTAAATGATGTTTCGTCTCAATGTTGTGTTGTCTCGGAGGAGACCCTGACATTGAACTAATCACGCTTTCGGGAGGCCCTCCATGTCGTTGTGTGGTCAAAAAAATATGTGTGCGATCCACACTTTAAAATCCCTGTCTCGACAGTAAGACCTGGGTGGCGTGTGATATCTAAGAGGTACCAATTAATCCTAGTTAATGAAATGAATAAAGTTATAATTCATTTCCTTACACATTCTTAATGTAAATGACACAAGAAAGATTAAAATAGTGTACATAATTTAACTTATAAAATGTCCGTCTAGGAGGGACGAGTTTAGTATCTTACTTTCCAAGTAGACCACTCTGCCTGCATCAAATTCAATTACATAGTTTTAAAGTGCTAATGAGTTTTGGAAGAGTTAACTTTTACTTAACTTCACAAGTATAAATGTTGTTTTACTAATGCAGCGTTATTCCACTGTAAAAAGTAAGTTTCAAACATCTTATAAGCAATTTTAAATTAGACCTACTTATATAAGAAGTTGTTTTAAAATATTTTCTTTGTATATATTCCTGTATTATAAAAACAATGTATTCGAAATTCTATTCAATTTTTTTAAATATTAGCAATACTTTAAAATAAATTCTACATAGGCCTACTAGCGACTATTAAATAAAAAATAATATGCATCATTATTTTCATAACGCGTGACTAATGGAAAAAGAATCAACACCATTTATTATATTTAAATAAATTAAAATATTTCACTATTATATTTTAATGTCCACAAGACCTGTCAGATCACTTAACTTTTTTTTTTTTCCTCTGTGAGCTCCTGCACTAATTCCGAAGAAATTCGAACGTTCGTCTCAATTCCTACTTACACGTGCTCGTGTTTATAAATACTAAACATATGCCTTATATATCTGCTTATGTATGTTTATTTATGTATGTATCTACAGATAGGTAAAGTGATCCCACTACAGGCCATAGGAGACCCTTGAGTAGTAGGAGGTTAAGGCTCCAACTTTTTTTTATAGACAATCGGCACTTGATTTCAGCCGGGTTGTCAGCCTGCGTGATGGCAACCTTTGCCGCCAGAACAAGCGTCTGGTAGCTACTAATTAGAATCTGAGTCGACCTTATGACCGTGGTGCCACCAGAAGGTCCGGGACCCTACCTTCCGGTTTGCAACCTATTGCCCTAAGTACGTGAAACGATCAGATCCAAGACGGAGCAAATTTGTATATACATTAGACAAGGACAGTCCTCCAACAATTTAATTTATCTTGCTTGAATACATTTTATTATTCGTTTCAGTCTTAATCTTAACTATCATTAACTTGGTTGTATTATAGATCGTAATATAATAGATACTAGTGGTCGCCCAGCGCAGCGATCGAAATTCGACCACAATTAATTAAATTTTTAAGTTTGTCACAAATACGTCATTATGCATTAATTTTCGATTTATTTTAAAAATACGAACGATAGGAAATATGTGGCATATCTTGGCTAAGCCTTATTTTAAAAAACAATAAAGCGTCATTTGACATTTGTATACTAGTTATACTATTTAAATTTGCATATGGCCTATTATTATGTGTACGGGAATGTATATCCCTTCTTCTTTGTCTCTCACTCCGACCCGTCAATGTTCTACGTCGAGGCATAATGGAAGAAGGTATGAATATCTAAATATTTAGAAAAATATGTAATGCAATTACTGGAACTAAGATTAGACAGGGTTTAAATTAAATTTAAATAATAAAATGCACTCACTTTTTAAATCAATAATATACCACTAACAATATATACGCGAGAATAAGTCAATTCACATTGCTGCTGCACAATTTTCTTTTTGCAACAATGCACTTTCAGTATGTGCGTAAACAAATGAATAATACACATACATTCCTTAGAGACAATTTATTTTATTTTGTTTAATTTAATTTATTTGTAACACATATTACACATAAATGTTATTTTTCTGCTTTCCTTCTCTATATGAACTTTAATTATGTCAAATATCACACTCCTCCGTGCGCGCAATCTGCTTAAAAAGGGGTACAAAGATTTTTGTTCACGTATTAATGTATGCTGAAGATCATCTAATTCATCAAATTTTCATTTAGTATTTAATATTAGAGTTAATTGTGATTGTTATATTCTGATGAATATATGTTTGTAATAAGTGGAAGAGAAGGCCACATGGCCTTAACTCCACCAGACTAAATAAATAAAATATTATTTCAATCATAATTTCATTACACTAAAACATTTACTAAATTCACTCTTTGATACGGTCGACACATTTTGGACGGGCTTTTGAATTTAGCGGGCCGCGGCGGCGAGACTCGGTTCTCGCCTTGTATGGCAAAGAAGAATTCATGAATTATCGACTCACGAATCGGAAACCCCGCGGAGAACCCTTCACATGTGTCCAGACCCCCATATTAGATTGATGTGTTCTCGAGACTTGCACTGTGAAAAAGTCTCGACTGAGCGCAGAGAATGTTTTACCCTCCCATAAAATAAGCAGTTGCGAGGGTTGAAAAAGTCAGTCGTGTCCATAGAGTGGACGAGTATAAGTAACCAGTGTGAGAACAAGATGATGTTCTAAGTGAAACCTTCAGCGAGTGAGGAGAACTGAGTGATAATAAACTGTGAAGCAAGAAACTTTATGAGCAGAAAATTAAGCCTATTTGTGAAGAATTAGCAAAACTCTGTAAAGTAAATAAAATTAAGTTGAAAACATTGTGTAAACACCTGTGGTAATTATTTATCGAAACTCTATCAAAGTCTTACCCCAGCGTCATTAGTTACATTGCATACCGGTATCTAAATGATCAAACCCTTCGGGAAGGACTTTAACCCATTCGCTTCAGATTTAAATGCTCAATGCATTTCCCCAGAAACCGGATTTAAGTTACCGTAAATTATATTGTCTATTTTCAGACATTCAAAACAAATAAAAGATAACGGTACTTAAGATCTCAATACGTGCGAAGGTCAAAACACATTCCTCTACTATTCATAAATATTAACAAAATATTACTCTGCCAAGGGATGTACAAAATATTGCAAATATATAACAGCAGAGTTAAGCGAGTGTACCTCGTCTTCTGAATTGAAGGCCATATAACTGCCGGCGAGTCTACCTCATCTTTTGAGACGAATGGGTTAACTCTGGGTCCCGAATAAGAAGATTTTTAGGCTTGTAAAAGAACCCTAAGCCTGAGTAAATATGCCTCTGAGCAAAGTTTTACCGATCTCCATTATTCTAGTAATAAGTTAGTTGCTTACTAGATGGCTCATTGGGTCGGTATGTTGACCGCATACCAGTCATGTCATATGTAGAGATATAAGCGCAACTAAATTAACTTGGTCTAGTAACTCCTTACAAAGGAGAGGTAACATTTGTCTGTTACTCCATTGTAGATAGATGTAAATATCTGAATGTTAAAAAACAAATTGTAAATTTGAAACCTGAATAATTGTTGATAATTATATAATGGCGATGATTTAACTCAATCCGATATGAGAATATCACTAACTGGTCTACAGTTGCCTACCGCCATAATATTATCGTTTTCCTGTTATCACACTTACTAAATTAAGGCTGCAGTAATTATTTTCTGGGAGGCATACTTGGAATATATTTTATTATTACTAATTAAAATTTATGAATAAATATAAATAAAAGTATTTTGTTAGTAAAAATTTAAAGAAACTGAAATATTAAAATTTTGTAAATGTATTTAATTATCTAGAAATATTTTAACCTGGACTATGACAAAGAGCTCTGAGAATTTAATCTAAAACTTTTGAAAGAAAGATTTTGAGAAGGATATATGGACCAGTAAAAGAGAATGGAAGATGAAGAATGAGGTATAATAAGGAAATCCACAATATTTTTAAGGAACCTGATATATCAACTCTTGCGAAATTAAAAAATCAATGGGCCGGATACATTCAAAAAATGGACAAAGAATGCATACCTAAGAAAGTGATGACGGAGGAGATGTTTGGGAAGCAGCCAGTGGGAAAACCTAAGTAAAAGATGGATGGACTCAGTTAAGGAAGATTGTCATCAAATCCTGAACTGTAGGAACTGGCAACAGAGAGCATTGTATAGAGAAGATTTGGAGGTCTCGCATCAAGAAGGCCCGGGCCGCTATGGGCTGTAGCGCCATTGGAAGAAGAAGAAAAAGAAGAAATATTTTACCCACTTATCTAATTATGGAACAGTATTATATTTCCAGTAAATGAAAATCTTTCTTATAAACTTAATACACTGAAATGAAAAGCTTGGAATTTCTCTTTTGACTCTCCTCTTCTTATGCCGAAGTCATTATCATGTAAGGATTAAGAAGTTATTACATCTCTATCATCTCGCAAAAACAAGAGCTTTAAAATAAGGGAATCCACACTAAAACCACCCTTTACTCTCTTCTGAATTACACTTTACTGGTGTTACTGAACTATCTACTGTATTTCCACAAGATCTACCTCTCGGTATTTCTTTGTCTATATCGCCTCCATCAAATAAAATAAATAAAATAAAAAGTGCCCCCCCTCTATCTCTCTCTCTCTCTCTCTCTCTCTCTCTCTCTCTCTCTCTTTATTCCCCACAAACTCTCCCTCTCTCTCTCTCTCTTTTTGATGAAAATTGTATTAACTACAAAATGGATAAGACCGTGCATGTGCGACAGAATATGCATACTGAGCGGCGACGTAATGTATCCTTTCACCATGCTGTAATGAAAGTTGTAAGCATGACGTCAAAATTAATCAGTATACTTGCAGTGAACAATGGATAGATTATATACATTCTTCAACCTAAATAGAAAGATGGAAAGCTCTGCGACCATCACATAAGTATTGGCGGTGAGCGATCCGTTTTATTTCTCCTTTATATGTAGTACCCCAGGTTCCTGTAAAATACATTAGCCTTGGTTTAAATTTTGAATTTAAATTTGAAATTCATGACGTGGTAGCAGAGTGAAGTCGGAAGCGGACCTTTTGGAGTTCTATCCCAGCATTTGATCTTGGATCGCGGGAGGAAACGACTAAAACCTCAGTAGGCATAGTCTATCAAGCGGGGATCTCGCCAAGTTTTTTCTCAACCTAACCAACAAGTAGTAGTGCGTGCCTAATAATTAATCTTCCGACACTGACCACCATGTTGCAAATGTTCCATTAGGGAACCCCCCCTCAGGATGATGGGGGATGTTATGGTTTTCCCACTCATTCGATTGAGGTTGGCTTCCCTTGGAAAAACATTACTTATTTATTTTGCTATCTTGATTTTAACATGTATGAACACACTAGTTTATTCGGCTGGTTTGTAAAGAGAGCAGAATATTGCAAACGATCTCTTAAAATTGGGTTGTCATTATTTTAGATCATCTGGGAAAAAAGGACTTATATCCATTTTATGGTTTATTATAAGAAATGGAAGGTATCTTATAATGGTCATGTGGCACGTATGGGGAATGAAAGATGTGCATGGAAGCTTCTTGTAGGAAAACTACAGGAAAAACGCCCAATTGGTAGACCAACAATGAGGTGGGAGAATAACATTAACTATTATTTGAGGGAAGTAGATTATTAGGGAATGATTGGAAAGCGTCCACCGCTGTGGTCTCGAGGTAGCGTGCTGCCTTGTCACGCAGCGGGCCCGGGTTCGATCCCCGGTCGGGGCAGTTTTTCTGGGTGAGGTTTTTATCGGGGTTTTTCCTCACCTGTAAGACAAATGTCAGGAAAACTTTAAGGCCCAAACGGTCCCCGAAATCATATGGCCAACATCGTCATCGTCATCCTTATCATTATCATCATCATCATCATCATCATCAACCTTCACCGGTGTGGAAAGCAACGGGAAGCTACCACACCTACAATTCCCTAGTAAAGCTGCAAGCATAGCATGAAAATGCTATGATTGCAGTGGAAGACCTGCCTTCGGGCAGAATTACTATGGATGGGATTGGAAAGCTTTAGCTCAGGATAGGGATGTACCGGTATGGAGAGCTTATGTCCGCGCGGCCATGAATCTACGGGTTCGATAGTGCCAGTGAGTAAGTAAGGTCTCTTATAATGTGGAACGCCATAGTTAATGTGGTGAGGTTGATGAGAAAGCTTGAAACTTCTACAAATAATATTATGTTGATATTGACATGACTTAAGATGGTTTTTATGAAAGATTAGATGAAGTATTGACTGCCTTACCAGGAATACCAGAACAAAATAGCTCATCATACCAAGAGGGATTATATATTTTAATTGTAGTAGTAATTTCAAGATAGAAAATCCATAGTTTATCTATAATAGGTTTAATACAAGGCAATTTTTTATACCTGATTTTTATTAATTTTTTCAATTGTAAAGATGGTTAATAATTTTATTATATGTCAGACGTATTACATTTAAACCTCTCAAAACATAAGATACTAAACTAGACAGATAGTTTAAATTATATTGTAGTTCGATACTTTTAAAATTCATGACGAAACACTGTTGATGTCACTATGTAATATTTAGATTACCTGAGATCCCAGTCTAAAAAATAAAAAAGGAAGAATTAGTAAACTTAATTGCATTGAATAGAGAAATAGAAAATAATAAATCTAAGTGGTTAACTCTCACGTATACTGATCCCAAAACACAAAACTGGTAAAACCATAAAAAAAAAGACAAAAATGTAAGGATCGCATTGAGTAAAACAACAAACTAAATAACAATTACAAACAAAATAGAAGAAATTAGACATTTACAAAAACAAAGGAGTTTATATACTAAAATGCAGCAGCTGTGAGAAGTTTTACATTGGCAGAACAACTAGGAATTTCGACATACGATGTAGCGAACATCTCAAAAACTTTAGATTTATTGAAGGCAAATTCAACTTTGCAAAACATGTCATAGATACAAGTCACCAATTCAATACCATCGACAATACTTTATCCGTCATCCATAGAGAAAACAATAAATTCAAATTCAACATTCTCGAAGAAATCGAGATACTAAAAGAAACCAAAAACGCTCACCTGCTGAATGAAAACTCACTCAGTGACGTCAACTCGCTCTACAGAATTCTCACGAACAACCAGTACCAATTCACAAGCTGAAGATGAAGCATATGCTTCGAAAGTACTCCACACCCCACATCCAATGTTGAGGAGGACTGAGTTCTCATGTACTCTATTTTTATATTATATATATTACATTGTGGTTATTATAATTGGACGATGTTATGCATCAACTGGCTAAGCGACATTTTTAAATAATGCTATTTTGATGTCATCTGTTGCACTGGCTCAGGAAGTAAGTGTACGCATACTTTTAGCGCCAAATATTTAAATATAGCCTTGTTATTAAAGAAAAAATGTAAACGCCGCGCCATCAATCATATTAGAGGTTCTATGTTTTGCAACAAACGGTTATGAAACCAGATCTTTATGAATAATATTCTAAATTTTGCATCATGAAGCTAGGCGCTAAATTTTCCCGCTCTTAGATTGTTGATGCATAACTGTCAAAGAAGGAAAATCCTTTATTGGTTTGATGCTACAATAAATAGTAAAAATTGCCTTAAACTTTAAACCTATTTTTCACGAAACTTAAATAATGGTGCATATCCGGTTGATACATAACGCCGTCCAGTTTCTAGTAATTGCTCACATTACCTGTCATAAACTAATTAACTGTTAGTGTTAGTCTGGTTTAAATGGATGCGTGAAGAATGTTATGAAAGCTCTATTCACAAAATGATGGAACATTTATTCTTGAATTTTTTTTCTATGTCCCACTCCCTGTTATATGCCAAGGATAAAAATACAAACAATTTAAAATTGAGGCTTATGTTAAAATTCATAATGTAGTTTCCTCAGAAATTGATATCTGCTTTACATTCTTACAAAACTAGTAATGTATTTCAAATTTATGCAATGATTAAAGCAAATAGCATTATTCCATCGCTGCTTGACTTAGTGAATAAACTAAGACTGCTTTAATATTGATTATAATATAACTGATCTAAAATTAGTTCACTGGTAAACCATGACTGTTCGTATTAGTTTGAGTATTTTCCCCCCTTAACCATAATATTATCATTAGAAAAGTAACATTTTTTTTTCAAGTATCATTGACTAACCATGGCCAAGACAATGTATGTCTAAAGGAGACAGTATCTGACCTTAGATTTTAGTAATACACTTAGTTATAAATCAGATTTTAGTTCTCGATATTCCATGACTCGAGATTTCACATCTGAGGTTCGTGAAACAGAGATAATGAGATATGAAGTTGATTTCATGATGATTTATTAAATTTACTAACTCACAGGCAACATCGAACCAGGAGGTTCATTGTTCACTGGCTGTTCGACTTTCTTTGGTCCAAAAAGTTTCCTAAGCACTTTATAAATACTTATATCCTTTTCTTTCCTCTTTAAGTGAGAGACTATATTTCGCAATGATTTTATTAACGATGTAAAACATAATAATAATAATAATAGTAATAATAATAATAATAATAATAATAATAATCGTGTAACAACATGGATAGACCCTGCATGAGGTGTTACTAATTTTTTTTCTAATGCCACCAGGTTGTCTTTTATGACATTTTTGGCTTTCATCCCTGGCATTTGCGAAATTGTAATCCATTTCTTAGATTGGGACACCTGGAAGGTGGAGTTACGTTACCCCGATACAGTGGGTGATAAATGATAATGAAGCGTCAGAGTTCTTAACCTAAACTTAACCTAAATTCCAGACAATGGACAACCACAGAAATAATTCCCTTTAAGAAAAAATCCCTATGGTTTGACCGGGATCGAACCCGGGACCTCATGAACAGTATTCAGTAACGCTGACCACTAGTTCATGATGCTGGTCAAAAAATCACCCAGGAACTTGTCCCGACCGGGGATTGAAACCGGGTCCGCTGCGTATGAGGCAGCAACGCTACGCTACCCTGAGACCACAGCGATGGACTACTAAAATTTGTAGTAGAGATAATGCAAAGGAAATTAGTATTTTCTGAAACCTGTGCCAGTCATGTGTGGTCTCTTACTTAACCTTGCGTTAAAGCGTAATAGAGGAATGGAAGTCATAAAATACTTGGCTATGGAAGCGCTATGTCGTCTTTTACTCTAAGCCCAAAATTTACGAGCTTAAGCAAAGCTGAAACTGCAAGTAACGTTGTATGCAGTTCCTGTGTACAACCATAGTAAAGCTATATATGTATTTCTCTGCCGCAAAAATACTGAGTTGTGAAGTCGAGTAATTAAATACCAGCACAACATATTCCCTTACTTAAATGTGCTCGGCGTTAATAATAATTTACTGTCTTTTTGTTTACTTTTCCTACAATACAATCTTCTTTACCGCTTTTCCAAGCTTAATTGTGAGAGAGATTATGAATAGCCATAGGGATGTTTCGTATGTGGTACAGCTTATTATTTAGAAAATACTTGGTTCGAATTTCAAGACCGCTAATACAAAATGATTAATTATTATCTTGTCTCTGACATTATAAACGTTCGCTTTAATTATGAAAAATTATTACTTCTATTCTTTAAAGTTTTACCACTATAACGTTACTAAGTTTCTATTTTTTATATATGATTAAGTGTACAACAATACTTGGGTTGTACTATCAGTAGTAACATGGACTGAATCAAGAAGTAAAGCAGAGGATAGCAATGGCAAAATAATGTTTTAAAAAGATGAAATGAATTTTCTGCGGACCTTTGGCAAAATAATTACGGAAGAGGCTAGTGAAGTGCTTTGTGTGGAGTGTAACATTGTATGGTGCAGAGACTTGGACATTACGATGGAATAAGGTAAAGCGACTGGAAACTTTTGAAATGTGGATATGGAGAAGAATGGAGCGTATTAAATGGACAGACAAGATAAAAAATATAGATGTACTAGACAGAGTGAGTGAAGGAAGAACAATGCTGGAACTCATAATGAAGAGGAAAATAAATTGGACTGTCCACTTGCTAACAATAAACTGCCTGCTGACGGATGACCTAGAAGGAATGGTCAACGGAAAGAAGCTCAAAGGCAAAAAATACACCAGATGATAGACAATATTAAAAAAATGGTTTATATGCGGATACAAAAAGGAAAGCTGAGTTAAGGAAAAAGTGGAGAATACTGAGTTTGCAGTGAAAGACCTGCTCTTGGGCAGAACAGTTTGATGTACAGTGAATTGAATTTAATGTGGATTTCGTTTAATAGTAAATTGATGGTTAAGAATTACTCTGAGTTTATAGAGTGTTATTGAGAATTGGTTTGTAAAATATATTTTGTTTGATTGATTATCAGTGTGTTTAATTTCATACGTCAAATTAATCTGTTGTATTGCAGGATTTTCGATTGGTGGTTTATTAACATCGACATATTATGATTAACGTGGTTGATATTAATTCAGAATTCACTAACATAAATTTAACTATTTTTCATGGAGTTGCATTAGGCGTAAAGCAAACTTAGAAGCATTTTGAAAAATGACTTTTTTTAAGAATGAAATGTCTAATACATAAAAATGAATCTTCTTATATATATACAAATTAATGTTTGTTTGCTTGTATGTTTGTTTTTTTGTTCGTACTTTATGCGCGGCCATACCGTTGATCCGATTGTGATGGGGCTTTTTGCAGAATGTTCAGGAGATTCCCGGGATGAACATAGGCTATAAAAGAGTTGTGATACTCAACTCCTGCATCCTTAAAAATCGCCCTTTGTAGTGGAAAACGTGAAAAAAGTAGCTCTTTGGACCCTTAAATAGCTTACGCTGCCTAAACCATAAGAAATACACAAAATTAATGTACACAGAATTGAATATCTCAAAAAGCTCTACAAAAAAGTCCGCGACAGCATATGTTTATCTCTTAGGGATAACTCACAAAAACCATTTTTTGTCTTTCATTGATACCAATAGTCCCTTATCTCTTACGGATAACTCACAATAATAATTTTTGTTTTTCGTTGATACGAAGAGTCTCGCGCCGTAGCCGAGTGTTTAAGGCAAGAAGTCTTGGCTCAGAACTACGGGACTTACGCTGGTTCGAGTCTCCACGGGGGAAGACATTTTTCTCATGGATTGTCGGCCAGTATGGGACCGGTGCACAGTGGGTCAGAAATTAAATCTAGGCGAAAAAAAATACTTTTTGACTCACTCTCATCAATTAATCTTTTTTTCACTCTAATATAATTGTTATATGACGGTTCTTAACTTATCTGCAAGGGAGGGTACAATTCTAATGTTCATGACTGTGTGACGTCATCATTCACACTTCTTGAGCCGCAACAGAAGGTTGTAAGAGGTTTTCTTGCGAACTTATTTAATAATATCTAATTATGTCCTAATTGCTGAATTTTATGGTAAAAAACTAACATATTTTTATCGTCCGCCCATGACATGAGAATTGAACGTTCGGGCAGGACAACGTCTGCCGGGTACGCTAGTGATTAATAAAATTAAATAAAAATAAAACTTAGTTGATATTAATTTGTTAGCATGTCTGAAGAAGGTACAGTGTACCGAAACAGCTGTCACTGAATTATATCTTAATAAATATGAAAATGAAATAAAACTAAGTGGTATTTTCATCAAGTAAACACGAACTCAATTGATTATAAAAATTAAAGTTTGTTTGTTTGTTCGTACTTTATGCGCGGCCATACCGTTAATCTGATTGTGATGGGGCTTTTTGCAAAATGTTCAGGAGATTCCCGGTATGAACATAGGCTATAAGAGAGTTGTGATACTCAACTCCTATACCCTTAAAAATCATCCTTTGTAGTGAAAAACGTGAAAAAAGTGGCTCTTTGGACGATTAAATGGCTTACGCTGCTTAAACCAAAACAAATACACAACATTAAGGTACACAGAATTGAATATCTCGCAAATCTCTACAAAAAAAGCCCGCGACAGCTTATATTTATCTCTTACGGATAACTCACAATGGCAATTTTTGTCTTTCATTGATGCCAAGAAGATCGAGACAAGTACGTATATTCCTGTGTAAGAATAGCAGCATATGGCGGGTATTTTACGGATAACTCACAATAACGAATTTTGTCTTTTAGCTCATTTATGCCAAGAAGATCGAGATAAGTAGATTCCCGGACAACGCCGGGCAAACAGCACGGAGTATCTAAAAAAATAATTGATATAAATTTTTCCTTTTACTTATTTAACTAAACATAAAACACATTAATTTTCATATTTCACCTCATTTATGTCAAGAAGATCGGGGTAAGTTGATTCCCTTGTAACGCCGGGTAATCAGCACGGGGTATCTAAAAATTTAAATGTATAATTATTTTACCTTATACTTATTCAACTAAACATAAAGGTACATTAATGTTAATTTATTTAGGCGTAGCAACGCACGCCGGGTATTAGCTGGTACAAAATATAACTTGTATTTACAAAAACAGGAATTTTATGTGCTACAAAAATAATGTCATTACCGTCAATCTAGAAACAGACTTCAATTTACATAAGTTTTTGAAACTTATCAACCCTTAAAAAATTTACAATACTTCACCTAATCCTGAGTCATTCTACTATTTGAAACGCTGATTATTTTCAACTAATCATAAAGAAATTTGAACCTTATATTTAATTTTTGGGACCTGATCAAGGATAGTAGGAACATCCCTAAAAATGTTAATCCATGCAGAGTTAAATCAGCCAGAATCTCTTATTGGAAATTATCTAATATATAATGTTATTTTACGGCTCGTGCTTTTATTATGATTTTCTTTATGGTAATACAGTATCAATTTTAATTGGAGGGTTTGGGAATTGATTGATCCACTTGAATTACATTGTTCGTAATTAATTTTTATGATGAAGTTAAAAAAAATTCCACTGACAAAAATTATAATACGGGCATATTACAAATCCATCTGGATTTCTTAGGCTTAAAGGACCTTCGGGACTTGGAAAATCTTGTAGCGTGTTTATCTGGCCGAGCGTTAGTATGAGGATGTACAGTTATACATTTGAAATAAACAAATGGAGTCTTATTTTAAACTATTTTATTACTAAAGTATAAATAATTAGAATCCCTAAGTATTCTAGCCCTAAATAACTAATATAAGCCTATATTAAAACTACAGTACTTCCTGGGGGTTGAGAAGAGGGAGTTGTGGAATTTATAAATCTAACCTAATCTACATCGTTTAGAATGTTATATCCCCTTTTGAAAATATAGTATTAAAACAGTCTACATTGTTTAGAATTCTACTATCCCTTGAAAAGCATGTATTAAAATAGTTAAGGTAATTGATTCTCTTCACAAAAAGTCCCTGACACATATTAAGAAAAATGGTAGCTTACTCACCCATCAACACCTCTGGTTGTCACACATCAACAGACCGAGACCCTCACTACCCCAGGGTTATATACTCAATTTGACCTCTAGTTACCCTAACTGTACTCACTAACATTCCAGTAAACTAAATGTAGGGATGTTTACAGTTAGCGAAGCAAAACTTTGCTCTTAACTATATCATGTCTAAACTCTATTTCAACAGACTTTGAATGTCTAAACTCTATTTCAAAAGAATTTGCTTGAATAATTAAAATAATCTATAAAACAATTAAAAATCTATATAAAAGACTATGTATTCATAACAGGGCACAATCTTTCAATGCATATGTTTACCCAGACTCTCAAACAATTTAGAAGAATTGCTATATGTAAATTTTGTTTAATTTTGTCAATAGAAGAAGAAGACTCTAAATTAAGACAACCTTGATACACAGTTTCTATCTAATAAAGAATGCCACCGTTTTCGTGCTGCAGTACAAGTTCGTATTAAGCGTTCATATCCCCTGCGTCTGCCGGTGATAAATTTGTACTATTTTAATTATTTATGACTCAATTAATTACATTTTCACAACCCAACATCCATTGGTTTCCAATAGCGAAAAATAAAGGAACTTCACTTTGTCACAGTAAGGATATAGTGGATAGAGTGTACCTGAACATGAGTTGCAGGTACAATATGTGTAATGAGTTTGGCGGTCCCCACAATCCACCGCTGTAATGGATAAGTACTAACCATAATGTTAAGTACAGTAGAGAAGATTGGTTGGTTTGCGTATAAATAATTTATTATTACGTGACAAAGTGAAGTTTCGTTATTTTCCCCTTTACATTGAAAATTGTCAAGAAATTACTGAGAGTTGGGTTGTGTAAATGTAATTAATTGAGTCATAAATAATTAATTTACTATCTATTTATTCCCGGCAGATGCAAATTTTTATTTAAAAGCTTAATACGAACTTGAATGTGCAGGACGAAAAGTTACAAAGGTTCCCATTCAAAACGTTATCTACTCTGTCACCTCTACAAGCCCTAGAAGTTTGTAATAAAAATTTCCGAAAATCCTGTATATTAAACTATTATCATACAACCAAGTTGAAATGAATTACGAGAAAAATAAATATTAGCTGGAATTTATGTAATATAATCTCTGTTCTTCCAGATGCCAATGACCTGGCAGGCGATGCGCCTATAAAACACATAAAACACACATATATATACACTACATAAATCTTTCTTGAATGAATCAATAAAATGGTGCTTTTTTCATTCAGTAAACCCTATTTCACTTCCCATTTCAGTAATATTTTAGTTCTGAAAGCGTGTTAATAGTATTCCTAAAAGTATATGTCGACCATTCTATGTCACCGTACCACCAATGAATATTCGATTCGAGAACAAATTACTTTTAGTGTCGTGTTAGCCTATGTGGTAACACATGTTCCCGTTAGAGGCAATAGTCAATATGTTTGCTCACATAAGGGGATTGAATCCGTGTTCCACCTACATTGTGGGCAAAATTAGGGTGAGAAAATGGGCAAGTTGGTGTTAGATAGGCAAATTAGAGTTAATATTTAATTTTAGGAAGTAATATTTTGAGGTTATTTTAATTATATTATTTTCAGTCTCATCATCTTACCTCAATATCAATGTTGATTTGTTCTTGGACATGTTTCAAAACAATCCTGTTTTATCGTCAGCTGACGATAATATAATATATAAAATAAGTTAGAGTTAGTTTGGGTAAGTTAGGGTGAGAAATTGGGCGAGTTAGTACACCAGATAGTTTAGTGTTCACTTTTTTGTTAGCAGGATTTTTTGATAAGTTGGCTATACTGTCTGAGCAATTACTAATACAAATTTTACATTGCAAATTTGCTGATTTTAAGGTTAATTTGAGCTGAACTTCTCACTTTATTTTAAGGTATCTTTCACATTTTTTGGGGGAAAAAATGGACAAATATATTTATCACAAGTAATGCCACGAGTGATTTCCAAATTATCTAGAGGATTTGGAAATCAAGAGTGGCATTTGTTTGGACTATTTAACGAATAAAATTAAGCTGTTTACTCAAAAGTCATTATTTATAGTTACCGGTATTATAAAATATTTTTATATTTAATGTAAACGGCGATGTTTGAAAACAAACCAGAAATTTGGGGTTATGTATATTCACTGCAACTTGATCATATTATTTATTGCCAAACAGGTTCGCAATATTGTAAGAATGCACGCTAGTGTAAAAATAATCAAATACAGCAAACTGTATGTTATAATCAACATTATAGGTTATTAATTATTTTTTAGTAAACAACTCAGTGAAATCAAGGAATCTGTTAATTATTTGCTATATCCAATGTATTTGTTGGAGAAAAATAATGCTTTGAGCTCTTCAGAATATTAAAAAGGAGGAGCTTTCTTTATCACAAAAGCAGGAGTTGATAAAGAGAAATCGATGAAGAGCGAGGTGAAACACGATTGTTATTGGTTGTAAAACAAAATTCATTGAAACGTGATTGGTCATTGACTACCATTTGGGGCATGAGTTAGTCTCAGGTAATTATTTACTAACAGCAACAATAGTGTGTTCCCCCCCTTTTTTATCTTAGTGGCATAGTGGCATAGAATCCTCCATTTGTCTTTTACGTATGTACATTTTCTCAAATCTGCAACATGAACGTAGATCGACCAGTCACACAAAGCAGCCAGGAAGAATAAATTGTTCTCTGTGACAGGTGTGTATCGTCAGTTGTGATGAATATATTTCATAATATATTTCGATGTAATTTACTTCTTTGAAATTCTTGTCATGTAAAAATTATAATACGACTGGAGGTAAATCTCTTTAGGCACTCATCTGAGAATTATTTTACGAAAAATTTCTTCTTCTTCTTCTTCGGCTTTCCCCCACTTAAAGGTTTGCCATTTTCAGTTTCCATTTATTTCTATCATTCCAATCTCCTTCTTTCAAGTTGCTATCATCCATTATAGTTCTGACATAAGTTTCCCATTTCCATCTTGGTCTGCCACGTTTATTTCTTCCAGGGGGTGACCATTGCTATATATATATTTTGGCCATCTTTCATTTTCCATTCTTTGTACATGTCAATGTCATTTAAGAGTTTAGTTTTCAATCATCTTAAAAACTGATGTGGCGAAATTCATTTCTCTCCAAAGAAGTTCATTTCTTATTTTATCCTGTCTTGTTTTTTTGAAGGCTTCTTCTAAAATAACCAAATTCAACTGTTCTAATTTTTTTTTCTAATTCCGTCAAAACCCCAGTTTCACTTCCATATGACTAAATATTGTGTATTATGCTCTTATAAATGTTCATTTTAGTTTCCATTGTAATATTTTTGTTTCAAATTATTCCATGTAATGTCTTAGGTACATTTTTTGTTATTACAATTTTAGTTTGTACATCTCTTTCTCTTGTATCTAAGAAAAATATCTTATTCTCAAAAAATATATATTATTTATAAAAATGCTTTAATAGATGAGAATGCTGGGTCAATCAATCACCGGATGGATTGTCCATTTATAAGCAACAGAGTTTGCTAACTTGACTAAACATCTTGTCAACTCGTGTTGTACATTTTAATGTATTCCTTGTCATGTCACACTTGGGGTAAACAGTTATTAACACTCTAACTACATAGACAACTTTATAACAAAACGCTTCGTACCAAGTTTATAATACCGCAACTTTATGATATTCATAAAAAGTGGATGATCCCTTTCCATCATAGAGTCTAGTCACAAGGAAGGCTACAATGAACACACCTCTGAGATTGTGACTTTTCTATTCGGTATTCAAGAAAAGGCTGGAGAGGCTCAGAAAAGAATGTTGATGTAACCTGTACTTCGTCCACAACTCGCTTTGTGTGTGAAAGAAAAACAAGCTTCAAGGAGGATCTTATAGGAGATGAGATATCGCCTTACATCAATAGCTTACTTTGATACTGTGTGGATAGTGTTACCTGTGATCCATCTGAATATGTCTAGTGGGAAATAAAGACCATAACAACATTTATTTTTATCGTGAAATACTCTTAGGCGATAAAATTGTCTAGAAAATTAATATATTTTCTACATTTTATCATTTCTAGACAGTTTTATTAATATATATCCCTTATCATTGAATTTCTATATTCCTCATCCTCCTCCTCCTCCTCCTCCTACTTGGTTTGTATACCTTAATTCTCTTCTAAGACTTTTCTCATTTCGATACATTGTCCGCTTCCCATCCTCTAAAAATACACTTTTTGTGGAATAGACTATTGAATTCTCTTATCTGTTATTTTACTATTCCTGATATCATACATTTTTCTTCATCATACCATTCGTACTTGTATTTATCTCCTTAAGTAATATGTTTGTTATGTAATAGTATGAGCAGGACATGTGGTACGAATGGGTAATGAAAGAGGGGCATGGAAATTCCTTTTAGGAAAACCAGAGGGAAAAGACCCAGAAGATAGCTCAGGAATGAGGTGGGAGAATAGCATTAACCGTGATTTGAGATAGATAAATTATACAGGGTATGATTGAAACACAGTAACTCAGGATAGGGATATAAGGAAAGCTTCTCTCCGCGTGGCCTAAATCTACGAGTTAGTGTCAGTGAGTTAATTAAGTAATAGTATGTAAGCAAACATATTTTTCTAATGTTACCAAAATGTTTGGGAAGACTCTTAGAGGTACGTTTGAATTTTTTTTAATGAAAGCACTGTGATCAGATTGGAAGAAGAAACCGTACTAACGTTAACTCTAATTATACTAGTATTTCACTCAATCCTGTAACTAAAGGATCAGCTTCGACCTTCCTCTTCCTCGTATGCATCATTATGAAATTATCTTACTTATAATATCATCTTAAGCGGCACCTACACGATCAATATTTACGTCAATATATTGCACAATAGTTGACATTGTACAATAATATCGAGCGTCTGTATATAGCATTGAAAGATTGAGCAATATATTGAGTCAATCAAAAACAGTTCGATTTTTATTATGCAAGCTAGTAAATATTGCGTCGTCTGTTGGCAATGTTGCGCAATACTAGTTCAGTTCTGTGTTAATAGTGTTGGAATAAACATGTTGACTGCACAAGTATCACCCCCGAACTAATTTATTGAGCAATTTATTGCACCGTGTGGGTTGTACAAAATATTGTGGAACATATTGACGTAAATATTGATCGTGTAGGGGCAGCTTTAATCATAATCCTTTTACTCATAGGTTTTGGGTCTAAGAATCCGTTACGGTCTCTTACTGACTCTTGTTCTTATTTTATTTATTTATTCATATTTTATGTATTTTATTTATCCTATATTGGATTTAAAAATAATTACTTGTAGGTACATCGTAGTTTACGAAAACTAATATTTCAAGTTATTTTCTCTTTGTGCCTTTATGGCTAATTATATTATTTCCAGTAATAGGCCTATACTATCTTAATCAGTGATTTAGAGATTCATGTACTAAATATGTTTATTTCAAACATTACAGTTACGCTATGAGATCACAGTAAAATGTTGATACAGTTTAGTGCTCTTATTAAATCGACTAATGCAAACACTTCTTGCACCCAATCACTGCTGCTGTAGCATTGATATCGTATATGCTGATCTATTACTCCACTTCGAATGGTGCAGCTTACAGTTAGTGAGAAATAATAATATTCCTAAATGAAAGTTAAAACTTCTTGCTGATATTTGGAAACAGAAGTTCTCTTCCTATAAATTATAGTTTAATTCGTATAAACAATGTTTACATCAGATAGCCCAATTTCACAATTTATCTCATTTTAAAACCATCATTGAAATCTAAAATTTGGTCTTATGGACTTAAAACAGTTTCTGAAATGATTCTGTATACAAATGATATGATATTAAATAGGTTGCTGCACTGTTTGTTGTGGTTTTCAAAATATAACTTATCTTTTATCATAAATCTTATACTTGAGTTAAGTAATTTATTTCCAGAAATCTCCTATTATACAATAATGATCAAATTGGTAAAATAAACTACATAATTACATCCTTATTTGTAAACATATCAAATGCTACAGAATACTGTACATTTTGTTCTGTATATAAGACCTGTTACATTTAAAAAAATATAAAATAGTTCCTCAGATTTTGTATTCTTTTTTGTAAAAGGTCCGATCATAGATATTCTTCTAGGTATTAATTATTCTTCTTCTTAAGCACTTTCCTTCCCTGTGCCGGGATTAGGGCGCTCCCTAATGGGTACTATGTTCCAATTGAAATTCCACCCTCCTTAAAAATGCAACTTTATAAATGCAATTAAAAGAAACATTTTCACTATACATTTTATAAACTAGTGCACTATACCAAATGATTTTTTTAAATTGTCCCTCCCTATAGTCAGCAGTCCTTAATGCAATCAATTAAGATTTCATATTACATACATTCCCCTTAAAATAAAAAATGATGACTGCAAAGTCATGGATTAACTATAAATTTTATAAACCAGTGCACTAATAAGAATTGCGAATTAGCCCATAATCATCCCTTTTTTGACAAGGGCCCCCTGCGACTGCAGGGTGGCTTACATTACATCCCCGGATTAGCCAACCCCTTGGGACTATCACTTCCACTTTTTATGGATTGCTTCCACTTTTGTCTGTCTTGCGCTATTCTAGCCCACAGATTTCCTAGAAGACACTTGAATACTTCACTCCATTGCCTCCCTGCTTTCCTTTTCCCTAGTCTGGGTTCCCACATTGTCACTGCGTAAGTCTATGTGCACTATACCAAAGGAATATTTATAAATAGTCCTTTCTCTATAGCCAGCCAGTATAATATAATCTATCTTTAAGTAATAGATAATTATATTCTTCTTCTTCTTCTTCTTCTTCTTCTACTACTACTACAAGGTTTAGGTTATGCAGCCTGTTCCGGCGAAGTTAAAAGTGGAGTCCATCTTCTACGTGGTCGGCCAACATCTCTTGTTCCTCTGGGATTATACAGGAAGGTTCTTTTTGGTATTCTTTCGTTGTTCATTCTCATTAAGTGTTCTGTCCATTTCTTATTATTTCGCTGATTTTATCTTCAATTTTATATATATTTAATTATTCTCGTATAGTTTCATTCCTTATTCTATCCGCTCTTGTGCATCCTTTCACATTACGTAAAAACAGCATTTCCGCAGTCTGTATTCTGCTTTTATCCCCTGATTTCATTATCCAATTTTCACTTCCATACAACAACAAAGGAACAGCCATTGTTTTATATAATTTAAGTTTCGTATCTTTCCTTGTTTTCCGACCTAAAGTTCTTATTATGGTTCCACAAATAGCCTGAAATTTGTTTACCTTATTTTCTATATAATTATATTAATAATATAAATTACAAATTAATTTATCATACTATTATATATTTCCTACCTATATGATATAGTCCAATTTAAATTTTACCCCAAAAAAATAAAGATTTAAATTATGTTATAATAACGTTTCCTTTATAGAGTAGGCTTATGTCATGTCATGAGGAGAAATATTTTGACGGGCTACTGTAATTACTAATGTTATCAGTTATTCCATATATTTATATTGGTTTAGCACAAAAGATATGAGGGTGTTTCATCCTTAATATATCATCGTCACTCAAGGATTAGACAATTGCCCGTTCCGACTTCATAATGCACCATTCCAACTTTTCTAGGTCTTCAACATCACATCTTCCTCTTGCCTGATAATTTCTTGCTAACAATGGATATCTCCTTACTCAAGGTAATAACGTTTGTAGGAAAATTATATAACTTGATTAATGGTAAGGTTGTTAAATTATTAATGGGAATTAAGTTTAAATAGAAATATTGATAAAATTCCCTTCCATCCTTACTTTTCTATTAAAGACACTTTCGGGTTTTTCATGTGATCAATCCACTTTTGTCTATAATTCGTGAATTTATCCAATAAAGGCTCCACTTTTAATTCTTCTAGTATATCTTCATTTCTAATTGTCAAGTTTTGTACATCCTTTAACTTGTCTGAGGAACCTCATCTCCGCCGTCTGTATTCTATCTTTTATGTTTTTTTCGTTGGAGTCCAAGTTGCACATCCATCAACCCTTAAATTGGCAAGACACTAAATTCTCGTGTCAGTTATTTAAATGTGACTGACCGCAGTGAAAACGAAATCATGTATAAATTATATTATTAGGTATACTGTGTAATTTAACACACATTTAAGTAATTTCTATTCGTGCGTTTGTTTTTTTATGTATTAAAAATATTAAATAAATTAAACCAATTGCTGTATCCTATAAGTTACATTGTCAATTTAAGGGTTAGGCCTAGTACACAAAATATATGAGTAGGATTTGATAAAAGTGTGACTTTTAGGATGTAATACATGTTATAGTAACTAAATGCTTCATATATCATAGCCTACGTTATGCTGCACTCATATATAACACGTTTATATGGGTCTTAAAATATATTACTTATCCATATTCCCATGGCAAGCAGTTCCTTTTATGATACCTGGAGCAATGACTTCAGGTCATAATATTTAATAGCAGGCTATAAATACTCTAGTTGCAACTTACAGCCCTATTTGTTTCCAAGTAATGTATTGCTTATTAGCCATTATTCAAGGGAATTATGCGTAAACCTACCCTCATCTCGTTGTCAGTTTCCAGCTTAGTACCGTGACCTGGATTCTAGTTCAGCATGACCTACATTAAGAGACCTAGACTAATCTTACCTTCCCCACAAGGCAGTATAGTGTCCATTTAGACGCTGAGGTAGGGGTAGAGAGACTATAAGAGGTAGGTTGGACGATAATCCAATAATGGCACCACGCTGTTTCTATAGTCTGCAGTCCATCTAACCCATTCCACACGGTAAATAAAGCTGTTTGAAAGTGTTTTATTTTTGTGTGAACAGGGACAGTGCTAAACAATGTATATGGCTTGAAACTAGATTGTCCTGTACTACTTTATAAGCCTCATCAATCCAGAATAAAAATAAAAAACGCTCGCCGACAGAAATCTCACTTCCATTTAAAACACCTGCAAAAGTAAGCTTTTTCCCCTCTAACGGTGATTACATCAAAGTTCGTGCTATTTGATATTTTTGCAACTGCTTCAGTGGACTTTACAGTTAGTTTATCTCAGGTTTTGCTAATATTGATTTTCATCCCATGATATTAAAAGATCTGCAAATGAAAAATAGGAACAACTTACTCACAATTCATATAACGCCGCGCCAGTCGAACATTAAAATCTTTCTTACAGTTATTTAAGTCATAATAAAAATGTCTCTAAGGGAAAAAAAATCACAACTTGCTTAAGCAATGAAATTTAGGAATAATACATGTAAATTAACTGATATCATTTACGTTACATTTTGAAATTTTCTCAAGAAGATTTCCTTTTTCGATAGGCCTACAGAAGATTCTACTAGTGTAATAATTTCAATAGTAGGCCTATATGCATATAATTTCACCTGTTGGCTCTTATTTCATCTATCATATTAACACTTTTATGTGGGTATGTGGAAAATTAAAAAAAAATCAACAGGGTCAATATTAAACAAATACTTTCTTGATTTCTCTCTCTCTCTCTCTCTCTCTCTCTCTCTGTCTGTCCCTCTCTGCCTCTCTCTCTCTCTCTGTCTCTCTCTCTCTGTCTCTCTCTCTCTCTCTCTCTCTCTCTCTCTCTCTCTCTCTCTGTCTATGTGTATATATATATATATATATATATATGCATAGATATATGTTTGTAATAATTTAATCTATTTGTTTATAGGTACTTTATATGCTCCACGCTACCGTCCGTTTTACGTTTTCAGGATGGACTGGTTATAAATTATCTAAGTTACGAGTTGCTAATGAAATTAAATTTTTAAATTATATTAATATAACAAGTTTCTTAGGGTCAATATGAATTATTTTTATATTTCTACATTTGGAATTTTTCCCCCTTTAAGATTGGGATATATTTCGTTAAAATCATTTGAAGTTATTGGAAAACAGATTTTTAAATCTGGACCACATATAGGCCTATAATTTATTTGACTGCAAAAGGACGTGGGGCTCTTTCTCAGATGAATGATCAGCTCAGTGTCGTGGCCACCTTTGAGACACAACGTCCGCTCCTACGTTCATTTTAAACTGAGCGAATAATGCAATATCTTATCAACAGCTGAAGATGAAACAAGCTTGGAAAGGCCTACAAGAAATGATTTTAACTAAAGTCTTATATGGTTGAGGGTAAATGAGATATCGCGTACAAATTTAACAATAATAATAATAATAATAATAATAATAATAATAATAATAATAATAATAATAATAATATGGGTGATTATGATTAAATCGATATTTTTATTCATTTAACCTGTGAAAACCCTAAAATCTCAGTAGAGTAAAGAGCTTTTAAGTATAGAAAATAATGTTAATGATCAGAATAAAGTAGATTGTAGTGAATACATATTGTTTAAATAAGTATATGAACTCAATAATAGTGTTATATTAGATGCGGTGTAACTATATACGAGTAGCATATTCAGAATTCCACGTGCAGCGTTCCTAGAATTCCACGAATGGCAGGTCACCTAATCGAGCGATGTTCACTTCATCACTAAGTTTCACGACTTAAAACTATAGATAACGTAATTACGAAATAGAACTTTTCTGTCGCAGTGATTTATTTCCACGCAATATAATTATGTGCAATTTAATCGACAAAAAAACTGTTGTAATCGTTCCAGGTATCATTAGACCTTTTTATCCCGGGACTCATCTGTGATTGAAGCACACACTGTGTTTAACATTCTAGCGCCCGTAATTTTTTTCGGAACCAAACTCGGCATATAACAACCATTTAAGGAAAGTAAGGTAGAGTTTGTTAATTTTCAAAATCGGATCATCAGAAGTGAGGATTTGCTTGAAGGGAAAATTTGAAAATAGCTCAAGCGGTAGCAATTTTCTTTTGTTTTTCGCAATGAAATTTGCCGTATGGCAATTAGATAAAACGAGAAAGTCATTCTCCAAAAATCAGCGAAATCTGACCATTGGGAGTGGAGGTTTACCTGATAGTCGTTATTTACAAATTGCAAATATCGATGTTACAATTAAACTTCTAACATTAAACAATGCAAGTCTAATATAACATGAAAAGAAAAATAGATGCTTGGACGGGGATTTGAACCCGGACGTCTGAATCGATACTTCAGTGCGCTGCCAGTTACGCTATCCAAGAATACTCATACAAACATTTATTTTTCTTTATATATATATATATATATATTTATTTATTTATTTATTTAATTATTTATATTACGAGAAGTAGTGGGAACTAGGTCTCACTGCTCTCTGGTAGTCACTATAACAAGTAAGCAAATTAAAGAGATTTTTTACATTAACAGTGACGCTTCTTTATTTCGATGTTATAAATATTTATAAAGAAAAATAAATGTTCGTACAAGGATTCTTGGATAGCGTAAGTGACAGCGCACTGAAGTACCAATTCAGAGGTCCGGGTTCAAATCCCCGTCCAAGCATGTATTTTTTTTCAAGTCCGTAAAACAGCAAAATCGAACCACAATTTCGAGTTTCAGACAAATACATTTCTGCGCAATAACCTTTTTTTTTTCATTATCTAATATTCCAAACTGCAAAAATATATATATATTTTTTTTAGTAAAAATATTTTTTATAAATTCCAGATACGAAAATAATGCTTTATTATCGAGTTTAAAATGTAAATTAACATTTTTCCGTGAGTGTAAAAAATTAAGCATTTTCCCGTCGTAGCTTATGAACTAAGTGCACATATAATGTGAGAACTTTAATCATCATCTGTGGTAACTCTCGCCTTACTTAGTCCTTAAATTCCTTACAAAAATACGCTATTTTGATCTATCTTAAGTTTTTTACGTCATTTACCCATATTGTCATGCAATTTACCAATTCTTCCCTTAGTGTCCAGCTTCTAGTTCAATACTGCCCTGGATATCAGGTAGGTCTTACATCCGTCAACATGCCCGACCGAACCATTCAACTCATCTTGTTTTAATATCAGTTATTATATCAATGTCCTTATATAGATTTTGTATTTCGTTATTAGTTCTGATTATCTAAAGATGTTAATAATTTTTAGGGTTAAAAAGAGGTAAGATGCTAATAAAATTCGAATATATCTACATCGGAGTATTATTAAGAAATTATTTATTTGATAGTATGATATATATTTTCTGTTGTAGAATTATTTTTATTGTCTGCCCAAAATTTCATTATCTTCGAATATTGGATGGGGATAGAAGATCAATTATACAATTCTCCTTGTTTGGACCAAATATTTTCCTTAATATTATCCTTTCCCAAGTGGCCACACGAGAAATATCCTTTTCTGTACGGGTCTCACTACCATACGACTATTATAGATTGAGTAGTTTCCATTACCCGGATACAACTTTCCTACTATCCATATTATTTTACAACTATAGCTTGGCAGCGAATAAAATGCAGCCATCCTGCACATGCGTTAGAATTCTATGACTTAATCCTCTCTTTCCAGCCGTGTTGTGCAGAGAATTCTACGTTAACTCGTGATTTAGTTGTAAGCTGAGAGGCGTTAATTTGCGACATTATCGTTATTAGTTATTACATAGCAGTGTTTGCTGATGACACCAGATCCAGGTCAGACAATTCGGGAATTGGTTAAGAAAAAGGGGAAGAGAAGAACAAGTCTGGAAGTGAGAGATCTATAGTAGAGGCAACTACATTTTGTTCGCTGCCAAGCCATAGCGTTCCCAATTTTCTTTCTTTCTGTCCACGCATCCTTTTCTTCCATTCTCCTTCCTTTCATGAGTTCCTGGTTATCATTCTTCCAACTGTGTTATACTGAGCGTCAAACTTTACTGAAGATGGAGTGCATCCTATCAGCGCAGCGTAGCGTGTCTGGACAATGTTGCAATATGCACGTGCGGTTGACTGGGGAGAGCGAGGGAAGCTTGTACTGAACATTGGACTGCACATTCCCCAAATGGGCAACGTTGTAGGTGGGAGGGCGGATCTGCTACGTGATTGGTGACAGAGCCTGCGGTTGACCCGCCTTATCTTCATTTAAGACTGAATCCCACTATAGATCGTTCCAATCACTTTCTTCCTGGTGGTGTCCATTCTACGAAATTTGGCCTTTTGTGTTATCCATCCTAACTACCACTTTAAATGTAGCTTCTATATTTCATCAATGATGCCTCTATCTCGTCCCATAAGGTCCCTTATTTGTATGTTTGCTATTTGATCTAATCTTAAAAATCCATATCTGCCAAAATCCATCAATTCATATTATTTTTGTATTTACGAATTTGTTAGTATGTTTTTGCAAGTACTTAAAATTGTCATTGGTATTAACATACAGCATCTCAACTGTAATTTAGAAGGAGGAAAACTGAAACAATCTAAGCAGTAAAATTTATGTTAGTGAGGTGTTTGTTGAACAGTTCAGTGGACTGGAAACACTTGAAGCCTGTTCATAAGACGGTATGATAGTTAACAATCGCATTTCGCCATACTTTAGTGAGAAATACTTTTGCTCTTTCTTGCCGACAGATTTATATCAGCAAGCATCCAGCTGCTTCATGAAATACGAGGTAGACCTGTATTTGAAGTTCCTTTTTTAGGCACTCTCCGTCGCATTGTTCATTTCATGCTTCTATTAAATCTTCAAAAGTAATTCATCACATAATTATTCATAAGGTTTTTCATTGTATATATTTTTCTGACTAGTAGATTATTATTATTTTGATCCCTCTGGTAATAATTATTTTCGTGCATTTTCTTGTCTAATACAGTAAAGATACTGAGGATGTTTTTTTTCACATATATAGATTCACCTGCAGCAAAAAAATATAAAATTGACATAAAAATAATAAACACTTCACCTTTATTAAGAGTACTTTTAATGTAAATATCCATCCATCCATAGTAATTCTGCCCGAAGGCAGGTCCTTCACTGCAATCATAGCATTTTCATGCTATGCTTGCAGCTTTACTAGGGAATTTGTAGGTGTGGTAGCTTCCCGTTGCTTTCCACAATGTAAATATAATATTTTATAAAATGTTTATTTCATTTTATTGGTGGGATACAGCATTGGTAATATTTTTAATTAATTCTTGATTTTAAAAATGGTTAACTATTGAATTTAGCAAGTCCAATATTTTTAATAAGAATTCTGAAGCAATTAGGTTAGAACTTAAACTCTGTAATTAGAACTGCAACCTTCGTTCTTAAAATCGTTAAAATGCACAGTATAAGAAAAAATTGAGTAATTGTGAAATGATGATAGGGGACACTAAAGGATTAATTTATTTAAACCAAAGTTTGTTACGGATGAAGCAATATTAGGTCAAAAATGTATAACAGTTTAATTTTAAAAATATCTTATTTCACTCAAATATTAGGACTCTCAATAATATATGTAAGCCTACATATTTTTTATAAATAAATAGGCCTACTATTAAATTTATTGAAAACTTGTAATTCATCTTTGTAATTTTGCTTGATCACAAAAATATCTCATTCAGAGAATTGCAAGGATGTATTTATACTTAATATCTAGACAGTTTTGTTACCAGTAAATAATAATAATAATAATAATAATAATAATAATAATAATAATAATAATAATAAGTAGTAGTAGTAGTGGTAGTATTATCATCATCAGTGACACTCTTTTATGAATGCAATTATTTTTTTATTATATAATTAGTAAGTTTTTTTAAACCATGTTAAAGTATTCTACATTATGCTAGAAGTTAATTCTTTTTTTTTTTTTGCATTATACCGTTTGACCTGGATACTGGTCAAGAATTTAAGGGTCAGTGGAGAAGTTGAAATTGCAGTATAGACAATTTCTTCTCATCCCCCGACTGCCTTTGATGTTTGGAGAATATCCAATACATCACTATTTGAGTATGCAACATACTAGGGACTCCAGTATCTGCTACAATGCTTCAGTCTCTGAAACGAGGTAATACGATTTATTATACGTTTCCTCCTCGTTCGTTTGACTCGAGCTTTGTGACTTTCAACTATGATATCATAGACCTGACATTTTATTTCCTACTAAAGATATGGGAAATAAACTTAAGAAAACATGCCTTCCAGCAGTTTCATGTTTACTCAATACACAAATATAAAACACTTCACACTGATAAAAGAATTCAATTTAAACGCTTTTCTTCTTTCTCCAAGTCTAAGATGTTCACCTCTTTTTTGTCTTAAAATAGTAAATATTCCATCAAAATGCTTCTAGATATTTAAAAAAAAGTCTTTCATTGTTTGTATTTCATCTATTGTCAGCACTCAAGTGTTTGGTGAAGATTTTAATCTTTAAATTGGCAATGCGTACAGATTGAATTAATTTGCTTATCTTTTAAATAAAACAATGCAAAAATTAATAATTGACAGAAATCATTTAAGTTTCTGCCAAATTACACATTAATTGTGTACAATAATAAAATAGGCATTTGATTTCTACAAGAAATTCAGCAACAACTTTTGGGATGTGCAGCCTCTCATTATCGCGGTGCAGAATTCAGCTTGTTGCTTGGAAATGTGACCATGCGCCTGATAAGACCTTGCAGAGTTATCTAAACATCTCTATAGAATTTCTCAGTTTCTGTTGTGTGTAAATATACGATATGCTGTCAAACCATTCGATAAATATCAAAAAATGAGTTGACATAACTTTCCCAGCAGAAAAAAAAAAACCTTTTTGGGGGTTAGTGATGAAGATTTCCACACAGTTTGTGCTGATGAAACACGATTACCTTTGAAACAAAATTTTGGATCACCTCATTTGTAACCGTAGGCAGTACTGAATAAGTTTCGACTTACACAGCACTCACTGACAGAAATCGGAAGGTATGATACTTGAAACTTTTACCATGTGGTATGAAACATTAAGCTAACAAATATCATAAAACTAAATGTCTTAGTGTTAAAATATGACAGTAAAAATAAATATAATTGTTTATTCAACAGCTCTCCTACATTCTGTATATGATTGCTCCTCCGATGACTTCTAAAATAATTATTATATACACAGTGCGATCATTATAGCATTGGACAGCAGACGCTGGGTTTGTGCTGTGTGATGACGAAGACTTACACGTGCTGGCGCATCTGCTGTCCAATGCTATACTAATCGCACTGTATTAAGAAAATAATATGTTTAAGTACCATTATTCACAAACTCACATATTTTGTTAAATGTGATAAAAAGCTAGTTTAATATTGTGACGAATCGTAATAATGGCGTTTGAATTTCGCGGGTGAGAGCGAAAATAGTGGTTTCACATTTGTACAAATAGATTCGTGAGTGGCAGACTCTCGAGTCGAAAGACCCGCGCAGATCATCCAATTGTCTGGACTCCCGTTTCAGAGATTTCTATAAGCCTCTACTTCCTCTGTCGGAAAATATCGATGCCAGTTATTTCCCTACTGGAAAGGTCTCGATCGTGGGGCCGAAAAGTTTCCGTTCGTTAAAACAAATCCTTGTGCAGAATCTTGTGTTAACCCACTTCGATTATTGTGATATTATATATAATGATCTAAACTATGGCTTGTCGCAGAGACTGCAGCGTGTTCATAATGCTTGCGTTCGATTCATTTTCAATATCCGCCGTTATGACCATATTTCCGAACACTTTAATAACCTCTCTTGCCTCCGTCTTACTGACAGACGTAAATTGCACTCTCTTTCATTACTTTTCAAGCTTCTGAATTCCTAAATTCCTACTTACCTGGCGTACAGATTTGAGAAGTTATCCTCTTACCACAATATTGACACTAGGTCACAAGATAGCAGTCTGCTAACAATTCCTCTTCTTAGCACTTCCTCCTATTCTACTTCCTTCACAGTAGCCTCTGCCCGCTCCTGGAATCTCCTTCCTCAAGATATCAGGGGTTGCCGCACACTTGGTACCTTTAAGTCACGCTTATGCAGTTACCTGTTATCTAATAATTAATTTTTCTCTATTTATTTAATTTTATACTATGTCATTAATCTTTTTCTCGTTTTTTATATATCTTGTACATATTATATATTTAATTCGTTAAATTTAGAGTAAATCAAAATACATTATAAATATTAATTGTATTGCATTCATAACATGTAATCGTTTATGTATATTGTAATTTAGATGCAAGACAATTTTTTTTGTATTTTTTTAAAATCCTGGTTGAGTGGTAGACAAGGCCTTAAGGCCTTAACTCTGCCAGGTAAAATAAAGCTATTATTATTATTATTATTATTATTATTATTATCATTATTATTATTATTATCATTATCATTATTATTATTATTATTATTATTATTATTATTATTATTATTATTATTATTATTATTATTATTATTATTATTGTCAGCGACGTGAAACAGTCAGTTGTGTGACAGCAATATAGTAGCCTAAGCTGTGAGAGAGAAGGAACTGCGACAAGTGGACTCGTCAAAGACTATAAAATAATTGTTTGATAGATATACTTCAAAACAAGATTATTATTACAGCAAATTGTGAATGAACTGTCACTGATAGTTTATAGAATTAAATGAAGTTACTGTGGAGTTTTCACAATCACCTCTGATGTTTTGTTACAAAAAAAATGAGAACCGACCCCATGGTATGTAGTGACAATATTATATAATTTATGCCTAAGTCAGTTGGACATCATTCAAAATTGTTATGATTCCTAAGATATTTGAATGCGCGGATTAAAAATTCGCAGGCGACAGCACGAAGTGTATCTGGAAACTCTGAACCTCACTCCCATTTCAAAGCAGATTAAGTGGCACTGAGAGTCAAAAATTTAAAGGTGGAAGAAATCTCCATCTATCCATTCAACACTGAGACTTCACAGAATATTATAATCACACGACTTACTGAAATATATGGTCGCTAATAATATATTTAATGTTGTAACTTGACAAATAACGAAAAAAATAATGTAATACTTATTATGAATTTCTAGTTATTTATAATCCCAAAGTGTATTAGTAATTATTTTCAATACAAGTTTATCATATTCCTTAGAAATATAAAATAAAATCTGGAACATTCTGCATCTTTTCCACCTCACTTCCGAACGTTTGCATTTCTTAATTAAGTTCTATAGGGTTAATATTACGTAAATTCAAATCATGATAGACTGGCATACTACGCGTTAATGGTAAACCCAGAATATTGGTTAAACCTGGCCAGATATCTGGACAAAAACCGTAAAATACAAACAGCACTCACTCGTGAATAAATGTATAAACAAAATGCAATTATTAATATTTAATCATTTTACGCTTAGCTTAATTGTTTAATTTGCAATTTAATTGCAATCTTATCTATTGCATTTGTTTGTTTCATATTAGGCTACTTCTAGACATTGATGTATTGATACATACTCTTCAAAAGCACGTATGGCTTGCTACCCGTGCGATCAGTTTCAAAATAATTATGTTTTGTATTGTACTACTAAAAATAGGTAAACAAAATTACATAGGGCTTTTAATCCCTTATAATTGAAATAGGGAGCTGCATCTGTTTATCCAAATGATTACTTAAATAATTTGTTATAATAAAAGTAGTCGAGTTCATAATTCTCGATAATAAAAGTGATGAGTTCATAATTTTCCATAAAACCATTAGTTACTACGTAAAATGTTATTATAGATGATACAGGGAATACGCCGTAGCGTAGTTAGTTGAGGCAGTACGCTACGAGGAGGAAGGTTGAAGTTTCAATCCCCGGTGGGATCAGGATTTTTAAATTTACGTAAATTTTCTGGCGGCGCCATGACACTGGATTCGATTCAGCCTCTAATCTAAATGAGTACCAGACGCTTGTTCTGGGGGTAAAGGCGGCCATTACGCAGGGTTCATAACCCAGATGTCATCAAATACCGCTTGTGTAGAAAATAGGAACCTTAAGATCATACAACCCAAGGGACTCCTAAGGCCTGTAATGGGATCACTATTTATAGGAAATATTAAACTAATAGGTCTAACCAGTCTCATGGGTTAGTGGTCAGCGTTTCCGACTACTGTTCATGAGGTCTCGAGTTCTATTCCGGGTGAAACCATAGAATTTTTTCCTTAAAGGGAATTATTCCTGTGGTTGACCATGGTCTAGAATTTAGGTTAAGAACTCTCCTGGCGTTTCATTAAGATTTATTACCCCCCAACATACCATCGGGGTAACGTAACTCCGCCTTCCAGGTACCCCAAACTAAGAAATGGATTACAATTCTGCCAATGCCTGGGGAGAAAGCCAGAAATGTCATAAAAGACAACCTGGTGGCATTAGACAAAAAAAATTATAATGAATAGATTGCGAAATACGTAATTTTATCAGAAATAATTTAAACCTAATAGTAACTACAGAGATTGATTAAATTATTCACAGAAATTATAGTATGGATTCAAACGTTTAATATAATATTGATATTGTATTGTTAAAAGTTCATTGTCAATATTTCCGTGGCCTTTGTAACTAAAAGAGTTGGAAATTAGTTTAAATGGTTTAATACGTTTTCCCTGCAAATTTCAAGTATCTTTGAATTAATATAAAATTATAGAATATTCACCTGAAAGGTCCGTCTCCTCAACTCCCATTAAGCAAAGACAATTATATCCAAGAACTCAACTACATTAAGTATATGGCAAAAACCAATGGCTATAATGAAGAATTCATAGATAGGCTCGTAAAAAAACAAAAAAGGAAGAACAACATAACCAACATAACTAAACTAGAAAAAGAATCTGACAACAACAAGAAAACATGGATTACACTTACATACACAGGAAAAGAAACGACAAAATTAGCCAATGCACTAAAGAAAGCCAATAAAAACGTAAAAATAGCATACAGAACCAATAACAAATTAAACAACATAATAAACAATAACATTGAAGAAAATAACATTTTCAACAGCAAAGGAGTTTATAAACTGACATGTAAGGACTGCAACAAATTTTATATAGGAAGGACAAACAGGAGTTTTAACATCAGATTCAAAGAACATTTTCGAGACTTCATTCACGCAGAAGGTAAATCAAGCTATGCAAAACACGTTATCCATGAAGGACATCGCATGTTAAATATTGAAAACACCCTAACAGTAATGCACAGAGAAAATAATCCAGCGAAGATAAACGTACTCGAAGAGATGGAAATCATGAAAGCAGCTCACAACGACAGCCTGATAAACGAAAACGAACCAAATACATGCAACCCCCTCTACCAGATCTTCAGTGAAACACCAGTTTTGAATCCTGCCGATGAGTCCCGAAAGCGCTACAGTTAAATGATAATTAAGTTGAGGAGACGGACCTTTCAGGTGAATATTCTATAATTTTATATTAATTTTGAATAAACCTCAACGGAACACATCATGAATCTTATAAAAGTTGATCTTTGAATTAATTCTGCTTATACAATTTCAGGTATTAACTTTTGTTCTCCGTAAAATATTTACATTCTTAAAAATGCGTTCAAGGCAACGGCTTTACCACAATACCACAGCAGTAAAGTAAAGTAAAGTAAAGTAAAGTGATCCCACTACAGGCCTCAGGAGGCCCTTGGGGTAGTAGGAGGTTAAGGCTCCCACTTTTTCTAGACAATCGGCACTTCGTCAGCCGGGTTGTCAGCCCTGCGTGACGGCCGCCTTTACCCCCAGAACAAGCGTCTGGTACTCATTTCCGTTAGAGGCTGAGTCGACCTCAGGGTCATAGTGCCGCCAGAGGGTTTGGGTCAGTTTAAAAATCCTGACCCCAACGGGTCTTGAACCCTTGACCCTCCGGCTTGTAGCTCAGTGCCTTAACCACTACGCTACACAGCAGTGGACATAATAATTATATTGTTTTTAGTATAAAATATCTAAAAAACCTATTTAAAATACATTTAGAATGTTATAATATTTATTACGTATTTTCAAACCTGCACATTAACAACATTAAGTATAATTACACTGGTCAACATGATTTTTGTCTCATGAGTGCCAATAGTTGTATTTAATGCAGTTTTTTATCTTGTTTTCAAATATGTATTCTGAATTTCTCTATCACCCACAGTTTTTTATTTCAATTTCAATTAATGAATTTAAATAATCATATACAAAACGATAGTTCGACCAGTTGTATATGGAGCAGAAACTAGGGCTGATACAACAAAAACTAAACAAATAATAAGCACATGCAAAATGAAAATCTTAAGAACTATTCAGGGGAAAACATTATTTGATAAAATACACAACACAGAAATTAGGGACAAATGCCATATTCAAGACATAACCAAATTTATTATAGATAGACGAAAATATTGGAAGGGTCATATAGAAAGAATGGAAGAAAACCGGCTTGCAAAAAGAGCTAAAGAAGATAGACCAATGGACGGGAGAAGAACAAGAGGAAGACCAGCCAAGAGATGGATAGACAGTGAATGCACATCCAGTACGTCTTCCTCCGAGGAGTGATTTTGGAAATACACAGGATGAAAATCCTACAAATTAAGTTTAAGAAGAAGAAGAAGAAGAAATAATTATTTTTTAATAAACGTTTATTCGTCCATTTGTCCATTGTAAAATAAAACCAAATGAGCTAACTAAAATGGTTTCAGCTATGGAAAAGATATATCAAGGCAAATGAAATCCTAATATGCTGGCCGATTATTGTTGGACCATCAAGAGGGATGCTCCATAGGCGAAATATAGCAGAAAATCGTAATTTCTTACTTTCTAGGTGAGTCCGAATGTTTGAATATTGTGTAGTTGCGAATGTAGAAAATATTAAAGTGTTTGAAATTATAAATTCCAGTCTCTCTGAAACCTTGCGTGTTGGAGAAAAAGCGATATTATATTTGAATTCAGAGAAAAAAATACTATCAGAATCACATATTTTTCTTTCTGACACAAAAAAAAAAGTTTATTTTGTGTTGCTCAGTGTTATTTAATAGTTCAGTTTGCTCACCCCATTACACGTATGGACATAGATGTTTACAATAATACATTTTATCTATAACATCTTGCTAATTATTTCAAATATTCACATTTTTATTTACTTTACCATTACATTATTTGCCTTCTTCATTCAGTTACCCGCGTTATTTCTATGAAAGTTTATTTACTTTCTCATCTATCTACGTATATTGATATTTTCTGTACACTGTTAAAATTGCAGGATTGTGTACTCTAAAGACTATGAATTATTCCTCGCTATATAACAATAACAACAATATCAGCAATGTATGATATTGAAAAAATGGAAACAAAGTTTCAGAAAATAGTTTATATGTTATTTAATAAATTGAATACTAATAAAATTCATATCAAATTCCGTTGAGATGAATAGTCATGAGATAAAAACTTAAAATATGTACCTTTTTGGCAGGTGCCGTCATCCTCAACTATGTTAAAATATTATATTTAAAAATATTATCTGGAGGCCTTTCGGAAGTTAACTTCCATCATCAGCAAGATGAGCTTCTGCTACTAGTTGTTGTTTATTACGATGTAGACTCAAGTGTCTGTAGCAGCAATTGATTTGTTTTTGACGATCTCGTATAAGGGGTTGTTTGACTGGGGTGCGTTCTCATTAAGAAGTAAGGTGTTGTTTATTTATTTTATAATCTCAAGGTCTTCAAATATATTTATCTTTGCCAGAATGTTTTCTCTATGAATTATCGTGAGAGTATTTTCTATTGTGTTCATTCGGTGACCGGCGTTAATGAGATGTTTGGCATAGCTTGATTTATCACCCGCGTACATGAAGTCTTTTAGGTGTTCCTTATATCTTGTATTAAAGTTTCTGTTTGTCCTGCCAATATATAATTTATTACAATCTTTACATGTTAGTTTGTAGACTCCCTTATTGTTAAATTTGTTGTGTTCTTCTATGCCATTATGTCGTTTAATTTGTTTTCTGTTTTATAAGCTATGTTGATGTTTTTTTTTTTAAAGTTCTGGTTAGTTTCGTGGTTTCATTTCCCGTGTATGTTAATGTTACCCTCCAGATAATATTTTAAATATAATATTTTAACATAGTTGAGGACGACGGCACCTGCCAAAAAGGTACATATTTTAAGTTTTTATCTTATTATTAATAAATTTACATTTTTACCTTCTTCGTCAAAATATTTTGTACCGATATTTAATCTAATCTTTGATTAAATTATAGTTAATGATCTTGCTCTGATTTTAGAAGTCACACATACATTTAATTATGCTTTTAAGAATAGTAATTAATTGTGATCTAGTAGATTAAAAGGCCTACGTAGTTATTGGAGAAAGAAAGTAATTTGTGGATCACCCTGTAGCTGGATGTTATATTGCTGTTATAAATTGAGTTTAATGCAAGTAACATGGATGTCAGATTACGTTGAGGCTAGTGTAATCTTTGCAGTAATATCGGCCTTAGTAGTTATCCATAAGATTACCTGGAATTACCTCGCTAGAATGGAATGATATACTAAACACTATCTGCATGTTACACAACTAGAGACCTGGATATTTTCTCTCTTGCTGTGTACGCTTCTCCAGATAAAATGTTGCAAAATACTGGTAAGATAAACCAACTATTTAAATCCCTCTGGTCCACGAACGTTAAATTTATTTATCCAAGTATTACATGTTCACTATAATACTAAAAATGTTTAATTTTCTTTTAATTGATTTTTCAATTATTTTTGGACAATACTATAACTACAATTACTTAATAAAATAATACTAGAAGAAATTTTGTAAAATGTTGTTTTTAAATTATATTTATTTATACTCAGGAAGAATTAACATGTAAACTTCTAGACATTCCTCATTATAATCTAACTTATAATGAGGAATATGATATATCCTTTAAAATACAAAACTATAATAAAGCTTTAAGAATTATCAACCAAGTTTTTAAACCATCAAAAGTGCAGAGACACACAAGAATGAAAATCTATAAAGTTCTCGCTAGACCCATAATCTGTTATGGCAGTGAAGCTTGGACCATCAGAACTCAGGATGACCGTCATATTACAGCCACGGAGATGAAATTTCTGTGACTAACTGCAGGTTATAGCCTTCTAGACCACCAAAGAAATTCAACAATAGCCAGAGAGTTAAACATCGTACCTATATCTGAATACCTCCAAGAATGTAGAAACAATTTGCTAGCCCATATTCAGCGCATGGATCGTCACAGAATACCAAAAGAAATTATTCACTACATTCCTCGAGGCAGAAGATCTGTGGGTCGACCTTTTCGGAGATGGCGGGTGACCGTAACAGGCCACTGGGCCTAATACTTGAAAGGCAGATGATGATGACTTCTAGACGTCCAAAAAAATCAAAATAAATCTTGATATAAAATTGGTTCTCCTCACCAGCAGGGTAAAAAATTATGTATTTAAATTCCGGTCTGTTAATACGGTTTTTCATTTATAACCTAACAGGCATGCGGCGTTTCGCGGAGTTTGTGTAGGATCAAAGCCGGGCACACACCCAATCGCGCACAGGCAAAATGTCATGTGCCCATTTCGTTATAAATGAAGAACCCTGTAGTATAGTAACATATCGCCAGATGTTAAGTCAGATATACAAGGACCTAAATGTTGTTTAGCATATTATGTATTCCATATAAACTATTTACAAATAACTAGCAAAATGCAGTTTATTTTCTGTTTTAGTAGAAATTTGTTATAAAAAGTGGCGATGTAAGGGATTTTTCTCACAAAGAAATCCTATATCATTCAGTGAGTAACATTTGAGTACGAGTCCTCATAAATAATTAAAAAAATTAATATATTTAGGGCCTATACTAGGCCCTTATTTTATCGAGCCCCTTATTTAAGAAGTTAAAATAGAGATGTTTGAGATCGTTGAGATTTGTTGCTAATGTAAAAAGGACAATATTGTATTCAGATTTTTGGTTAACCAGAATAATCCTAGGAAAATAAGACTTAAGCTGATACAATAATATTATTTGTTTTCGTGGAATTCGCAATTGTTTCATTCATACCATAGGGAGGACTGAAGAAATGTTTTTATAGTAAAACTCATTGTTCAGGCAGTATTTCGGTATATTCGTTAGTTGTAATCCTGTCTTGAACATATGTAAACATGTTTATATAGAGTTCTGTTTATCTTCTTCAGAGTTCTAAGCTTTTTACACATTAAAGGATAGATAGGCAGGTTAAGAAGGGCTTCATTTTCCAAGAATGTATGCATATACACAAGGATACAATACCGAGAGATAATTTCAAAGTGCGATTTTCAAATATTGTTTATATGTTACAAATTCGAAGCAAGCATACTCCCCGCTGTAAACTGGAGAGTGGGGAGCGTTACTTATAGCCTAAGGGCTACCTCTCCCTCTACATTTTAACCCGTAGTATAGACCTGAAAGAAATCGCTGTCTCTGTTGTTTGTATCAAAGTTGAGATAGTTCCTGTGGTGTGCTATATGCGATAATCTTGCATTCAGTTAGGCTATAAGTTAAGTTTACATTACAGTCACTTCAATGAATAAATTCACAGTTAATAGTACCAATTAGCCTATTGCTTCCCCAAATGCAACAGTGACGTCATGGACCCGCCAGATAGAATGCACGAGCTACATCAACTTGTGCAGTAAGATGAATAAACAACTCATCTACTGCTCTAATACGTAGGCTACATATTTAGGTGTAGAGGCGAAGAGTTATAATCGTGATCACCAACTGGTCAAATTCCTTAAGACCAGGAAGACACGGTCTCAAAATATTACTCGGGAGATCTACTTACTGCTAACGAGGGACATCGTTAACATCTTTAATTTTTACTGATAAATTAATAATAATAATAATAATAATACTAATAATAATACTAATAATAATAAATAATATCGTTTATAAATTAAAAACACTCAAATATTCTGAGAGACAATATTTTATAGAATTTATAAGACATACAATCGATTGTAAAACGAAGTCTAAACAACGATGATGATGATTTTATTTATAACTTTTCATCTTTTCCACAATGATTTAAAAAAACTTGAAAGTATATGGCAGTGTCTATAAAAAATGGCCGTGATTCAGAATTTGTTTTTGCAGTTTACGAGAAAGAGTTTGTTTTTTTAACTTTTATGGAAATGAAACAAAACATAAAACCATATTGTGGTTCAAATATTGTTTCTGCAGTCGAGTGATAATACACAAGTTCACTATTAACGTTTTAATGTTATAAAATAGTATATAAAATAAAACAATAGCTAATATTAAGTAACATCAGTCAATAATAAGTAAAGTAATCCCACTACAGGCCTCAGGAGGCCCTTCGGGTAGTAGGAGGTTAAGACTCCCACTTTTTCTGGACAATCGACACTTGATGTCAGCCGGGGTTGTCAGGCCTGCGTGACGGCCGCCTTTACCCCCAGAACAAGCGTCTGGTACTCATTTCCGTTAGAGGCTGAGTCGACTCCAGGGTCATAGTGCCGCCAGAGGGTTTGGGTCAGTTTAAAAATACTGACCCCACTGGGACTTGAACTCTCGACCTTTAACCACTATGCTTCGGCGTGCCCCCAGTCCATGATATATCGGTGAATTTTCAGTTTCTATTCATCGCACTTCTTGAAAATACTTATTTCCAAAATATTGAATTTAGGCTTCTCCCTCTTTTCCTTCATTGTATCTTTGTCCTTTATTATTGTGAAAAAAAAAACAAATAGTCTCCGAACATTATTTCGAAAATATTGAGTTTGGGCTTCTCCCGTTTTTTCCTTAATTGTAGCTTTGCTTTTATTAAAATAAAGACCAACATTGTCCCCTGAAACCTGTTTCCAAAGTATTTAGTTTAGACCTCTCCTTCTTTCCTTCATTGTAGCTTTGCTTTTATTAATGTAAAGACCGAAATAGTTCACGAACACAATTTGGCCATCATGATCACATATCGCCTTGTTTAATATGACTATATAAGTCGTGCCCCAAATGGGAGTCAATGACCAATCACATTTCAATAAATTTTGATTTGCAACCAATCACAGTCAGTTTTTCACCTCTATTTTATCAGTTTAATTTTATCATTTTAAAATGAAGCTCCTTCTTTTTTTAACATTCTGAATAGGTCAGAACATTATTTTGCAGTAACTGACTCTCTAAGAAATACGGCTACCAGATTGTATATATAGTGCACGAATTTAAACATATACTGCTTGCGGGAAATAATAGAAAAACATACGTAGTAATTGATTATACCACAATAAAAAGAAACCACTGTTTGCACTTTCTTAAACGTATTACTTCCCAGGAATTTACGTTCCAGAAAAATATAATTTACATCATAGGACATCAGAAGTTAATACGTTGGTTATAAACAGTTTGATATGTTTCATTGTTTCTCCACTAGGGTGCATTCTTACAATATTGCGACCCTTTGGCAATAAATATGATCTGTTTGCAGTGATGAACAAATAATGCATAGCAAACGTTTCTAATTTGTTTTCAAACATCGCCGTTTATATTAAATATATAAATATTTTAAAATAATTACATTTAAATAATAATTTGTGAGTAAACAGCTTAATTTTATTCTTTAAATAGTCCTAACAAATGCCACTCTTGATTTCCAAATTTTCTAGTTAAATTGGAAATCACTCGCGGCATTATTTGTGTTGTTTTGCCATAAATCTTCATGATTTCTTCGGAGGTTACCCTGGTTATGAGTTGATTATTCGTCTCGAGAAAAAATAAGTAAATGATCCAGAGATGAAAATCTTATTCTGACATGTTGTGTCACCGTAAAAACACATGAAAGGGAAAGATTAAAATATGGGAAAGAAATGAGGAAAATATAAATAACTTTAAATGAGTTTGCTTTACTTTGATATTTTATACTTGCCGCATTTTTCTTTTTAAAGTTATGTCTGTCTCTCTTATTTTATACACAATTTAAAATAAAAAAGTAATTTACCGGTACCAGCATATTAACTTCTTGTAGTTAACAAATGTGACACATTTTGTTTAATAAAATCTTGGTCTCTGAGCTTGAGCTAAATGTTAATAACGCTACAATGTTTATGATAGACCTACAAAGTTGGTTTACAGTAGAGTTACTGAAAATTTAACATCAGGTTACTCTTGTTGTTGGACTTGATTTTGTGAGGTAGAGGATTTCTCTTTGCGTCACAAGCGCCCGAGAACTCAAACTTCAACTACTCCACAACTTTTGTAAAGTCATAATGAAATTACACAGCGACTGCTTCCTGTACACATAAATTTCAATGTCCTTCAATATAAGCAAAAGACACTGTTATAATGAACTTTCCCTCGTTTCATCTCTTAGATTTCCTTTCTTTTTATATCTGCTTAAATACCCATCAAAATCAAGAAAAGCATAATCATCGTCTTCAAGGGTTAGACCTGTTGGTCTTTTCCGACTGAAAATTGTTCACACCATCTCTTTAAATTATTTAATCTATAATGACGTAGCCAAGTATTGAACCATTGCCTATCCTTTATTAGGAGTTAATAAACCAAATTAATTTAGTTACCTATTTGTCCATAGATACCATGAGTGGCAAGCGGTCAACACACCAACTCAGACATTTAATAGGCAAATAAGGTATTACTAGGATATATTGACGTAGACTTTCACGGCCGGAGTTGCTATGATGATCTTGAAGAAGATTTTCGGGCTGTAGGCCGTGGTTGTGAGGCTTGTAGTTCCCCTACGTTTCGCCATAGACTGCGTCTGGCATCCTCAAGGGTTGTCTTGAGGCGACTGCGTCTGGGATCCTCAAGGGTTTTCTTGAGACTGCCCTTGAGGATGCCAGACGCAGTCTCTGGCGAAACGTCGGGGAACTACAAGCCTCACGACCACGGCCTACAGCCCGAAAATCTTCTTCAAGATCATCATATTACTAGGATGTTTGAGATCGGTAAATTTTTATTAAAGGCCTTTTTATTCAGATTTAAGAATCCTTTACGAGCCTGAAAATCTTCAGACTCGGGACCCATGGCTTAAAGTCCCTCCCGGAGGACTTGCTCCTTGGATTTTTTCGCTCTAAAAAATCCATCGACGCGACCGGGTTTGAACCCGAAACCCTCGGAACCACTAATCCACCGCGGCTGATCATCTGTTTAAAGGTCGACCTATATTTCTTGTCCTCATCCGATTATAATGTAAAACAATTCTTGCCATCTTAGTGTTTGGCTTTCATATGACGTGGTCTCTCAAATATATTCTATAATTTTCTATTAATTTTGTGATAGGTTCTGTGTCCAATTACTTTCTGATAGCAGTACTTTGTTTTTGTATCTAATAACGCATTTGCAGTTACAAAGCGGTGAAATTTCATTTCAGAAACTTCGACATTAACATCCATATAATGATATGAGTGGCAATACAACCACGCTTTATAATCATTTAAACAAAACTTGTGATCTGTTAATAATGGTTTATTTCTATCTTCAGTTAAAAATCTAGTTTTATTCTATGTTAACCTCGATGACATTAGATAAATATAAGTAACTAGAAGCGAGAGGTTAAATTAAGAATTATTACAAGAAGATTTATAGTAACTTTAAAATATAGATTCCTAGTAATTTAATTTGTATAACCCATGTTTTGTGTTTGCTATGTATCTTGGTTAATTATAACATTTGATGTTCGGGATAGTTTCCCATGATTTAGGTATGTCCTGTTGTAGGAAGCGTTAGAGTTGAGAACTAGGATTGTAAAAGGCCGTCTTATCACGTATAATCCAAGTATTGTGTTATATAAGCTATAATCTAAGATTATTTATTTAAACTTGTTCTTTACTTGACGCTCGAATTTTCTCATATTATTATCCATCAGGGGCGCTGCAAGTGGTAGGCACTCTCCATGTTCCTCTTGGTCCACAAGTTAATGTCTCGGTAACTCCATGTAGGGTTCATGGCGGACGAATAGGAAGTAGGACAGGTTTTTTTGGGGGTTGCTGAGAGGCTTTAAGGCTCAAGCCTTCATACAGTGCTACGGGTTCTGCGCTGGTTCGAGTCCCTATTGAGGAAGAAATTTTCTGGTGGTTTTTCGGCCAGAATCGAAACAGTGCCCATCCAGCATGTTGAATATAGGTAGCTACAAGCTACAATAAGTAGCGGGTATAGGTTAGGGTAAGTTGCTATAACGGCTGGGGGCTAGATATTATTTCCACGTGTCACCCTTGTACTCCCCGGATGATCGTCAACTTCTTTGATTAACATTATAATATATTAACATTTGGAAGTCCTAGAAGACATTGGGCTGATGCATTATGAAGTCGGAACGGGCGATTGCCTAATCCCTGGAGTGATGATGATGATATATTAACATATGTTTTGTATAATTTCGTGATAATTATTCATCTTATTTATTAGGCCTATTCTTCGCTACGTAAACTCCTCACAGTGAAATGGTGGGAAACTAGTCTATTCATATAAAATTATTACGGCAAATTTTAAAGTAATGCATATTAGTTTTCAAATTTTACATCTCAGCTTTCACAAAATAATGTTTCAAGTAAAAAAAGAGTGGAACGATTGGAGTCTGCAATAGCATGCCGTAGTGGCATAGCCAGACTAATTATTTTGGATGGGTCCAGATATCACAGGATTAAAATCTTCCTGACCCACCCATCACCTGACAATGCCACTGCCTTAAAATCGCATTCTACTATTTATTAATAGTCACAATTACGATAAACAATAATTTAAGTCATACCTGTACAAAAATTCCATAAGGTGAATTGGATCCGTCGAGATTTCCTAGCAATGATAATATCCATAACTGATGTTGAGTACTGTACCTGTACAAATCAAACATTTTTCCTTCTCGATTAATAGTATTGCTAGATACTACAAAACCTTGTTGTTCTTGTGATTTAATTATCTTATATATCTAACACCACAAATTAGAATTTTAGTTAAACTACCTAAATATAGTGAATACTAATAAAATTCATACCAAATTTTTTGAGGTGAATAGTCATAAGATAAAAACTTAAAATATGTGCCTTGTGTCAGGTTCCGTCGTTGTCAACTGTGTTAAAATATTAAATTAAAATGTTATCTGGAGGCTTTTCGGAAGTTAACTTCCATTATCAGCAGGTTGAGTATCTGCTACATTTTAAGTTTTTGTCTTATACCTAAATATAACCCTAATGTCATAACATCCTCCTTCCTAAGTTTTATTCGTTGTAATGTAGAAAAAAACCTTTTCTGCGATTGCAGTTGTGATGAAGCAGACCAGTATGATTTGTAATACTTTTAGTAATTACTGGATATCACAATCAATACTCAAATCTTTGGGTGAGCCTTGCCCCCTTGCTGGCTACGCCTCTAGCACTATAGCTACAATTTCGTAAGAGCCTCTCATTAGCCTCTCCTTTGTTAGAACTTACTATACGAAGTTAATACTAATAAAATTCATTGTTAAAACCGTTGAGGTGGAGAGTCATAAAATAACGACAACACCACATCAGGACCAGCAGCATCAACCATCATACTAGATATTGTAGCGAAGAAGGACCTACTGAAGATGGAACGGATGTTTTGAAAGGCCTACAGGCATAAAGAATACATATTTTATAAGTTGAGGACGGCGGATCTTACCTAAGAAGGTATATTTTAACGTATTTTATTTTATACGAAGTTAATTTAGTTGCACTTATTTACATAAAGATGTCATGAATGATATGCAGTCAACATACCGACCCAATGAGACGTCTATGACGCAACTAGGATGAAGAAGATTGGTGAAATTTGCTTAGAGGCCTCTTTATTCAGCTTAAAGACCTTTTACGAGCCTGAAAATCTTCAGACTTGGGATCCACGGCTTAAAGATACTTCCGGAAGACTTGCTCCTTGGATTTTTCATCCTAAAAAATACATCGACCCCGGCCGGGTTTTAAATCCGCAGCACTCGGGACCAGAGGCAAGGAACATAACCAATAGTCCACCGCGGCAAACACGTCACAAGCTTACCATACAAAAATTTACATTTTTTTCCACATTAATATTTTATTGTTGAAATGTATTAGTGTGTATTTATTTCTGGTGTATCCAGTAGGCCTATAGCCTACAGTTTAATTCAGGTCAGTTACATTTTTTCCTCTCGTTGATTATGTTTGGTTACACAGTACTTGAACCTCCTAATAAAAGAGGCGTGATAATTAATGCAAAACAATAATCCAATTAAAATGGCAAAATGGACATAATGGGGGATGTCAGTTAAACTTGCGGCACACCTCAATGAGACGGTTAGTCATCAGTCCATTAGTAGCTGTTTGAAATGTTGTTGTCACACACAGATTAAGTCCACAAAGCACGCGCGTAAATATTTTTGTGACAGCGCCCTCATCTTTTGTTTAAAACTTAATACATATACCCATTGGTTATCATTTTATCATTCAAGTCATATATAATTTGACATCCGTGTGGGGCGTACATTTATTGATATGGGAAGGGGATATTCTTCCAAATTTTTTAACAAATTATTATTCTTAGATAATAATTAAAACTATTCCATGGCACTACAGGCCTGAAAGTCCCTTGGTCTACCAGCCGGTTGCTAGCATCACGTCCACATGTGTTAATCACAAAGGTGGACTATCATCTAGCCAGAATAGAGAAGATATATGATACGTGTTTCCGTTCCCTCATCCTACAGCCGCAACTTATTATAGCTACTCAAATTCCTCAAGATGCTGAGTGGGCATCGGTCCCACATTGGCCGAAATTCCATTAGAATTTTTCCCCCATGGGGTCTCGAACCAGTATAAATCCCGTAGTCTTGTACCAAGGTTCATTCCTTAAGCCACTCGTCAACAATAATTACAATATAACATTCACGAAAGAAATTATTGTCAATAATAAACCAGTTTTCCCAAAGTAAGTTCTATTTTTTCTCCACATTAATTTAAATAAATAATAGTTTTAAAAAACTAAAACAGCACGCTTTATTCGAAAATCGAACTCAAAAATGAAAAATAATTTTAATTTCCAACACGCTTGGGATAAATTTAAAGTGGTCAACAAAAAATCTTCTCCAACACATATAGAATAAAACTAGAATTATCAACAAAAATAAAATAATTTTACCATCAAAAGCGTGGGGTGCTCTATATCAATTAATATATTTGATAATAAACAGATATTGGTAAAAGTAAAGTCTCTAAGAAGAACATGTAAAATCATAAAAGGCACCCCACGCTTTTGATGGTAAAATTATTTTCTTTTTGTTGATAATTCTAGTTTTATTCTATATGTGTTGGAGAAGATTTTTTGTTGACCACTTTAAATTTATCCCAAGCGTGTTGGAAATTAAAATTATTTTTCATTTTTGAGTTCGATTTTCGAATAAAGCGTGCTGTTTTAGTTTTTTAAAACTATTATTTATTTTTTATTTTTTAGTTTTAATATTTTACAGAATAAAATAAGAATGTAAATATATTTAAATTCCATACTATTGTAGTATGAGCTAAAATTATTACTCTTCTAAAAAAAAAATCCTCCCCAGCCGGACTCGAACCAGAGACCTATGGATTACTGAAACTATATACCACTAGTTCACCGCTCTACCAACTGAGCTCTGACAACGATTGACTAAAAAGTCGACAAGTTCGTAACCTATTATACCAGTTTTAATGTTTTTGATTTTCTGATGATTCTGGCCAGAAATTTAGAAATAAAATATGAAATTATTATAGTGTCACGGGTCCTTTATAAGTATACAAAGTTGCAAGTCGATCCAATGCTTCTAAGTGGGTGAAAATCGTGTTCAAAGATTCCGTTACATAGATACAAAAACACTTTTTTTGATTTTATGATGATTCTGGCCACGATTTTAGAAAACAAATATGAAATTATTGTATTGTCACGGGTTCTTTACAAGTATACAAAGTTTCAAGTCGGTCCAATGTCTCTAAGTGGGTGAAAATCGGGTTCAAAAATTCCGTTACACAATTACAAAAACAATTTTTTTGATTTTCTGATGATTCTGGCCAGGATTTTAGAAAATGAATATGAAATTATTGTATTGTCACGGGTCCTTTACAAGTATACAAAGTTTCAAGTCTAGCCTATGTTTCTAAGTGGGTGAAAATCGGGTTCAAAAATTCCGTTACATAAATACAAAAACACTTTTTTTGATTTTCTGATGATTCTGGCCAGGATTTTAGCAAATAAATATGAAATTATTGTATTGTCACGGGTCCTTTACAAGTATACAAAATTTCAAGTCGATCCAATTATTTTAAGTGGGTGAAAAACGCGATGAGAGATTCAGTTACATAGATAGATAGATAGATAGATAGATAGATAGATAGATAGATAGATACAGGTCAAGCTAATATAAAGCGTGTAAAATAGAATTCTCAATGGAACAAATCATACAACTTGAATACAATTCTGCTCTTAATAACAGCACCGGCATTTACAAAAAGAAAATCCACATAGGTGAATAAAACTATTAAATATAAATTATTATTAAATTTTGTACTGACGAGCATGCATGGATAAGGTTTGAATAAGTTACGTTAGATTAGTATGAAAGAAACGCAAACAAAAAGTTTTGAAAAATAATTGTTTAACCTATTATGTTTGAGAAATATATATATATATATATATATATATATATTGCTAGAAAACTAGCAGTACTAGAGAGATCCAGAGTTTTTTTTTTTTTTGGAATGTTTATTTGAAATGTTTCGTCCAACTGCTAAAGGATAATTAAATAGATTATATATATATTACTGGTGTTTCGAAGACGAGGTACATATAGGCTATTAGGAAAATGTAACGGTTTAGAATATTGGAGGTATAAGTTATTACCGGAAAGATTTCTAAATTCAAATCGTGAAAGATTGGCATTCTACAAGTTATTGGTAAGCCCAGAAAATTGGCGCCTTTACCACCAGAACAAGCGTCTGGTACTCATTTCCGTTAGAGGCTGAGTCGACCCCAGGGCCATAGTGCCGCCAGAAGGTTTGGGTCAGTTTAAAAATCCTGACCCCATCGGGACTTGAACCCTCGACCTTCCGGCTTGTAGCGCAGTGCCTTAACCACTGCGCTACGGCGTGCCCCGTAATAATATTGCATTATTATGTAATTGTATTGTGTGTTTTTTTCATGTTTTATAATGTTATATTATTATTCAACTGTAATATTATTGTGTTTTCTTTTTGTTTTTCTTTATACTATTACAAAATATTAATTTATTGTAACGGACTGCCAACTGCACGTACGGCTTACTGCCCGTGCGACCCTTATTTGTAAATAACATTGTATGTGTCCTACTTTTAGTCTAATAAAGTCCTATTACTATTCATAGTAATTCTGCCCGAAGGCAGGTCCTTCACTGCAATCATAGCATCTTCATGCTATGCTTGCAGCTTTACTAGGGAATTGTAGGTGTGGTAGCTTCCCGTTGCTTTCCACACCGGTGAAGGATGATGATGATGGCCATATGATTTAGGGGACCGTTTGGGCCTTAAAGTTTTCCTGGCATTTGTCTTACAGGTGAGGAAAAACCCCGATAAAAACCTCACCCAGAAAAACTGTCCCGACCGGGGATCGAACCCGGGCCCGCTGCGTGACAAGGCAGCACGCTACCTCGAGACCACAGCGGTGGATATATATATATATATATTAGCAAACAGTTTTGTCCTCAAGTATAGTAAATTTCCATGATCTAAAGGAATTAGTTTAACGAATGTAAACTCTTTGGGAGCTAAAGATGCCGTAAACTGTTTGAAAATTCTAGAATCAGCATTAACAGAGATGACAAAGTAACTTTAGATGGGCGTTGAAAATGTCCAACTTAGGCGAATATTGCAGAGACGTTTTGTAATGTATACGTAACAAAAGTAAATAAAGCAACTTGAAATATCGCTCCTCATGTTAGATCACGTGTAAAATCTTATAATCTTTTGACAGGTATATCTCAAAATATACAATTATGTTACTTTATTTTTGTATGAATTATTTTTAACCCAAAGTACTGCAGACATAAATATAAATGTATAAGATTATGTTTTAGTATCAATATAATTATGGCATAACCGATTATTGAATTAACTTGATTGCAGTCTACGTAAACCTATTACCAAAATGCGTTGCTTTAAAAAAAAGTGTTGCACTTACCGGTACGTTTCCCCCTCCCCTGGGATTACTCACACTTTTTTTATAAAGAGTAATTTTATAATCTATAATGTTTATCCATATCATATGTTTAGTTCTACGGATAGTACGCTGTAGCGTAATTAATTAACTCAGTACGCTACGTTAGGAAGGTCAAGGAAGAGGTTCGAGTCTCGACGGGGTCAGATTTTTAAACTGGCCTACATTTTCTGGTGCCCCCATGACCCCCCGTTACCTGGGGATCAACTAGCTTATGACTGAAATAAGTACCAGATTATATTCTGGGGGTTAAGACGCCCATCACTCAAGACTATCAATTCGGCTGACATCTCATGATGATTGTCTAAAAAGGGAGAATCCTTATGCTAACAAAAATTACTAACAGTTATAAATATAAAGGTAGACAAATAAATGAGGGGGATAGGAAAAATTAATCAACTTAATATTGAACCTCCTAAAATGACCATAATCAATAATCCTACTGTACCTACTACCCCAAGGGCCTCCTAAGACCTATAGTGGATCATTTTATCGTTTAAAGTTGTACTTCACACGGAAATATTGTGAACTGTACATAGTTATTTTCAGTTCTTTATTCATACTTGGACGCCAGACAGCCCTGAGCATCGCAGCCTGAAAGATCTGTTACGCTATCTCAGTATTTTAGAGATGAGTGGAATTAAGTATGATGTTATGTAAGTTTTATATCTTGTTACAGGTTTGACACATCAGATTCTATTCCCATGACTCGTGCCGCCATTTTTGGATTGAGCCCGTGGCCGTGAGGTAGTCTACAAACCCCCCCCCCCACGTTGGCCCCTTATGCCCGTTTTCATTGTGCAGGCTCGGAGCCATGAGGCCGAACCCTGTTGACACTCCCACTATATTCCCGCAATCGCATATTTCTAACACTTGTGGATGCCAATCAAGCTATTTTTTCTAATATGAAATGAGGTGAAGGGTGATATGAAATGAATGTTAAATTAAATGTCATGGTGGAAAGGGAAAGGGGAATGGAGAGTGTTGGTGGGATGAAATTGTGGAAACGGGAGAACCTCCAGAAATATAAAAAAAAAATGTCTCTATGGTTTAGCACCAATACCCCTCTGAAACCGCCAGGATTCGAACTTTGGATCCCAGTCAATGCAGAATCGTATATAATTAATTGTTTACCATTAAAGAAGAGTAAACATGAGATTGAAGGTAAAATATTACTTCATCTTGACTTTGATATCTCTATCATGTAATAATTAACAGTAAGCTACAGGTAGTTCATATAAATTTCCAATTAAATAGAATTTAAAGAAGTGAGAAAGATAGGGATAAATTATGGAAATCAAAGTTAAATAGAGACATTTATAGAAGTCAAGAGGTATAAATAGCAAAAAGTCAGTTTTGAGTAAATGATGATCAAAGTTGAGACACTATATGTGACTGTCTTTCAGCCATTAGATTTCAGCACCAGAAAAGTTTGTGTCCATTGGCCATTCAGATTAGTAATCTGCTTTAACTACTAAATTCTACACTTAACTCTATAATTATCAATTTGTTATTTGTACCTCTTGGCTTTTGAGGGTCTCAATTGGAGGTAGGTCTGGATGAATTGTAATGGGAAGATAGAGAAGAATGGAGAAAGAAGATACAAATTTAAAAAGCTTTTGACATAGGAAGTTTTTTTTACATTGTAAACCTGTTTATAAATAAATACATTTATCATAAGTAATGCCACGAGTGATTTCCAAATTATCGATAAACTCACGACTCACGAAGTGAAGAGTGAATTTATCTAGAGAATTTGGAAATGAAGAGTGACATTTGTTAGGACTATTTAACGAATAAAATTAAGCTGTTTACTCACAAATTATTATTTAACTATAGTTATTTTAAAATATTTATATATTTAATGTAAATGGCGATGTTTGAAAACAAATGAGAAACGATTGGTACGCTTCATTTGCTTATTTTGTTCATCACTGCAACCAGATCATAATATTATTTATTGCCAAAGGATCGCAATGTTGTAAGAATGCACACTAGTGGAGAAATTTATAACCAACGTTATAGGTTTCTGATGTCCTATGATGTAAATATGTCAATTATATTTTTCTGTAACGTCATTTCCTGGAAAATAATTCGTTTAAGAAAATGCAAACGGTGGTTTCTTTTTTATTTTTTGTGGTATAATAAACTTTTGGAAATGTTTTTTATATTATCTATCGCATGTGCTTTCTGTTGACATTGATGCACTATTTATACAATCTGGAAGCCGTATTTCTTAGAGAGTCAATCACTGCAAAATAATGCTATGACCTATTGAGAATGTTAAAAAGGAGGTGCTTTCTTTATTATGATAAATTTTAGTTGGTAAATTCTAGGTGAAACACAACTGTGATTGGTTGTAAATAAAAAATCATTAAATTGTAATTGGTCATTGACTCCCATTTGGGGCATGAGTTAAATAGTCTATATAATGAAATATTGGAAGACTCGCACAAGTAGCGAGCGATAACCAATAAAATGTGTTATTCCCCTGTTGATACTTTATTAATAATAATCTCGTATGGAAGAAAAAAATGAGGGTTCACAGATCGACAGTTATGAGCCACTGGATTAGACCTGGCCTGTAAATTTGATTTAGAATGTATTTTTAATTTTGAATGGTTAGTTTTAATAACATGATATTGGGTTCACTATCTGAAATATATCCCTTTATCAGCAGAAAATAAACTCACATAAAATTGACAAATTAAGCTCTATAATATTACAGTCATTGTGTTGTTTTCGTAAAAAAAGTAAATAGCTGCTTTGATTGGACTGCATACATGAGAATAATCTAGCTTTTAATCTATAATAGAGTATTATCATTTTGAAGGTGTCCATATAAACTGGCGATATATTCTCACTAAACCCCCTAGCAGATGGTTATAATGCATCAATGTGTATTTTGTTGACTAGAATATAGAATGAAAACCTAACCTAGGATCCAGCCATTTTACGGACTGCACGATAATCCCATAAGACAGGGGGAAGAGGGAGGAAGAGAGAGAGAGAGAGTCGTCAGTAAAATTGATACAACGGAAATACAACCATGCGTCAGTATGCATTATAATCCAATTTAACATCCCTAAAGCTTTTCCTCTCTCTTTCTCTCCCTCTCTCTGTCATTTTGGACCACGACCTTTTCTATACAGTGACACATATCATCCCCTTCTCTGTCTCTCTCTTCCTCGCTCGCTCTTTTCTCCCCTGAACAATGAAATCACACATACACATCAATATAAATTCAAAACAGTGTTGTCAGATATAGGTTATGTTTTTGTTAGTTATTTTGCAATTTCGTTTGTACAGGGTTTAGCAGTAACGAGTTTATGCTTTTTTTTTTAGAGTTATCGCCTCGTCAATATGAAAATCAGAGCCACTCAAACAATAGCCTAGAATTGATCGTGGGGAGGTCTATCTTTATTACTAGATCTAGGGGTCGGTAATTTCATATTGTTTTGATCGCTGCATAGACTTGCAGTTCTATTATAAAGTTATAATGAGAGCACATGCAAAATATAGCGGGGAGATAATTTTATTAGTTGAAACAGGCTGCTTCATTTTAACAGGCACAATGAAGAGGAAGACTAGTATAATTATAACTCTTTTTTCTCACATCCTACTCTAGGGGTTTCTAGAAAGGCTATTTTAATAATTAAAATACTTGTTTAATTATTCTAATTCTTTTAGAAGTAAAACATATATTAAAATAAACACTTGCAACATAAAGCTACCTAAAACAAGTAACATGGAGAATAAACCTGCAGTGATGTAAAATCATCTTCGTTAACAGTAAAATTATAATCAACACAATGCATCATATAAGCTCAACTCAAGCCTGTATGTTAAATATGGATCCAGGTGACACTCCCAGTGTTAGCGTACACTACAGTGTTATGTACACCAGATTAATTTAGCGTTCTCTTGTACGTTAGCGTGTTTTTTATATGTTGGCTACACTGTCTGAGCAATGACTAATACATATTTTACATTGTAAATATGATGATTTTATGTTATTTTGAGCTCAATTTCTCACTTATTTTAAGGCATTTCTCACATTTTTTTTTGAAAAATTCAATATATATAGGTCCACCACTGTGGTCTCGAGGTAGCGTATTGCCTTGTCACGCAGTGGGCCTGGGTTCGATTCCTGATCGGGACAGGCTCCTGGGTGAGGTTTTTTCGGGGGTTTTCCTCACCTGTAAGACAAATGTCAGGAAGCTTAGAGTCCAACGGTCCATGATAATCATCCGGCCATCATCATCATCCTTATAACTTTCATCATCATCCTTAACCAGTGTGGGAAGCAACGGGAGCCTATCACACCTATAATTACCTATTGTATAGCTGGCTTAACTTGGCAGAGAGAGAGAGAGAGAGAGAGAGAGAGAGAGATGGAGATACAAGGGTAGATCGTTGACCACTTTAGTCTAGGTACAAAAGAAAGAACCCATCCTGTTGTCAGTTTTCCTCTTCCCCCTTTCCCTTTTAACATCTGGTGAAGAAACGCCGACGACACTGGTGCGAGTGAAAGAGGCGAGTACAGTTGTCTCATTCTACAATTTTCTCATAAAGTTAAACCAGAGAGATTATAGTAAACCTGCAAAGCATAGCATGAAGGTATTACGATTGAAGTGAAAGACCTGTCCTGGGGCAGAATTACTTTGGATGGAGATATTATTTATATTATATCGGGTAATTATTGACACTGTGTATTTTGCAGTTTCTAATTGGATTTATGTAAGTGGCACGGTGGCATACAATCCCCGAAAATCCTCAGTCCGGTTGGTTGGCATCGAGATTTGAATCCGGGACTCCGATACCGGTATATGAGTATCTAACGTTACCATTAAGCCATCTTTTTAATATTATAATTAGGAATTCTATTAACTGAACTTGAATTCGAAGTATAATCTGACATCTTCATCATTTACAAAATAAAGTATATTTTGAACGAAAGGAAATATGCTATTAAAAGATAAAAAGGCACCCATTTGAAATAATTTAAAAAATAATTTGCTTTTTTCCTTCTGCATCTCGGCGTATTTATAGTAGGCGTGGTAGCAACTCCTTTTTCCTTTTTCATTTCCTGGTAAGGAAACAAACCATGAAAAACTATCAGTCCAAACTCTTCGGGAAAGGAAATTGACAACTCCATTACATTTTTTGTCGTTTTGATAAAAAATAAAGCAATCAGCAGATTGCATTTCGTATTTAGCTGTATCTAAGATGTTACATGCAGACTGATGCTCAATCAACGTAAACAAAGTTCTAATTACGTTTCTTCAGAAAAAGATGAATTTAAATTTATATTCAGACAGTTTGAAATATTCTTACAAATATGTTCTTTCTCTTGTTTACATAACCCACATCAATTCATTGAGATTTCATGCATAATCGTGTAGTCGTACTAGTGTTTATAAAGATAAACCTTCTTCTTATTCTTCGTCACGGTTTAGGCTTATTTACTAGCCTGTTCCGACTCCAATTTCCTGCTGTTTCCATATTTTCTTTGGTCTTCCCAAACTTCTTCTTCCTCGAAGTGAATAGTTGTATGCTGCTTTTGGTATTCTATTCTAAATCATCCTTGTTAAATTTCTTTCCAGTTTGTTCTGTATTTCACTATTGTAGTGTTTAATTCCTCTATTATTAGTTGTTGTCTTATTTCTGTGTTGTGTTTTTTGTCTGTTCTGTGATAGATTGCTATTGATCTGAGGAATTTCATTTCAGCAGCTTGTATTCTGACAGATTGTTGTGTTGTCACTGTCCATGTTTTGGATCCATAAGTAATAGTATTAAACTTATTTACTTTCTTATTTATATCTGTTTTCGTTGTGTATGATATTTCGCAACCTAGGAGGTTATATCTTACCACCTGGTCTATTGGTTTATTTTCTAATATTATATTTGTCCGAACTGGATGAGCGCTCTTGAAAGCCATAAAGATGAACCCAAGATATATAATAATTTAAGCATTCAAATTAAGATTGGCCTATACATAAAAAGTTAAGTGGTCCCAATACAAGCTTCAGAACCCCTTGGGGCAGTAGAAAATTAAGGCTCTCATGTTTATGGAGAGTCGCCACAGGCATTAGTCGGGTTATTAACCCTTTGCGTAGGCCATATTTACCACCAGAGTCGGCCGCGGTCGTCTAGTGGTTATGTTTCTTGCCACTGGTCCGAGAATCGCGAATTCAAACCCGGCGGAGATAGATTGATTTTTTTAGGATGTAAAATCCAATGAGCAAGTTCTCCAGGAGGGAGTTTATGTCGTGGGTCCCGAATCTAAAGATTTTCAGGTTAGTTAAACCTTAAATTGGCAAAACACACATTTATTCTGTTAATTCTAATTTGAATGTAGCGGACCGCAGTGAAAACGGAATCTTGTGTAACTGTTATTATTAGGTATATTGTATAATTTTACGCTCATTTAAGTGGTTTATTTTTGTTCGTTTTCTTTTGATTTATTTAAAATATTAAATTAATTGAACTTACTGATATATTCTAAAGGATTCATAACGAATTTAAGGGTTAAAGAACCTTATGTCTGAATAAAGAAGCCTATAAGCTAAATTTACCGACCTTATTTGACTACTAGGTGTCTCATTAGGTCGGTATATTGACCTCATATCATGACATCTATAACGAAATAAGCGTAATTAAATTAATTTGATCTAGTAATTCCTAACAGGGGAGAATCTAAGAACCTTTATAGATAGATATATATTTACCACCAAAACATACATCTAATACTCATATTCGTTAGAGATCAAGTCTACTCCAGGATCATAGTACTGACAGAACGTTTAGACTTTTCTTAAAATCCTGGTCCCGTAAGGAATCTATAGCGTGATCTTTCGATTTGTAGCGTATTTCCTTAATTATGCTACGGTTTGCTTCCGATTGACGTACATGTGAAGACAATTTAACATTCCTTATTAAAGTTCGAATCGGCCTCGGTGGTCTTGGGATTAAATGTCTTGCCACTGATCCCGTGGGTCGCGGGGTAGATCAATTTTATCATAATGGAAAAATTCAAGGGATAAGTCTTCAGGGAGACTTTAAGCCGTGAATCCCGAGTCTGAAGATTTTTGGGCTCGTAAAATAATCTCAAACCTGAATTAAAATCTCTGAACAAAATTAAATAGTAATTTCCCACCCAAGTAATACTGTATCTTACGTGTCTTAATTGTGGGAATAAGCTAACCACTTTGTAACTCACTGACATCCATAGAGAAATGAGCATAATTAAAGTAGCTTGTTTAAGTAACACCTGCTGTGTTGCGGATGGAGAAGGAAAGTAGGTTTTTAGAAGGGAAACCAGACGAAAGAAGAAAGATTGGAGGACAGAAAATAAGACGGTCTGATAAGATTGAGGAAGGCTTAATAAAACTGAAAGTTAAAAGATGGAGATATAAATCTATAAATAGAGAAGAATGGACTGATGTGAAGGAGGCCAAGATTCTTTGAGGATCATAGAACCAAACAAAGAAGAAGATGATGAAGAAGAAAAAGAAGCAACTCCTGCAAGGGAGCATCCTTTCCCCAATTGGGAATGTACAGATACAAGCAGTTATTATAGTTTTAAATCATAATGAGTTTGCGTACAATACAATTATCTACCTATATTTGTTTTACTTTAATTGTTTTAATATAATTGAAAAATGATAGTAATATTTGCTGCGATATCTAACTTTCAGTAATTTCTTCTACAAGTATGATGAAATTACACAAACTCTTGAATACACTCTGTTTATATATATATATATATATATATATATATATATATATATATATATATATTTGTACGGTTTGAAGTGTATCAATTATATTGGTATAAATTACATTTTATACAAAGTTTTAAACGGATTAAGTTATATCATCGATATAATTACCAGAACGTATCCTAATTATAACAAAGGCTCTTAAGATAAGAGACTTAATAACGTATGGAGTTAAAAGTAGAAATAATGGGCCAATTCAGAAAATAATAAAGATAAAATTTCACGAACGAGGGCATGAATGAATTATAGAGGAGAAGGTAGACGTTTATATAATTAACATAATGTCATGCCCAGCCTTGAATTGCGACGCTAAAGTTTTGAACTGTTAAAGAACGTGGTTGTAAAAATATTAGTAAAAATTAAACTGTATACTCGTGTGCGGCGTAAAGAATGAGATGAAGTCCGTATTATAGAAGACCTGTGATATACGAAGATGCCGGTTGACCAGACTGTCGCTGCATCAAGTAGGCAGATGAAATGAAATCATGCGAAATGAGTATGGAGAAGTGATGGAATGAAGTGTTTGGCTGTGAGAAACGGGAAAAATCCCGATAAAACCAGCCGTGGTTCCGATTTATCTACTGGAACCCCATGTGGAGTAACCAAGACGCGAACTCTCTACAAGTGGTGTGGAAGACGTATGCCTAGCCACTTTCGCTGCGGAATCGATTAGATAAAAATGTATATATTTATTTCTAATAGCATGTGCTCACAAATATATCCATCCATAGTAATTCTGCCTGAGGGTAGGTCTTTCATTGCAATCATAGCATTTCCATGCTATGCTTGCAGCTTTACTAGGGAATTGTAGGTGTGGTAGCTTCCCGTTGCTTTCCACACACATTAAGCATTTATTTTTCTTATCATGTATATATCTCAATAAATACTGCACATTAAAATGAATAGAAAAAATCAATCAATGTGGTGTTTACTTGATGAAAATCCATTATGTATTTAATAAATAAAACTACTGTATCAAAATTTATATGCTTTTCATAAATATTTATGAACATTATATATTTTTTAACTGTATTTATTAAATGTTATTTTTATTTATTAAATTAAATATTTTAGGCGCCTCCGTGGCGCAAGCAGTTAGACGCTCGCCTCTCACATCTGGGGTCCCAAGATCGAGTCTCTGTCACTCCATGTGGGTTTTGTTGTGGACGAAACGGAGCTTGGGCAGATTTTCTCGGGGTCTTCTCCCGTTTTCCCCTGCCACAATTTTATTCCATCTTTTCTCCATACTCATCTAATCCATTTTCGTTTCATTTCGTTCATCTGCCACCGTGATAGTGCATCAGGCGTGGTCGGCCGGCACCCTTGAATTCACTAACCTCTATATATAAGGTGCTTCATATCATCTCATCCCTCGATCCGATCCTGAGTTGGACACGAGTTGAGAATATTTTACATGTATATGAATTAAATATTTAACTAAAATAAAGTTTTATATGATTACTTACTCACTGGCACTATCGAACCCGTAGGTTCATGGCCGCACGGACATAAGCTCTCCATACATCCCTATCCTGAGCTAATGCTTTCCAATCATTCCCTGTATAATCTACTTCCCTCAAATCATAGTTAATGTTATTCTCCCACCTTATTCTTGGTCTACCAACTGGGCGTTTTCCCTCTGGCTTTCCTACAAGAAGCTTCCATGCAAGTCTTTCATTCCCCATACGTGCAACATGTCCTGCCCATCGCAGTCTATGAGACTTAACTATTCTTATTATATCCGGCTTCCTATAAAGACCATGTAGTTCATTGTTATGTAGTCTTCTCCATTCACCTGTCTGTTCGTCTATCTTTGGTCCAAAAATTTTCCTAAGTACTTTATTCTCAAATACTTGTAATCTTCTTTCCTCTCTTAAAGTAAGAGTCCATGTTTCGCACCCATATAATATTACTGGTAGAATAATAGTTTTATATATTTTGAGTTTAACGTTTTTTTAAAGGAGTTGGGACATCAAGAGTCTCTGCAATGCATAATAGCATGCATTTCCAGAATTGAGCCTATGTTTAATTTCTTTGTGCATCTCATTCCTATTTGTGATCATTGTTCCTAGGTATTTGAATTCAGCCACTTCCTCAAAATTTCCCTCATTTGTCATTAGCTGTCCATTTCCATTATATAACGAATTTCTACGTGTGACCATATATTTAGTTTTATTGATATTTACTTCCAGTCCTAATTTCTTAGTGTTACTCAATAGTGTGTGCGTGTTGTTCTAGTATCCCCTCGCTATCGGCCAACAATACTACATCATCAGCATAAACTAACAGCTTATTAATACCATTGAGTTGTAATCCTTCCTCATTCTCTAAAGACTTAATGGCATGCTCTAGTACAAATATTTTCATAAATATTTATGAAAGCCAGATAAAATCTTGATAGTTACATTTATTAAATAAATTTATATAGAAGAGAATAAAACATTAATACACAATATTTGTAAACAGGAATTAACTGTTTGAAGTATACCATGTTCTCTTCTTTATTAGGGAATGTGTTATTTTACTTTCACAAAAATGTAGTCTTACAAATGTCAGAAAAATAGCTTGCTTTATTTTTATGCGACTGCTTTAATGTTTCGTTTACTAGGGAGCGTGTATGGCTACTTGAAACTCCCCTTAGTCTCGCCTTGGGACAGATTTAATAACTTGCTGTAATGGTCATCAAGCCCTGGAACTGAATATAATTGCAGAAGGGTAAATTTTTCCCCCAACACCTATAGCTATATTCGAACTTTCCTTGTAATTTAAATGGGATTGTTTTCGAATCCCCCTCTTTTTAATGGATAAAGTGGTTATGTTATGGGACCGGAAATAATTTTATTTTAATATAGATACGGCTACATGCGTGGGTTCTTTCCGCTTCTGTGATTTAAAAAAAACTTTTTATAAAAAAGGCTTAACGTAGAAGTCTAATACACAGATACATAATAATTTGATTCGATTGCTAGGGTGTTCGGAAGGGATTTTTTTATGTAATTACGTGGGTGTTATCCTGAATGACGAAGTGCAGAAGTTTCCTGTTACAAAATTAGCACTTCTAACTTCTTGTTGCTTTTATATTTTATCCTATTTCTGTACATATTTATACTACACTTCTTTTGTAGAATGTAATTTGATTTAGTTATTAATATCTCAGAAGGGAAAATGAAAAAAAAAATCGAGTCACGTTTCTTCATAAGTAGTGCACGTTGAATATGGTTTATTTAGTCCTACAGCGAGTAAACCCTTATTTTATATTTTTGGCGTAAAAGTAAAAGGATATTGAGATCATAGCCGAGTGGTTAAGGCAGGAAGCCTTGGCGCAGAGCTATGGGACTTGCGCTGGTTCGAGTCTCCATGGGGGAATAAATTTTCTCATGGTATTTCGGCCAGTATGGAACCGGTGCCCACCCAGCATCGTGATGCGTTTGGGTAGCTACAATAAGTAGCGGTTCCAGGTTGAGAAAACCAGCTATAACGGCTGGGGGACTCGACATGCTGACCACATGTCACCCCTACCTCTGTGATTGACACATGTTAGTCCCGCGCCGTAGCCGAGCGGTTAAGGCAGGAAGCCTTGGCGCAGAGCTACGGGACTTGCGCTGGTTCGAGTCTCCATGGGGGAAGAAATTTTCTCATGGTATTTCGGCCAGTATGGGACCGGTGCCCACCCAGCATCGTGAGGCAATTGGGTAGCTACAATAAGTAGCGGCTCCAGGTTGAGGAACCAGCTTTAACGGCTGGGGGACTCGACATGCTAACCACATGTCACCCCTACACTGGCTGTTGATCATCTACCTCTGTGATTGACACATGTGGATGTGAAGGGCCAGCAGCCGGCTGGTAAAAGGGCAACCGCTGCAAAGTGGAAAGACCCTCAATCGGAATCGGTTATTTTATCTCGAATAGCTGAGAGTATACATTGTAAGGAAACCTTTATGGTAAAACCATAAGGAATTCCTAGATGAAAGGTAAAGTGATCCGACTACAGGACTTAGGAGGGCCTTGGGGTGGTAGGAGATTAAAGATTACATCTTTATAGACAATCGGACGAGATGTCAACGCGACGGTCAACTCTAAATCAAATGTCACAAACTATTCTTATTCTAATTTATTCGTTGCTTGCTGACAGCCTTGTTAGTCTATTCACATAACCCTGTGAAAAATTGTAACTTACATAATTTATATAAATGTCATAATTTGTTTGAGACTTTAGTAATGATCCAACACAAAAATCTGAAAATATATATAATGGCTCACACACATTGTCTGAATAATAATAATAATAATAATAATAATAATAATAAACTAAATAACTATCGAACCCGAAGGTGCGTGAGATTTCCCCCTTTTTTATTCGGGTTTAATAATAATTCCACGCCTTACTAACAGACGTTCTATTTGCAATGCATCCGCTTCTTTGTCAGAAGTTCGTTAGTTTAATCCCGACCATGTTCAATTACACTATTATTTTATTAAGAAAATTCATCGTGTGATTGGGTGTCACATTAAACTAATCTCGGAAGTGAAACGCGAATTCCTGATAAAGCGTCCATGTTTTACAAGGTAATAATTTAACGTGTGGCCTCATGATTAGCCTTGTAGCAGAAAAAGGCAATATTGAACACATGAAACAAAAATCATTCTGCATATAGGGGATTGGCAAGTACTTAATTAAAATTATCATTCAGTAACTCCATTGGATAACGTATTTACTTTCTATAGACTAGAGAACGCATCGGCGTTCGATTTAATTTTGTGTAGTCTGAGAACATTCTTTGGGCTTTTATAATATCTTATTAATTTAACTTAAATACGTCACTCTTAAATAGAGAGTTTCAATTGTTAAATTCTTATAATAAAACTTATGTAAAACTTTTTAAAATAAAGAACTTACTGATTGCACAATCTCTTTTACAAGATGCTTTAGATTTACTTATGATTCAGACAGAAAATGTGAAAGAGAATTTCAATTTAACCAAGTTTTGATATTTAATTCGTAGACTAAGTGTTTAAATAAGGACGTGATTTTAAATTCTCTACGACTTATTATTCACTGCAACTAGGAAGACAAAACTTTTCACATCTTACACTACATCACACAATAGCTATAAGGGAACTTATTAAAATTACTTACAACCTGTTGGTAATAGGAGACATGAATTCACAAGAAGGGAAATAGAAATTGATTGTGAACAACATTCTGATAATTAGGAAAGAAGAAAAGTAATTTTAAACTGAGTGAATTGGCCTGGTAAAGGGTTGAGTTCTTCCTCCGCAGCGTAGAGGGGGCGTAACCTAGGGAGAAAAAGGATTGGAAAAGAAATTATTTTAATTAGTTTCCTAACTCACCGCAACTCGGCGTGAAGGGATGGAACTTTCTTACCGTAATTAGAATGTCTTAGGTGGAGTAACGTTAAAACTTAGCTCCAATACTTTTTTTTAATTCTCTCCTTTTCGCTAAGGTTTAACACTTTTCCTCTCTTAGATCAAAAGGAGTTGGAGATAATTGACATAAAACCTTTACATACTTACACTTAAAAGACTACTTTTTCTCACCTCATTTGTTAATCGTGTTTAATCACCGTCAAATTTTTGTTAAGCATTATAGTAAATGTGTGTCTGCTTTAAGAAATTAAACTTGGCAATTCTGAAGAAAATACAAAATCACATGTTAGGAGGGGTGTTCATTAAGGACTGGCACTAATTACACTGGTCAACATGATTTTTGTCTCATGAGTACCAATATTCGTACTTAATGCAGTTTTTTATCATGTTTTCAAATATGTATTCTGAATTTCTCCATCACGCACAGTTTTTTTATTTCAATTTCAATTATTGGATTTAAATAATTATTTTTAATAAACGTTTTTTCGTCCATTTTCCCATTGAAAATAAAACCAAATGAGCTAACTCAAATGGTTTTCAGCTATGGAAAAGAGATATCAAGGCAAATGGAATATGCTGGCCTATTATTGTTGGACCATCAAGAGGGATGCTCCACAGGCTAAATATAGCAGAAAATCGTCATTTCTTACTTTCTAGGTGAGTCCGTATGTTCGAATATTGTGTAGATACGAATGTAGAAAATATTAAAGTGTTTGAAATTTAAAAAAAATACCTGTCCCTCGGAAACCTTGCGTGATAGAGAAAAATCAATATCATATTTGAATTCAGGAGAAAAAATACTATCAGAATCACATATTTTCTTTCTGAGACAAAAACAAGTTACTTTTTTTTCTCAGTGTTATCATATACCAATTTATTGTTAAAAATTACTCATACAGACTTTTTTTCGCATCAAAATAACCTCCTCCAACGCAACACACTTATCCCAACTCCAACATTCATGGAAGATGTGCAGGAACATATTCTTTATCATCCTCTTCAGGATCGCCTCTAAATCTTTCACTGCCTTAATTTCGTTGTCGAACCGACATTCCTTAAGGTCCTTTTGGTGGGGATACATTCCCCGATGATGTGATGGGTGATGATGACGATAGTGGTGCGCCTGGAGAGTTCTTAATTCTAAGCTTAATCTAAAATAAATAATAGTTTTAAAAACTAAAAAAACACGCTTTATTAGAAAACCGAACTAAAAAATTGAAAAATAATTTTAATTTCCAACACGCTTGGGATAAATAATTTTACCATCAAAAGCGTGTGGTATAAACATTTAATTCTATATTCCGTTTAACTAATTTCATATTGTAATCCATCACCACTTAAATATAAATTGCACCTTGACCTGAAATTCTATCTATAAAATTTCTAGAAAATTAACTCTAAAAAGATTTTCACTGTTTACCAATTAATATATTTGATGATAAACAGATATTGGTAAAAGTAAAGTCTCTAAGTATAAAATGTAAAAATCATAAAAAGTACCCCACGCTTTTGATGGTAAAATTATTTATCCCAAGCGTGTTGTAAATTAAAATTATTTTTCAATTTTTTAGTTCGGTTTTCTAATAAAGCGTGTCTTTTTAGTTTTTTAAAACTATTTTTTATTTTTTTATTTTTTAGTTTTAATATTTTACAGAATAAGATAAAAATGTAAATAACTTTAAATTCGATAGGCTACTATTGTAGTATGAGCTAAAAGTAATACTCTTCTAAAAATAAACCTCCCAGCCGGATTTGAACCAGCGACCTATGGATTACTGAAATTATATGCCATTTGAGTTCTCCGCTCTACCATCTAAGCTGTTACAACGATTTGAATGCAGGCTTTCACGGCCGGTAATCATAATGTTGAGTGATTCCGGGTTCTGTGGCCGTGGTCCATAGTTGGTGTTGATACCAGACGTTTCGCCCTCAACTGCGGAGGGCATCTTCAGTGGCGAGTGCTTCTAGGCGTGTTTCCTGGTCGGAAGCTCTACTTAGAGTAGAGAACATACGATTCCTATAAAGACCATGTAATTCACTGTTATTCAGTCTTCTCCATTCACCTGTCTGTTCATCTCTCTTTGGTCCAAAAATGTTCCTAAGAACAATAATAATAATAATAATAATAATAATAATAATAATAATAATTCTTAAAGGTATTTGCTGGACATTTAACTATAAACTTAATTTGATTTCCTTGATATTTATTTTGTCATTTCATCGTAACAAAAGTTTTACTTTACCTACCACATCTTCATCTCTCTTGTCTTCTAGATGCAGAATTTGAAAAATAAATAAATAATTGCGTATTTTTCTTATAAATGAATACCCATATGTTGAAATTCAAAATTACCTATCCTCCTTGTACTCTTATTTTCTTTTAATTTCATAACGAATATAATTTAAAACAGACTTTCTAAATTATACTCGTAACGAAAGTTCAGAAATTTTGGATTGCAGGATATCAGTGTTCATTTACCTGAGAAACAAAATAGGCGATTTTTTTATTTCAAAATTGTTTGAAATCTCGAATTTATAAAGCATAAGAAATAAAAATGTTATGTAAAATATGATTTTGCGCGATAGTGCGTTTTGTCATACCTACATCAATGGCGACCATGATTGAATGTTTAACTTCATAGATTTTCGGGATTGCCAACCTAAATAACTATACTGTAATATTACATTTACACCCACGTGCGGGAAGTAAAACCACTGTCCTCTATGTATACTACGTACAATGTATATACAAAAAATATCCAAATGGTAGTGTTAATATACATTATATCAAACAAATCACTGCATTTTAAATTAACTTTATTTGAAACAATATAAAACAATAAATACGTACTTGCGGCCATTTTATCAATAATAATTATATTCCATATTTTTTTTATTATTAACTAGTATTAGATTACATCATCATTGTATTTTGCTTAATCTGTATTTTAATAATATCTTAAAATTGTAATAAGTATGTATTTTTTTGTATAATTCTACTATTCGCTGGTTGAGTGGAAGAGAAGGCCTTATGACCTTAACTCTGCCAGCTAAAATAAAGCATTATTATTATTATTATTATTATTATTATTATTATTATTATTATTATTATTATTACTATTATTATTATTAATGGTATTACGGCCTCCTGTACTTTCAACTAATAAACATTGCCCACACTGTTAACGTTACTCAATTATTTATAATGAATGCACATATTTCCATCAAAGATGTTATTTTACTACTAGTTATTATTTTTAAAACACCATCGCGCAAAAAAATAATGTACAACGCACGTTTTTGAAGTGTTTTACAGAATTACCGAAATTAAAGACCTCACTATCGCTCGGTTTTTAAACATTTTTCCTGGCTTCTGTCAATAGCCTACTACTTCCAAACCTTACATCGTATTATACTATTGTTACGCTAATGACTCAATTGTTATTATTACTTTTGTCTATTATAGTTTGTGCACTTCATACATCTTCCACTTTTAACAATAGACTAGTTTACAAAAAATTAAAAAAAAAAAGAATCATACTTTCAATAAGTATATCCTTTCATATACATTACTTCTATAAATGTATCTTGTTCATTGATTGTATGAATATTGCTTTCCAATCATCAATATTCAAGATAAAACATAGTTAGGGTTTAGAAATACCAAGACTTGCAATGAAATATTGAGAGCAGAAAGGTCAGCTACATCTAAAGTTGTACAGAGAAGCAGTGATCCATTGCAAGGAATAGGTCCAACACACACACACTTAATCTACTGACCCAACTCGGAGTTTCAACCAATCAAAAGAACTTAAAAAAATCTCACCAGTAGTAGCGGATTTCGCAACTCTGAATGCGAAATGTCTGTTCTTTATTTCTCTTTGAAAAAAGAAAGGAGATTGTTTTTATTTCTTAGGGGTAACATGTACCCTATCCTCTCTTGCCTCACTTACTCGATTAATCCATCAACAAAAATTTTTCACGGGCTTAACAATAACGAAATTTGACTTTTTCGTTTGTTACCTTACTTAAATAGCTATAGTGTCTTATAAACAAATTTCTTGTATTTGAAACTTTGCTTTTTTTCTGTAAATTTTTAATTCCCTCTTCAGATACTTCACCGATTTTACAATTCAGAGACAGAACATTAATAAAAAAAATGTGCCGTGCAGTAGCCCAGGGGTTTAAGGCATCTTACTTTTGAATGTAAACTCAATGTATGTGTGACATCGTGTAATTTATGTACCATTATAATTTTATATCGAGTCAGTTACCTTGAAAATATCTAAATATAGCGATAGGCTATATTTCCTGCATCACGCGCTAAGAACAAAAAAAAAATAACAACACAGTATTTGTAAATGATTGTTTATTATTGCTGTTCATTTTATGTTTCAGGTTGAAACTCGACGTTTCGTCTACAACTGCAGTAGACATTCTCAGGAGATTCTGCGTGCTCTCTGCGAATTCAACTGTCGACTGCAGCCAACAGTTGAAGGGTTCATAGAGAGCACGCAGAATCTCCTGATGTCTACCGCAGTAGTAGACGAAATGTTGAGTTTCAACAAAAGTGGACCATGACCATTTAGCTCTGAAGATAAACTAAACAGGGAACAAGATACCTGCCGTGAAAGCCTACATTGTGTCTCATTGTGTTAAAATATTGAAAAAATACATATTTTGGTAAAAGTAATAGCTGCATGTAAGACCACGAAAACGCATATTGAACTTGGTTTCAAAATTTGAAGAATATAATAGAAAAAAATTAAATCACGACATAACTGAGAGCTATTGACCAAAATTTGTCGCTATAAGTGTACTAATTGTGTTATTTGTAGGCTAATATACTGTATATTAGGCCTAGATTTAGAAATGTTTACATTTGGTGATTTTTTTGTACTGTGATCGTCAGGAATTCATTGTTTTAGAGAATGTTTAATTCTTTTCATCTTTGGGAACTTTGGCTGTTGGGGAAATTTTACTTCGGACTAATATGCGTATAAATTCGGAATAATGATTTCGAGAAAAAATCTCCAATCGTAGTCCCTATGAAAAATACTCCCATGAATTTATACAGAATAATATACATTAATCAAATTTGTAAATGTCAACGTATGACGAACTCTGAGTTACAGAAGTCTGGTTGTTCAGCTCCCTTAAATTATTTTTGAAGGTCTTATATGTAACAATGGGTGGCATCAAAAAACTGCTCACTTATAAAAGTTATCCTTCAAATTTACATTACTTTCATATGAATTAACAAAACGGCATTAACACATTGCCCATACTATAATATATTTTAAAAAATTGTCATCCACATTGTTTCGCTATTCGCTTGTAGCAACGTATTCGTTTAAAAAAAAAACTACCTCGCTAACAGGAATAAGTGGTTATTTACAAAACTGAAAATTTGTCAATTAAATTCCACGTGTAGTTTCACGCCCTTCATATAGCCTTTATGTTGATGGTACAAATAATTATTTTTACTCATGTTTTAATAATAATAATAATAATAATAATAATAATAATAATAATAGCTTTATTTTACCTGGCAGAGTTAAGGCCTTAAGGCCTTGTCTACCACTCAACCAGGTTTAAAAAAAATACAAAAGAAAAGTCTTAAATCTAAATTACAATATATATATATAGGTATATAAACGATTACAAGTTATGAATACAATACAATTAATATTTATAATGTATTTTGATTTACTCTAAATTTAACGAATTAAATATATAATATGTACAAGATATATAAAAAAAACGAGGAAAAGATTAATGGCATAGTATAAAATTAAATAAATAGAGAAAAATTAATTATTAGACAACAGGTAACTGTATAAGCGCGACTTAAAGGTGCCAAGTGTGCGGCAACCCCTGATATCTTGAGGAAGGAGATTCCAGGAGCGTGCGGAGGCTACTGTGAAGGAAGTAGAATAGGAGGAAGTGCTATGAAGAGGAATTGTTAGCAGACTGCTATCTTGTGACCTAGTGTCAATATTGTGGTAGGAGGATAACTTCTCAAATCTGGACGCCAGGTAAGTAGGAATGTAGGAATTCAGAAGCTTGAAAAGTAGCGAAAGAGAGTGCAATTTACGTCTGTCAGTAAGACGGAGCCAAGAGAGGTTATTAAAGTGTTCGGAAATATGGTCATAACGGCGGATATTGAAAATGAATCGAATGCAAGCATTATGAACACGCTGCAGTCTCTGCGACAAGGCATAGTTTAGATCATTATATATAATGTCACAATAATCGAAGTGTGGTAACACAAGATTCTGCACTAGGATTTGTTTTAACGAAACTGGGAGAAAATTCTTTAAACGTCTAAGATAATGTAAGATGGAGAAAGTCTTTTTACATATATGTTTCACTTGTGTTTGCCAGGTTAAATTTGCGTCTAGATGTAGTCCAAGATCTATTACTGAAGAAGAATAAGGGATAATTATATTATTTATAGTAATGTTTGGAAGTGTAGATATGTCAAAGGTTGTAAGCAGTCTTTGTTGTCCCATTAGAATTACTTGTGACTTGTTAGGATTAGATTTAGACCGATACTTGAAGACCAGTTAAAGATGGATATGAGATCGTCATTCATTTTCATCAAGCTGTTATAGAGAGAATGAGGAGGTGAATGTAGGTAAATTTGGAGATCATCAGCATAGAGGTGATAACGGCAGTGTTTTAGTACAGTTGGCAAATCATTTATGTAGATTGAGAAAAGAAGAGGTCCGAGAACACTGCCCTGGGGGACTCCAGCCGGCACGTTACGCCAAGTCGAAGATCTAGAGTTTAATGAAACGTATTGTTGACGACCGTGCAGGTATGAGTCAAACCAGGATACAGCGCTGTCAGACAAATGTAGGTGCTTGAGCTTTATCATAAGTAAGTCGTGGTCTACTGTGTCAAAAGCTTTGCTGAAGTCAAGTAAGGTTAAAGGAGTCAATTGACGTCTGTCCACGGCTTCACGAATATCTTCGGTAATTTTTAGCAAAGCTGTGGTTGTGCTATGACCAGATCTAAAGCCGGATTGATAAGGATCAAGGAGGTGATTTTCTTGGAGATAATCAGTCATTTGCTTATGTACAATATATTCCAGGGCTTTAGATAATGTCGGAAGGATGCTAATCGGTCGGAAGTCATTACAGTTAGTAGGTGTACTTATTTTTTGGTATAGGCCGAACTCTAGACTGTTTCCATACAATAGGGAAGATAGAAGTTATAAGGGAAGCATTGAAAATATGAGTCACTGTGGGTAGGGTATAATGTCAATGATTTTATTTAGCATTAAAATGCTGATGTTATCTGTTCCTTGCGCATTGGATTTAATCCGCTTGAGTGTTTTTTTAACGTCTATAGGCGAAATGTCGTAAAAGTAAAATTTATCTCTTCCTATATGTGGGGATGGGGATAAGTCTTTAAGAGTGTCTATTTTAGTCTTGTTGTCTGGAGGTGTCATGGGTATTGAGGTAAAATGTTCATTTAAGTCATCTACAGAAATGTCTATAGAGTCAGTTGAGGGATTCAACTAAGTCCCATTGCACGGAGATTTCGCCAAGTGTCCCGTGCACTTATTTCAGGTCCGATTATACTGTGGGCGTGTCGTAGTTTGGCATTACGTATAGTTTGTGTAGTTGTGTTTCTAAGTTGTTTGTACAGTTGCCAGTTCTCGTCATTTTTATGTCGTCTGTATGTTCGGTATGCTTTGTCTCGTTTTGACATAAGTTCACGTATTGAATCATTCATCCAGGGAGCAGGGGAGCGGGAAAATCGTCGGGTTTTTACTGGTGCATGTCTGTCGTATAGTTGTAGTATCAGTGTATTAAATGTGTCTACTTTTCATCAACTGATCTAAGATTCCATATTGAATACCAAGGTAGTTCTAAAGCGTCTGATTTTAGTTTAGTATCGTCTATGTTTTGTAAATTTCTGTACGTAATCAATTTAGAGCGTCTTTTAGGACATTGGAATGAGTATTCTACGAATACAATGTCATGAGCAGATATGCCAGGAGCAGGAATTTGTCCATATGACAGTACTTTCTGTGGATGTGTAGTCACAATTAAGTCCAGTAGAGTGTCGGAAGTAGCACTATGGTGTGTGGCAGAGAGGAACAATGGTCATATTAAAGCTTTGGAACATATTTTTAAGTTGTATGGCTGGTGAGTCAGTCTGAAGAAGATTTGTATTAAAATCGCCTTCGACAATAACGTGTTCATAATGAGGCAATGAATCGTTCAGAGCGTTTTCTAGATCCGAAAGGTGCCCAATTTTTGGAGGTTTGTATACAATGCATAAGAGACATTTTTTTAGACTGGCTTGAATTTCTACGAATAAGAACTCGGGGCGAGCGGAATATACAGAAGGGGACTTGTGGACAATTCTTGGATTAAGCTCATTTGATATAAAGGCACAAACTCCTCCACCTCTTTACCTATTCTGTCATTTCTGAGCAGTGTATATTCGTCTAGGTGAACAAGGGACGAAGGTATGGATGGGGTGAGCCAGGTTTCCGAAATTAAAATGGCGCTCAGTCCAAGAGATTGAAAATATGGTTTCAAACTCATCAAAGTGGGACAGAATGCTTTGTGAATTTACGTGAGCGATTTTAAGTGATGATTTATCAATAGAAAATGCATTCCTAAGTAGACTGGTAGTTGTTTTTGGAGGGGATGGTAGGGATTGAGGAATGTTGCTACCTGTGTTAAAAGCTGTCTGCACAATAAGAGGGTGATTGTAGAAGGTGAGTGAGTCAAGGGTTGCAAATAATTCATCATTTGTCAGCTCAATGTTGCCAATAGCAGAAAGTAAAAATAAACTATGTACTGTAATAACTCTAATAAAATTAAAATAATTTAGCTAAACAAATAACTTAAAAATGAAAATAAAACAAGTAAGTTGTCCTAAATAAAAAATAATAAACTTAAAACTTACCTAAATTAGAAATAAATTAACAATATAATTGTTAGCAAAGAAAAGACAAATAAAGTAAACATTTTACACTCAGGTCCTATCTAGTTGATATCCGTAGAAGATCTAATTTTGCGTTTTTCGCCATTTACTTTGGCTATGACGGCACCGTCCATTGTCCATACATTTTGAATACCGTATTTTTGTATACTGTCTTGTAGCAGGCGATAGCGACACTTCGTTAGGTCCTCGCGAACAGTGACCCCACTTCCTTTCAACTTTTTCTTGCTTAGAAAAACTTCACTGCGCTTGCGGTAACTAACAAATTTCACTATTATAGCCCGCGGTCTTTCTGCATTATTAACACCAACACGGTGACTTCTGTCAATGTCTGTCACTGATAGATCGACACCGATTTTTTTGGCCACCTCGATGGCTTTCTGGTCAGTGTCCTCTCCGGCCTCTTCTTTTACACCAAAAATTCTGAGGCATTGACGTCTCTGGTATTGTTCTAGATCGTCTAATTTATTTTCCAACACCTCAATCTTTCTGTCTTTTTCATCGAGGGTCTTTTTCAGATCCTCAATTACTTTAGTGTTGTCCTCGATGGTCTTCTGCAGTTCCGCCACTACCTGGTCCCGCAACATGGACACAAACACCTGCAGAGTGCCGGGATCCTGCAGCGCCTCTTTCACCACACGTTTCACTGCTTCCTCCGTAGAACTTGTCGAATCATTGTTTGAATTACGTGTGTTTTTACCCATGTTGTTAAATGTACACACTTTTGATATAAATTTAAACTTAAACTGACTACGAATATACAACTTTAACTATGAAATAACGAAGGCACCTGCTGAAAAGTAACTTAAAACCTGGAGCGTAACTTGTGCGTGTTAGTAGCTAGCCGCCATTTACCACTTGTTAACTTAGTGCTTACATTATTAATATGATAAAAAAAGAGTCGTATACTTTTTAAAATTGGCCCTATCAGAGAGTTTTTTAAAGTTATAAGCATCCTCTTCTTCTCTTTTTTTTTAAGTCCATCACCTGTTCCATACAGAATTGACTACTTCCAACTCTTTTTTTTATCTTCCAGGTATCCATCTCCATCCTCTAGTAACTTATAACTTGCTATGCATACAATTCAGTCTGGTGTCATGCGGGATATATGCCGATTCCATTCAAATCTTATTTTTTCCACCCATTAGCCTTTTGTCTGAGTATTCAGCTGCCATCTTATTTCCATTTCTAATTCGATATTTAGTTATAAGATAGTTATTATTATTATTAATATTATTATTATTATTATTATTATTATTATTTGTTATTATTATTATGTTTCGTCTTAATGTGTTATCTCGGAGGAGGCCTTGACATTGAGCTGATCACTCATTCGGAGAGGCTCTGCTTGTCCTTATGTGGTCAAAAAAATATGTTTGATCCATAGTTAAATCCCTCTCCCAATAGGTTGTGTTACTATAAGGCCCAAGAGTGACCCTAAATGGTGAGAGATTAAATTGCATTAATGGAATTATTATTATTATTATTATTATTATTATTATTATTATTATTATTATATTATTATTATTATTATTATTATTATTATTATTATTATTATTATTATTATTATTATTATTAATGAGAAAGCATGAGCAATTTTGAGTCGGAATAGACCAACAGGACTAATTCTTGAAGACGATTATTATTCATATTTGAAGAGAAAAATCATACTCTCAGACTGGGGCTTGAACATAGGACATTTCGCACTCTAGGCGAATGCTCTAATCGAGTGAGCTATCTGAGCAAGTTCCAATCTAAACCCAAAATATTTCTCTTATATACGCTGTTAATTCCCGCGCACCATATGCTATGAAACCATAGCAACTTTTGCACTCTAGGCGAATGCTAGCATTTGGTGCACGTGAATTAACGGCGTATATAAGAGAAGGGTTTGTGTTTAGATTGGAACTTGCTCAGGTGGCTCACTCGGTTAGAGCATTCGCCTAGAGTGCGAAAATTTCTGGGTTCAAGCCGCAGTCTGAGCATACAATTTTTCTCTTCAAATATGATTTACCATCATTGAGATGCATGATATGGATAATAAAACAACGATGATTATTATTATTATATTTGTAGCTGGATAAAACTAATTTACATCACATTCAGATAATATAAATTACATTTCATGAAAGTTCTGAAACAGATAAGGAATAATTAGAATCAGTCATTCTCAATTACAGTAAATTACCAGAACACCTGTTTTAGTTTCTGAAACTTAATGACTATGAGTACTTCTGATGCAATCAGTAAACAATTATCTAGATAATTTGGATTATTTTTTTATTTAAATACGGGATACAGGTGTGTCTGTTCAATTAAATCTCGAGTATTGATTCTACTACAAAAAGAGTTAGCGTGGAAATTCTAGCCTAGAAGTTAAAAAGATTATAATGATTGCCTGTGAAGTATTAGCTTATCGTTGATATAAATTTTAAAAAAGCTACCTCGCTAACAGAAATTAGTGGTTAATTACAAACCTGAAAATTTATAAATTACATTCCAAGTGTACTTTAACGCCTTTCATATAGTTTTTTTTTTTTTTGATGCTACAAAATATATATTTTTAAGCTATAAAAATAAACTTTCCTTTAAGAAATAATTGTTCTAAATACGATTATGTTTTATTACTATCATCATCATTGTGTCCACCGCTGTGGTCTCTAGGTAGCGTGCTGCCTTGTCACGCAGCGGGCCCGGGTTCGATCCCCGGTCGGGGCAGTTTTTCTGGGCGAGGTTTTTATCGGGGGTTTTCCTCACCTGTAAGACAAATGTCAGGAAAACTTTAAGGCCCAAACGGTCCCCGAAATCATATGGCCATCATCATCATCCTTATCATTACCATCATCATCACCATCATCCTTCACCGGTGTGGAAAGCAACGGGAAGCTACCACACCTACACAATTCCCTAGTAAAGCTGCAAGCATAGCATGAAAATGCTATGATTGCAGTGAAGGACCTGCCTTCGAGCAGAATTACTATGGATGGATGAATCATCATTGTCATCATTATCTAAATTCTCATATGGTTTGTAGACTTTCAGAAAGTTGAAAATTGTTTGTTGTGAATGAATTGCTAACTTTTATGGTGGCAGTGTATGCAGTTACATTTCATCTACCCTCTTACTTTTTAACGTCTTATTAAATATTTAAAGGTAATTACCTTAATTTTGTATTTCATGAAGATTCATTAACGTTCACACGAAGCTCAATGAGATAGATAGATAGATAGATAGATGGAAAGCTCTGCGGCCTTCACTTAAGTGTTGGCGGTGAGCGATCCATTTTGGTCCTCCTTAATAGCTAGAACCCCGGGTTCCTGTAAAATACATTAGCTCCGGTTTAGATTTTGAATTGAAATTTGAAGTCAATTTGCAGAGTGAAATCGGAAGCGGACCTTTTGGGGTTCTATTGCAGCATTTGCTCTATGGATTGAGGGAAACCGCTTAAAACCTCAATCGGAATAGTCGATCACGTGGGATCTTGCCAAGTTTGGCTTTCGAATGACTCTACATTGGGAGGGCCAACACCGGACATCAGGCTTCTCTTTATTTAAATATAATATGTGTATATTTCAGATTATTACAATTATTCATACAATTATGGTCATATGTGCATTTTTTTATGTTAGTCTTCAGTTGTTGTTCTCTCTGTAGTTGTCTGGCGATGTCAATTTCTCTGGAACTGTTGAAATGAACCTGTAGCAGTAGTTATTAATATAACAGTCTGTGCTTGCGGAAACTATGTAGAATCGTTTATAATTGTTGATATCAATAATGTAATACTGGCGAAGGGGAAGAGAAAACCTTATAATGTAAATTCCAACAGGTAAAATAAACCATTATTTTTATTATTAATATTACTATTATTATTATTATCATTATCATTATCATTATTATTATTATTATCATTATGGAAGTTTGAAAATAGTCCGGTTCATTAGTACAAAATATTAACGTCTATATTTATCGAAATGTATATATTATACTAAGGTAGGAAGTGACGCAATTTATTCTTGAAGCTGTATATATTCCCATTAGCAGAATACTTTGAAAGCGTGTGCCTGACAACACCACTAATCCTGTATAGTGTTACAACATTTCTCATAGGCAAATATTTATAATATATTCTGATGAATGTATATATGGCAGATGGTAAACTTTCAACTTTGTCTGCAGACTGGTTTATCAAAGTTATGTCAGATAGAACAAACTTTTCATCCATTATCTAGAGAACATTTCAAATTAAGGTAGGCTTATGTGAAACAAAACATACTCCAGAAATACGGTTCCACATTAAATATTACATACAGCTACCTCGAATAAGTACATACGTTCCTAAACAAACCCCTAAATCATAATCATCTTTGAAACCTTCGAGTGTACAGAGAATTAAAATATTGCTCGCGAAAATATTTTATTGCGCGTTATTATGTTAGTTCTTTGTTTGAGATTTTTTTATTGAATGATGTATCATTAAATGGAATAAAAAATAAATCCTTGATGCATGAAATTCTGCAGAAACTGTTTCATGTGTACGAAACATAATAGTAAAAATGACTGACCACGAAAGCCCATCGAAGATGTGGGCATAAGGATCCATCAAACTGAATCAAATGCATGCGAAGGAAATACTCCATAGCATGGCTATGCTCGGTTTGATTTACTTCCGAATCGATTACAGTGCTCATTTTAAATGGTACCCTAATTATATCTTAACATGGCAAGTGAAAAACAATTCTTCACTTTTCCGTTGTTTAGGTTTGGAACAGGGTCGTCCATTTTATTTTCAGATGCCTTACTTCCAGAATCCTACTGAATTAGTCATTTTTTATGCGTTACTTCCTGAAGCCTATGAATGAGTATTGTTAGTGAATTTTTTCAGATGCCTTACCTCCTGAAGCCTACTGAAAGATGATTATTACATTGCGTGAGATTGTCTTTTATGAATCTCACCGGCTGTCCGTTGCTTTCAATGTTCAAACGTATATTTCACTACAAGATATGATACAGGGATGGTGTCAACATTCAGTCCTAAGTCCCTCGGATCGTATTAACAAAAACATTGCTCTGCGTTCAAATAGTACCAGTATAAGCTGTCGATCACGTACTTATATTCCACGCACTATAGTGAGCATATGAGCAGTAATTACTGTTCCTTTAAAGAGTTTGGTTAAGTAAATTAAAATAGCATCAACAGTAAAATACAGTAATTATACCTAGGTACAGTCGACTTCTAACAGAGCATCTAAGGCACGCGACCTTGGCGCATAGCCAAGGGACATACGCTAGTTCACATCAACATGGAATTTTGACCGGTCAGTATGGGACTGGTGTCCACCCAATATCGTGAGGAAATTGGGTGGCTGTAATGAGTAGGGACTGTAGATTTTAAAAATTTATAACGTCCGGAGGACACGACACTTTAACCACATCTATCCACAAAGGCATAACAGTCCAATGTTGGACCTTAGTCTCTTCTTTGTTAGGAGTTACTAGACTAGTTACTTTTATAGAGATCAACTCAATGTCAGAACCTCCTTCACAACATTAAGACGAATCACGCATTCATACTAAACATGGCGATTATAATAATGGTGTTTATTAGACCTCGGATTTTAGGCAAAAATCAATTTTGTCCCTGAAGAGATAACTTTAAGTGAAGTTGAACTTACACGTTTCATAATATGATCGAAAATTGCTCCTATAGTGCCTAAATGCCTAAATTAACGTTAGAATCTATGATTTACCTATATTACTAAAATCCTTATATTTTATCTCTAAATTGAATAAAAATGTCTTTATTTCATTCCGAGAAACTAAAATATTTTTATATTCGTTTTCATTATGTTGGATAGTATTTCTTGAGATTTTCAAACAAAATCTGACTTTTTAGCGAGAAGCTGTAAAACAATTAACACACACCAGAACATCTTTCAGAAAACCAGATCCACGGGACGCCATGTTAAACTTTTCGATTCTCTGAAAACACCCCCATATTCTGTGTGTCGCGGAGTGCTGTCCATTGATCAGTTGGAAACTAAACTCTTAATTTCATTCTGTAAGAAAATTTCACTACGTGCTGCATCATTGCCTAAAAATATATATTGCCTAAAATATATATTTTAGAAACTATTTTGCATGTGATCAGAACTTATTTTAGGCACCTAATATAAGATTTTTAGAACTTAAAACCCCAGGTCTAGTGATTATGATGGCCAGATGACGTTCGGAAACGGTTTGGTCCTTAACGTTTCCCGACATTTGTCTTACAGGTAAGGAAACCCCCCCCTGCCCAAAAAAAACATTTATCTAGAAAATTTGTCCCGACCGTCAATCGAAACCGGACCCATGCGTACGAGGCAGCGACTCTACCCCAAGACTGCAGCGGTGGACTTAAAACCAATTCTAATAATAATTCTAATAATAATAATAATTCTAATAATTCTAATAATAATAATATTAATGTGATTTAATCGAAATTCCAATTCAGTATTTCCCTTCAAGACTAAGGAAAATTAAAATAAATTTAAGGATGTCTATTATGATATTTGAACGCGAGATCTTCTTAATTGTAGACTCAAATATCATCGCCTGAGCCAACTGCTTCTTGTTCCCTGATACAAATGCTTGTAATTTATTTTTATTATAAAGACATTCAAATCCAAATAAATATTTTTTTATCGCAACAGGGTCACTTGATCAAAGAATATACTGTTCTGAGCTTTCATTGAAAAGAGTTGTACCTTAAAATAGCTTGCACTTGAGCAGAGATTTGAACCGCACATCTCCCGCTTAGCGTACTGGAGCAATTAATACTCATCTCTCGAACCAACCTCAAATTCTTCTCTCTCTAATTTCCCGAGTTATCGTAAACACTTACAAGGAGCTGATCTTAATGCATATAACCACTATTGTGGGATTTCGCTATATTATCAACTATTTCCATATATGTAAAATCTTTACTAACAATATTGCTTACACGCTAGCTATTTTTTACTATAAATAACGCATTTCGTCTTAATATACATTAACTGGAGACAACCTTATCTTGTTTGGAAGCAATTATTAATGTAACTTACTTCTAATCTTGATTTTGTTACAACATTTAAATTGTGAATACAGTAATTTATTGAGAGTAGTAATGCATTTTGATTTTAAGTTCACTCTTTTTTCCCTTAAAATTTCCAGTTTTACCAGTTAACCTCGTTTTTTATTCAATTCTCATTTAAAGACACTTTAACACCCGAAGTCACATCACGCCTAGGATCTCAAAGTGTATCATTTAAGGCGTGTGTTGCGTTCCTGAGGTAATGTTTGTCATGTGTTTTATAAAGAATTTAACTAATTTTAAATATAATTATGGCTACTATGAAATATAATGAAATGGGTTCTGGCAATAATAAAACTCCATTCCAGTTCTTTCCTATATGACATAGACCAGAGCAAAATTATTTGTATCGCAAGCCAAATGGAAGAAACATCAAGGTAGCGCAGGCCATAAGCTCTATTATAGCTGTTGTGGATTATTATTATTATTATTATTATTATTATTATTATTATTATTATTATTATTATTATTATTATTATTATTTCTAGAAGGAATAAAATAAGAAATAGAGTAATTAAACAAAAGATGGATGTTCAAATTTCAATTGTGAATTTCTTGAAAACAATTACATACATACATAAGGACTTTATTAGACTAAAAGTAAGATACATACAATGTTACTTACAAATATGGGTCGCACGGGCAGTAAGCCGTACGTGCTGTTGACAGTCCGTTACAATAAGTTGATGTTTGGTAATAATATAGGTACTTAAAACAAAAAAAGAAAACACAATAATATTACAATTAGATAACAATACAATTACATTATACATTAACTTAGTTATGTAGAATTATTAAGAATTAATGGTATTGCAATTTGTTAACATATTTATTTATTCATGAATGAGCGTTGTTCTTATTTTCCTCGTTTTGTCCAGAAATGTACCCAAGTTTATGCAATTTTCTGGGCTTACCAATAACTCGTAGCATGCTAATCTTTCACGATTCGAATTTAGAAATCTTTCCGGTAATAACTGACGCCTCCAATATTCCATATCGTTACATTTTCCTAATATATGCATCTCGTCCTCAAATCTCCCGCACATTGGACATATTCGCATATCGTGATCGTCGCTAATTTTTAAAAATTTCCATGCCCCTAACCTGAACCAAGCAAACCCTGATCTCTCTGTAAATCCTAGATTCAGTATATAAGATTATTTTCCCCAAACTTGTTTTAGGTCTCTTTGTAAAAACAGTGATCGTTTTCCCGCACATTCGGCCAAAATATTTTGTCGGTTTATATCTAAGTACTTGAGTACACGAATTTTGCAGTTTATGTCGTCCTGAAATGACCCAAATTCATATAAAATTCCACAGTTAGAAACGGTCTTACTACGTCCTGTAATATATTTTAGAAAATGCGTATACACCTTATTTAGTAGAAAACAATTAAGGTGGTATGGTCATATAATAAGAATGGCGGAAGACAGATCCCCAAGAAGAATACTAGAATGGGTGTCAATTAATAGAAGAAGAAAAAGACCAAAAAGAACGAGGATTGATGGTGTTTTGAGCAGCATGAGGGAAAATGATTCGACGGTGGGGTTGGAATGACAGAGAGATGTGGTGGAGAATGACATTAATTGGGCGCTAGAAGATGTGAAATATTGTGAAACCTACTAAAATAAATAATAATAATAATAATTACTGCTTTTATTATTATTAAATTATTATTATTATTATTATTATTATTATTATTATTATTATTATTATTATTATTATTATTATTATTATTATTATTATTATTATTATTATTATTATTATTATTATTATTACCAAAGAGAGATGTACAGACAGGTCAGTGGAGAAGACTACATAACAATGAACTACATGGTCTTTATAGGATGCCAGATATAATAAGAACAGTTAAGTCTCGTAGACTGCGATGGATAGGACATGTGGCACGTATGGGGAATGAAAGACGTGAATTGAAGCTTCTTGCAGGAAGACCAGAGGGAAAACGCCCAGTTGGTAGACCAAGAATGAGGTGGGAGAATAACATTAACTACGATTTGAGGGGAGTAGATTATACAGGGAATGATTGGAAAGCATTAGCTCAGGATTGGGATGTATAGAGAGCTTATGTCCGCGCGGAAATGAACCTACGGGTTCGATAGTGCCAGTGAGTAAGTAATTATTATTATTATTATTATTATTATTATTATTATTATTATTACAATTATTATTATTAGCGTATGTTGATTTGCTACTTCTCTTGTTATGGCGTTATTAAATATTTCACAAGTTTTTGTTTTTTTATTTTACTGATAGACTAATATCATAGGCCTACCCTTAGCATATTTTAATTTATTAGACTAATGCAGGTCTACAGGACCGGATAGAAAGTGATTGAGGGCTGTATTTTTGGGCGTCCCTGACGTAGGTGAACACCTCAGATTTTCGGCAACTGGGATTGTGCACAGGACCTGAACACAATGAATCTCAAGCGCTACCTTCTAAGTCAACTTGCTCGGTAGCTCAACTTTGGACAATAATTTTATGTTCTCTAAGAAAACAAGATTCATCTCAATTTAAATATAACACATTTTACAAGTCTATCAATGTGTGCCCTTATACCACTCTGGTTTATTGAATTCTTCGTAAGAATATTTGGGAACGAAGAAAGTGATTTGAATTTCTAAAACTCGCTACAGAGACAAACTTGTAAGCATAGCACTAGGTTGGGGGTTGTACACCCAGGAAGTAGCTTTCAATACAAGACACCAAGGGATTCGCACCTCGCCCTTATTCCTCACTCCACCAGGTAATACTATAGCTGTCTTCGCTTCTTGTAAGTCTCTAGGCTCTAGAAAGAATTGCATTGATATTTGGAACAGGTCTCGACCAATACACATTGATTTAGAAACGTGACCTGCATTTGAAATGCATGATGTCAACATTTTTTTCTACAATTCTTTTCTTTGGGTCTTAGAGTAGAACGTATGCTTTTCGCCTCTCTTGCAGTTAAGTAGACCTGCACTATACGATGAAAGCATGCAAGTGCCCTAGGTAACACAAAAACTGTAATGCTTTATGTGTTCAAGATATCTAAAGAGATGAAGGTATTTACTGCTGCACACAAGATCCACTTGTACAAGTTCCATTAAATTCTTAAGTGATATGTTCTCAGGTTACTTGCAGATCATGTCTTGCCTATTAGAATCATTATAGTTTGTACGGGGCATAAAAGTGTAACGTTACTTCCAATGTTTTATCTTATTATGTAATTGCTTGTTTTCTTCATATACCTTTACTCAGAACTAATAAAATCTTTTGATAATTTCAGTGCCAAAAAAATGTATTAAACAACATACTGAATACATTTTATAAAACAATGGCAGTCCCTATCCTTTTATATGGGACCGAATCTTGGATTATCACTACCAAACAGGAAAGTTAAATCCAACAAGCCGAGATGAAATTTTTAAGAAGAGTAAAAGGGCGTAGTAGAAAAGACCAGATAAGAACTGTAGATCTACTCCATAAAGGAAAAATATCTAATAATAAGGAACAGTAGAAAGAACATATAGAAAGACTGAAAGAGAGTAGATTACCAAAGAAAATCTTACATTATTTTCCGAGAGGAAGAATAGATATCGGACGTCCTCGGAAGAGATGGTCTTAGATCTATTAGTGAAGACGGAATAGGCATTCAAATGCCTAAACCATGAAGTGAAAAAGAAGAAAAAGGTAATTCTGAATACATAATAATTTGAAAGTGACTTTAGAAAGTCCCAGACGAACAGAAAATATAGGTATCTTTACCAAATCTCTGAAGATGCAACTCTATAATACGAATAAAATACATTTTAAATACAGATTTTTTTCAATGATTTTTTGTAAAATATTAGGAGTACAAATTAATAATCAATTTACTTGCGAATTAATATTAAGAATTTTTATAAAATGCATAAATAAATAATCTGATTCTTAGATCCTCTGATTGCGCAAGTACAAACCTGTCGTCAGATGTTATAACGTATAAATGTATTGCTATTTAGGCTATTTACATATGACTCTATTTTGAATTCAATCCATTACATTTGGCTCCTTATATGTGATTTTGAAACAAACTGACACAGTAATGCATTCAAACTGAATGAATATAATTATAAAATGTATAAGTACAAATAGTTTAATTTTTCTTCTTCTTTCTTCTTCCTTCCAAGTATTAGGCCAAGGCCTGTTACGATCCTATAGAAAATTTTCCCTCCAGCGTTTCATAGGACGGCCCAGTGATCTTCTTCCTCTTGTTATATAATTATAAACAGCTTTGGGGATCCGATTTGAACTCATTCTTTCAAGATGGTAGTTTAATTTTTACTATATATAATAATAATAATAATAATAATAATAAATAATAATAATAATAATATAATAATAATAATAATAATAATAATTTATTTTTATTATTATTATTTAATTTGTGTGCGATTACAAATTTTAAATAAGTACAAGCCTGGTAGTTTTATTAGTAATTGTAGAATTTTATGTAAGAGCCCCTTTAACCTTTTCACTGCTGAGATATTTCCAGCCTTTAAAACCCTCCTTGCTCAATGCAGGGAGAAATATGGAAAAGTTTATTTAGGTTCCTAGGAGATGACAGTATATGCCTGCTTAGTTTGAAAGCAATGCAATATGTATTATATAACTAGCAGGCGTTTGGAGTTGAGAATGTATATACACACCTATAGCACAGCAAGCATTTTCTTTGCCAACGGATATACCCGTTCGTAGCAGTGTAAAGGTTAACAACCCAGGTCATTAGCATCGCAATTTGATTCTGTCCATGAAAAGACAAATTTTGTTCAGAGATCACTTACATACAGGCAGTTAATGTAGAATCATTAAAAATGTTAGGGTGTTAATATAAAAAATAAAATATATTTTCATAATTAAGATATTCTAATCAATATTACCTAAATTGTAAATGTTATCTGTAGTTCTATACAATTTATGTAACTAACAGATACTGTGAATTATTTAGAAATTCAGGCTTGTTGTATCACTTATAAAGTGGTGAATAAACTCCGAAATAAATGTTTTAAAAATACATACATACGTACACATATACTGTACGTGCCTATTGTGAGCGTCAAAAAGTGATAGTATACTTAAAGATTCCAACTGAAAGTGATATTTATTTCATTATTTTATTTGTTTCTTGTAATAAATGTTATAGAAAATTATAAAATATATTCTGTTTTAACAAATTTCAAACAAAATAATTTATACAAAATTAATAATGATAATATAATTTTCAGGTTTTTTAATAAAAACCTCAAATAATGAAATATATATTAAATATTCAAAATATCTATTTAATGTTCTGCTTCTACTCTGCCGGGTATGGAACTCATCAACTTTGCAGTAAAATTGGAAGGGATTTGGCGCCATTTTTCCATTGGAGATGTTTTTATATCCTGCTTGGAGGATATAGATCTTCCTCGAATATTCCTTTCTAAGATAATCCCAAACATACTGTATTGGGTTAATGTCAGAAGATTGAGATTTTCATGTATTTTCGTTTATTGTAAAAATGATGGTGCCTAATACACAGTGCTGTATATTTGGGGTCGTTGTCTTCCATGAATACAAATTAATTATTCAAACCTAACCGCTGTTTTAACGGAGTTTTGTTTTCAGAATGTCTATATACATCATTACATCTATTTTTCCATCAATGAAATTCAGATTCCTCACATAAACAGCACTCAAACATCCCATATAAATACGGACTCACCTTCATTCTGTACTGCAAGAAGAAGATCCTGATAATTATGTTTTCGTTCTTCTTTCCCGCACTGAAACATTTACATCTGATGTGAGTTTGCTCTCATCTGTAAACACGACTTTGTTCTAGAATGCAGAACACAGATTTCGACTTGATTCAGCAATTGTTAATCGTTTCTTTCCGTTATTTTCATTCATGTAGTATTTTCTGAGGGCCGTTCTGCCGTGGTAATCGTTTGATCTTACGTACATTCACACAGTAGTAAGGCACACATCCATTTTAATTTTTTAAGTCCGAAAATTATCTTAGGCACAGTTATTTTTTGATTTTTCTTTACAGTCCCGATAATATTTCTTTCCGCAAGTTCAGTAATCTTCTTTATGACTATCTTTTAAGATTTTGAACTACCATATCAATCAATAAATCATTGAATTTTCATCGAAGCCTGTTGACAAATTCTGACATTTTTATAGACTTTCATACTAATTATGTAACCTTACTACGAGTTTTTTGTTTACATGTCCTGTTGTTTCTGATCTCAGATGCATCATATTTACTGCAGAGAGCAGTACGGTACATTTGTGATAGTTATTGAATCAATAGCACGAATAAACTCTAGAATCTTGTAAACGCATGACGTAAACAAACTCGATCGAAAACATTTTACTGCGTTAAATTGTCATCAGTACGTACACTTAAGACTGCTTGATTCCAAAGTTTATTTAATTAAAACCAAAATTACATTATTTTAATAAATTATACTTATTCTATCATAATTTGATAATGTTAGGATAAACACTAATATTAAAATGTTTTACGATCTAAAAAGATATATATAATTTTAATTTCCATTATTTTCTTCCAATATATTAAGTATACGATCACCTTCGACAGTGAGAGTTTATATTTGCGTAAACTACGTTCGGAAATCAGATTTGGAGTTTGTTTCATTTCAAGTGAAACATTAAACTAATCAATTACATTGACATCATTCCGAGGACGGGATTTTTTATGCAGTTTTAATTGAAATAGTATGCATAATATAAAGAGAAGAGCCTCTAAGTCCGATTGTTATTCTTGAGCTTTATACAGTATCTAGCTAGATGTTCTTTTCTACTTTCTTTATTTTTATAGCATGAAATTGACATTTTACTCCCTTGATAGAAAATAACACTGCCAAGTAAGATGAAGCGATAGATCATTCACAAAAATTCACCTGGGACGAAGCTTTGAGCTTTGCGCATGTATTAGATTCCACGTGCGACAAGCGGGGAAGGTGACGCTTTCTACATAATGAAGTCTTCATGGAATTGCGGTTGTGTGATTAATTAACAGGGCCATAGTTCTAATCCATAATAAAATGAAGCTGAAAAACATGTAGACGGCTTTGAAGCTTTAAAACACTGCAGTCATTTTTGTAGAGGCAGGATTTGTCGCGAGATTCCTCTCCCGTTTGTACTAACTAGCAACAACTCTTCCTTCTAACTTTACTCAGACACGAATTTCCTTATAATTACATGCAAACAGCACTTAATAAACGTAAACAGACACCAGCGAAAGATACATTCATATACAAGAATATCAACAAGAACGTAATTTACCTTTATAAAGAGAATATTCATTCTCTCAAATTTTCTTTAATTTTCTCATCTTTCCCTGCTTCTCTTTATATTTCCTTCTATTTTGAAGCTAATATATTCTGTATTTTTGTTTAATTACAAGAAACAGTTTATACAAAGAAGATATCTTAATGTAGGCCTATATTTAAAGGTCTATAAAGTACGTGACCTTCTTCTCGTGTCCAGCGAAATTCCAGGTAGATGGATGAGATGAAGTCCTTATTATTGATGATCTGTGCTATACTCTACATTCTACAAGGAGTGACCGAGACACAAATTCGGATTCCAAGGTGGAGGGCGAGTGTCTAATAATTCGTGCCATTGAGCTACCTGCCTTAAAGTATGATAAATATTCTATATTTTAATAATAACTTATTGAATAAGCAATATTGGAGTCAGCTGTTTTAATGAATTTTAGATAGGCTTCTGAACATCCAAAGAAAGGTCTAGAAAGACATTATTCTATTAATAATAGGAATGGGTAATTTTGGGATGCAATATAAGCCTCCGAGTATGAAAGGAATGAGGATATTAGAGAAGGGATTTATGTATATGTCTACACTTTTCTGTATACCCTCCACTTCGCAGAACATAGGCATAAGTGTCGGCGTGTATTACATTACTAATACTTTAACCGTAGACAGAACAATTAGATAGAAAAATTCGCAAAAAGTTTATAGGCTAATTATAAAGAAAAAACGTAGACCTATGTATGAATAAAAATAAATTGACAAATTGGATATAAGTTTTTCTACTTTAAAGTGCAAAGCTTGCAAAGTTAAATAATTCTGAGAATTAATTGTACTTCAGGTATTGACAAATCTTCCATGCCGAACAGGTCAAATGTGATAATCCAGACAAAAAGAAATTTCCTCATCCTCCAAACTGGAGATCAGTTTCGCCTGTAAACCATCCTGAAAACAAACGCTTTTATTCACTCATAAATATGTTAATATTTACCCAAATTTATATATATATATATATATATGAAGTAAATTATAAATTTTAGCGGAAGGATTTGATTCCATGGAATGAACCACAGCAATGGAATCTGGAAACAAATATCACTGAATGGGAAATTTCTGATAAAATTGTAGGAATAGGTAATAATATGAAAACGTTATACCAGAACAAATATAAAATTTCAACTATTAAGGTTATCAAAATATCTTATAAATATTAGAAAGATTTGAACAAGAAAAATCACCAAATTTACACAAATCTTAGTAATAATAAATAATACATTAAAAGATAAATTATTAGTACAAAAATCCACAAGAATAAAATTATATAATGCTTTAGAACTACCCTCCCTTGTATACGGCAGTGAGATTTGTACATTAAGAAAAATAGATGGGAGAAAAATCAAAGCAATGGAAATGAAATTTCTTAGACAGGAGGATAACTTTTAGGTCGAAAAAATAATGAAGAAATTTTGTAATATTTAAAAGTAGAATCGGAAGGAAAATAAAACTCAACAGATATAAATTAAACTGTCTATACCATGTAAAAAGAATGGATACTTACTTACTCACTGGCACTATCGAACCCGTAGGTTCATGGCCGCGCGGATATAAGCTCTCCATAATCCCTATCCTGAGCTAATGCTTTCCAATCATTCCCTGTATAATCTACTTCCCTCAAATCATAGTTAATGTTGTTCTCCCACCTCATTCTTGGTCTACCAACTGGGCGTTTTCCTTCTGGCTTTCCTACAAGAAGCTTCCATGCACGTCTTTCATTCCCCATACGCGCAACATGTCCTGCCCATCGCAGTCTACGAGACTTAACTGTTCTTATTATATCTGGCTTCCTATAAAGACCATGTAGTTCATTGTTATGTAGTCTTCTCCATTCACCTGTCTGTTCATCTCTCTTTGGTCCAAAAATTTTCCTAAGAACTTTATTCTCAAATACTCGTAATCTCCTTTCCTCCCTTAAAGTAAGAGTCCATGTTTCGCACCATATAATATAACTGGTAGAATAATAGTTTTATATATTTTCAGCTTAACATTTTTTGAAAGGAGTTGGGACATCAAAAGTCTCTGCAATGCATAATAGCATGTATTTCCAGAATTGAGTCTATGTTTAATTTCTTTGTGCATCTCATTCCTATTTGTGATTATTGTTCCTAGGTATTTGAATTCAGCCAATTCCTCAAAATTTCCCTCATTTGTCATTAGCTGTCCATTTCCATTATATAATGTATTTCTAACGTGTGACCATATATTTAGTTTTACTGATATTTACTTCCAGTCCTAATTTCTTAGTGTTACTCAATAGTGTGTGCGTGTTGGCCTTTAGTATCTCCTCGCTATCGGCCAGTAGTACTACATCATCAGCATAAACTAACAGCTTATTAATACCATTCAGTTGTAGGCCTTCCTCATTCTCTAAAGATTTAATGGCATGCTCTAGTACAAAATTAAATAGTAGAGGAGATAGTGCATCTCCTTGCTTCAACCCATTCTGGATTTCAAAAGTGTCTGAAAACTGTTTGCCTACACGCACCCTACTCGTTGAGCCATTTAGACACATTCGTATAAGTCTAACTAACTTTTTAGGAATTCCGAACTCCAGCAGGATACTATATAACTTCTCCCTCTTAATTGAATCATATGCTTTTTTGAAGTCTACATATAGTTGATGTACAGTACCATTATATTCCCATTTCTTTTCTAAAATCTGTCTTATACTAAAAAATCTGATCTGTTGTAGACCTGTTTCTTCTAAATGCACATTGATGATCTCCTAGAATGTCATCAATATAGGGAGTAAGTCTGCTTACTAATATATTTGTTAGAATTTTGTACGAAGTTGAAAGTAATGAGATGCCCCTATAGTTGTTGCAATCAGTTTTATCTCCTTTCTTATAAATTGGTACGATAATTGATTCCTTCCATTCATCTGGAAGAGCTTCTTTTTCCCAAATCATAGTAAGCAACCAGCATATCTTGTCCATCAATTTTTCTCCCCCTGATTTTATCAGTTCTGCTGGGATCTCATCTGAACCTGATGCTTTATACATCTTCAATTTTTCAATTGCCATTTCAACCTCTAATGCACTTGGCTCTGCGACTAGCATTTCTGCTGTCTGTAACTTATCCTCCTCAATGTCCTGTTTCTGTATGTACATTTAATAGCTGATTAAAATAACTTTTCCATCTATTTAATATACTCTTGGAATCTGCAATCATATCCCCATTTTCATTCCGAATTATGTTTGTTTTAGCCTGAAACCCTTTCTTCTCTATACTAATTCCCTGATATAATTCTCTAATGTTCCTATTTTTTGCATTCATTTCAAGATCATTAATCTTCTCTCTCAAATATTCCCTCTTCTTACTCTTTAGTAACTTGGTGGTTTCCCGTCTAACACTACCCAATTGCTCTAAATTTACCTCATTTGGCTCGTGTGACCATTTAATTTTTGCTAGCTTTCTTTTCTTTACGATGTCGGCACATTCCTCATCAAACCATTTCTTGTTTTGCCTCTTTTTTAAACAACCAATGCTTTCTGATGCTGACAATTTAATAGTATCTCTTATAGCCTCCCATTCTTTATTTATATCAGTTTCTTCTTCGTTTGCCACATTGTCATCTGAAGATTCCAGTACTTCAAATCTATTAGCAATTTTGATTTGGTATTCTTGCCGCATTTCATCATTTTTCAAGTTTTTTTAATTCATATTTTACAGAATCATCTTTAGCGTTTGTTCCTCTCATAAGCGATAGCCGTTGTCTGATTTTCACTCTGACCAGATGATGATCCGAATTGCAGTCTGTCCCTCTAACTGATTTAACATCGATGATGCTACTGTGCCAGCGTTTATCCACTAATACATGATCTATCTGGTTCCGAGTTTCTCCATCTGGGGACGTCCAGGTGTATTTATGAATATCCTTATGCTGAAATGTTGTGCTCTTAACAATGAGATTCTTTGATGTGGCAAATGTGACTAATCTAACCCCGTTGTCGTTACTATCTTCATGAAGACTGAATTTGCCTATTGTTGGTTTGAATATATCTTCCCGCCCCACTTTTGCATTAAAATCTCCTAAGACAATTTTCATATGATATCGTGAAAGGCTATCAAATAAGCATTCTAATTCGTCATAGAACTCATCCTTGATCTTGTCATCTTTATCTTCTGTGGGGGCATGTACATTTACAATTATTATAAAATCATGTCGTTTACCCTTTAGAATTATGTATGATATCCTATCACTAACAAACTTAATATCTCGGATAGCGGATAGGATCCTCCTTCTGACTAAAAACCCCGTTCCAAATGCAGGTCTTTCTGCACCCCCATAGTATAATGCAAAGCTTCCTGATTCCTGACTACCTTCTCCTGGCCACCTAACTTCCTGTAAAGCGACTATATCCAAGGGCGATTTATCCAATTCCCGCGTTTAATATCTCTAGTGCCCCGCTATTGTATAAAGTCCTAACATTCCATGTTCCTAGGAACATGTCCCTGTGTTTGAGCCTTTGGCATGGGTTCCCTGAAGTAGTCCCCACCCGGAGAACCGAATGGGGGACTATTTGACCTCCGGAAAATTTTACCCCAGTAGAACCCACGTCCGCATTTCTTGACAGTTATATTTTTACGGTGAAAGATCGTTACTCTTTCGCCCAAGGTACTTTTTTCGTCTGGCTTATCACCTTCGACCAGTCCGGTATGGGTAACCCTATCGGCACCAATGCTACCGCCGGCATAGCTCTCAGGATCATTTAAGCACGCAAGCCACTCCACCACGACAAGGTAAAGATACCATGGAGGGGTAAAAAGAATGGATAAGTAAAGAATCCCAAAAATGATGCAGTATAAACCCAAAGGACATCGTTGACAAGGAAGGGCTCCCAAAATACTGCTATATGGGGCCGAAACAGGTCTACAAAGACCTCATTCGCGACGGATGATGATGATAATTATAAGTTATCCAACCAACCAGATCGCTTATGTAACTCATTAACGTACACATTCTTTAACGTCTATGTATCCATTCTCAATAATAAAAACATGAAATAACTCTCAAAGGCCAGTATTTTTATTACATAAATTACAAAAAGTATCTTATAAACTACATTTATGGCATACAATCTTGAAATATTGCCCGATAATTAACGTAGGAAAAAGAATTCCAAACATCATTGTCTATTCGGCGATAGGTTATACAAAATGGAAGGTATAAGAAATTGTGTACAGGAGCTGTATTTGAATCTTGTTTAAGAAACTTAAAATGAATGACATACTTTAATTCTATACTTGTCCGGATAAAATAAATTTTGCAAGCTAACAGACCATACTGTTTAAATATTTTATCCAATTGTTGCTCATCTTTAACATAATTGTTTTAAGTCTGTTAGGTTCTATATTTTATCAATTCTTTTTTTTATATATATTTTATACTTGCTCTTACTGTTTAATTAACTGAATTATTTATTTTTAATAATGGTGTTAAATATACATAAATTAAATATCATTACCGAAAATAAAAGTTTGTGCCCTTACAAAGAATATTTGTATTTTTTTCTAGAATTCTTTAAGGTAATGGTAACACCTTAATTATTTTACTTGAGAATAATGATGCATAATACATTAAAAGTCTAATGTTTTTTATAACAGTAAATTTTAGCTGTGTAAATTATTGATTTTAGCTCATATTTGAGTAGTTGCCAGTTTTACACCAATGTCATAGAATCTCCATTAGTTGAAATTGAAATGATAGGGGTTGTTGGGAAGGAAAAGGTCATGTAAGACCTTCTTGACATTTTCGCCCCTCATCATCCCCATATATTTACCCATCTCCGGGGATGTACGAGAACTCAGTGTACCCTTGACCACATCATGGATTATAAACAAAAGGGGAAGATATATTACTTGAATAACTGATAGGCTATAAGGTGTCTCAAATTATAGTACATATGCGTGTATATTCTTTTGAAATGTCTATTTTTATATTAAAAATACAGTCAAACTGAAAACTGGCTTTTTTATTAAATTGAGATATAGGTGTCACATGGTTTCCAATGAGTTTCTCTATCAGTGTCGGTGAAAAAAAAGTATCATGTGACTGTAAACATGAAATCTAAGCAAATAAAAATAGTATATAAGTGGAAAATTGACCAGGATTTTACTATTATTCTGTTATCATTGTTATATGCAAATTTCTAGTTGCCAATATTAACTTCCATTTTTAGCGGTAAATTAGCTGCTTCTTTCCTGCAATATATATAGCATCAAATTGTTTTGCAATCTATCAGAAACTGGTTTCAATAAAGGTGGCAGGTAATATCAGAATCTTACATTATTTTCCGAGAGGAAGAATAGATGTCGGACATCCTCGGAAGAGATGGTCTTAGATCTATTAGTGAAGACGGAACAGGTAACTAATGTCTAAACCAGGAAGTGAGCAAGAAGAAGGAGAAGAAAAAGGTAATACCAAGAGCAGGAATAATATGTTTCTAACATTGTTCTCTAATTTCCCATTAATTTCATTCTTATCGTCATGTACTGGGAATTAGAAGTTCTGTAATTTCAATAAATTGCAAGTATTTCTGAAACGTTGGTAGTCAATATTGTGGTGAGCTAATACATTTTTAATCTAATATAGAATTCCGAGAATCAGTATTAAATTACAAAACAAGTCATATCAGTAAATCCTCAAAGTTACATAATGTAATTTTCAAATGGGTTTATATGACTATTTGTAAACATACATTCAAGTATGCTAATTTGAGGCTCATGGTTGCACTTAGACTAAATACATTATTTGAAGAGTCTTATTTTAATTTTAAAACATTAATACAGGCTAAGATGTTTGATTCGGAATTTTTTAAACTGGCCTGATCCTTCTGTCGGCATCTGGACTCTGAGGTCGATTCTTCCTCCAACGTAAATGAGTACCAGACGTTTGTTTTGGGAGTATAGGCGGCTGTACGCAGAGCTGACAACCAAGCTAACATTTCATGCCGATTGTCTAGAAAAGTGGAAACCTCAACCTCCTACTACCCCAGTAATCTCCTAGGGCCTGTAGTGGGATCACTTTAGGTCATTTGAAATATTATTCATGAATCTTAATTTTTATTAGGCCTATATAAAATTATGATTCTTAGTTTTAATATAATTTGATCTATTATTTATTGTAACTGCTTGTAGATTTAACCACAATATATAGACATTATGAAGATAATAATCCCAATATATATTTAAGAAAAAGAAAATCAGCTTTAAGATATGTTTATCAGTTATAATCATAATCGTCGCCATTCTAGCCTCACGAGACATGAATGGGTTCTTTGAACATGTCATTTTAGCTCTCCTCCGAATAGGCTTATTTAAAAATATTCATATACAGTAACAATAAAAATATATTATTTTTAAGTCACAAAAATGTAGAAGTTACTTGTTCAATTGTTAGTTACTTTCGTTAGAAGCTTTTATTAATTTATTTTTAAATAGGTTTTATAAGTATTTTTTAAATTACAAATACTCAAATAATATAATTTAGTGCTTCTTAAACTTTTGAATCAGTGCTAGAGAACATCTTAGTACAAAATTTAGTCATGAGTTGGCATTCTTCTCTGTTCTACTAGTATGTATTAACCATTTGTCTCTTTCCTCTATTGAGGTTTCCGACCTTCATCTAGCCTACAATATATACTAAGTTTTAGCTTAAAAACCCTTCATAGGTCTATATGCTTATTACATCTAATATTTTCCCGTTTCTACATTTTTACGCTAGAGGGTATTATTATTTAGAAAGATTTTATTCTCTTAATGTATTAAAATGTTACAACAAATAAAAAGATGTATATTACTGTATATGACTTATTTTTCATTTGTTGTAAAATATCTAAAATTTTCATTAGCTTAGCGGCATCCGTCTATAAGTTTTCAAATTATAATTTCTAAACAAGAAATTTAAATAAATTATATCATTGTTTTAAATTATAAATATTTAGCGCTGTTGTCTGATTCAAAAATAATTTATAAAACACAAATATAGCTCTTTGGCCTAATAAGTTAATAATAATAATAATTATTATTATTATTATTATTATTATTATTATTATTATCATCGTCATCATCATCATCGTCCTTTCAAGTATTAGGCCCAGTGGCCCTATTATTATTATTATTATTATTATTATTATTATTATTATTATTATTATTATTATTATTATTATTATTATTATTATTATTATTATTATTATTATACAAAGTTATTTTCCTTCATTCATTCGTGTCTAGATTGATTCTTGGGCTATTGAGTCTCTTGTAAATGAGTAAGACAAATTTCCTTGACTGAATTAGGCCGGAGCCTAGTACTAGCCATTCCTATCCCCTCGTGCCGTTTGGCCAATAATTATGAACCCTTCCTTACATTGATGTCCCCTTGGGCCTTCATAGTATGCTAACTGAGTACCTTTATCTTTTTAATCGAACTGTAGTCACTTTCCAGACAAAGAAATTCTATGTTGTCCACCGATGTGTCTTGGGTAGCACTATAGCCTCAGATGCAACGGGCAGGTGTTCAATCTCCGGCGAGATAATTTTCCTGGTTGAGTACTTTTTCCGGCTATTCTCTTCAACTGTAAGACAAATGTTAAGAAACTTTAAGGCCTGAATGGTCCCCGAACATTATCTGCCCATCATGCTCGTAATTATATTCGCCTTGTTAAAAAAACACATTACGGATACAAAATAGAAACACAGAGATTCATTTTATTTTTATAGTTAAGATTCTAAGACACGACGTGACCTTGATGTTAAAGCGTATATAAATAAGAAAAGAATAATATATATTCATTTCTGGATAAAGAAGATTTTTAGTGAATGCTTTCAATCTCAGAGAAATTCAAGCTACGATTTTAAGGACAATATTTTTCAGGTCTACTCTACTAGGCTTATTAATGTAAATTTCTGTGAAATCACCTCAGATTTAAGAACAAAATTTTAATTAAATCGTTTGGCTAAATACGAAATTGCTTTTCCATTCGAAATGACTGTTTCTTATTCAATTCGCCAACTCAGTCCTGAGGGTGGAACGTAGGAATTTTAATTCAATTCGAATAAAAAAAGTCCATGTTTTAGAACTGTTCAGGGAAATATTAAGTAAAATTCCTCAATAAGCTTTCTACGATCTTACATATTGTTGCGTTGTAATACGCATACCAGGTATTTAAGTAATGTGAAATGGTACAACGTAACCCAGAGATCCCTCGGTGGGTAACATCGGAAGGAAGGGAAATATAGAAAAAAAAACTAATACTGTGCTTACTCTTGCGAAATCGCATCACGTAGCTTTATAATATGAAATATCTGCATGAAGTCCTCCTCCCGTTATTTCCACAACAAGTAATCCCCATCCCTCTGCAACCCCTCCCCCCTTTCCCCAGAACTGAGGAAAATTTTCAAAATGTTGACAATGCTTTATGCTCTCATTCCGTCCCGTCCCATAATGTTAACGTACCCCAGGTTTCATGATACGTGTGGAATGAAAAGGGGTCGTTGGGAACTTTTAATCATGGCTAAGGGGTGGGTGGAGGTGGTTGGATTTCAGTGGAATGAGTAAAGAGCAAAGGTAGGGATGAAAATGCTTGTTCTATAAAACATAGGTGCCTGTCAGTGGCGGCTCATGGATATGTAGTCGTCATTGAGTACGTGAACACGCATTATATAATACACTGGTGTTATAATACATTACTAACAATTGAAGATTAAACATCATTGTGTCAAGTATTAGTCCTAGTGATATGCTACGAACTACAATCATCTCTTGAGAGATCTTTCAGTAGGTCTCTTCCCTGAGGTATTTTTATTTATCTTTATTATCCAGTATTCTCAATTATAAGCAGTAATACTGCTGCTTTTCACAATTGAATCTAAGAACATATATATAACTTACAAGTAGTTATTTACTACTTCATAAATTTGACTTAAATTTTTACGTATTTAATTTTTAAAAACAGTGTATATTATAAGCCTATTAATTAATTAACATAGGCATAGGTAATCAATACAGATATAATTATAGAATAGAATAGATTTATTTAGTCTGGTGGAGTTAAGGCCATGTGGCCTTCTCTTCCACTCAGCAGGACAAACATATGTTACATATAAATACAACAAAAATTACAATAATAGTCATAATAAATAATTAATCATCTGTCAAATTGAATAATAATGAAAATAATGACTAATAATACAATAAAATTAAATACAATTAAAATTAAATTAATGATATAATGAATAAAAAGGGAATAACAGCTCGAATCTACTATACATAAAAATAAAAGAAAGAAAAAAATACAAAGAAAGTAATAAAATAGTTCTATAATGAATGTATCGCTTATTATGCAAGGCACTTGGTAAATATATTAACAAATCTTAAAACTATTTATATTAAATCATGAAAAAACAAATTATTAATTGATAAAAATTAATATTAGTGAGTTGTTTCTGTTAATAATTTTATTTTCAATTTGTTTCTGAAAGATGGTAAAGTTTGGCAGTCTCTGACACATGCTGGAAGGGAATTCCCTGTCCTAGCAAGAGAAACTGTAAAAGATTTCGAATAATAGGTGGGATATAAAGGACAATATACTCAAGGGATTGGGTATCTAAAGGTATCTAATGTATGTGTATCAGAGAATCTAGTGAAGCGGTGTGATAAATAATAAAGTAATTATATAACTTTGAATGTAGATGAAAATGTAGATACTAATAGGATGATGGCAATAATAATAATAATAATAATAATAATAATAATAACAATAATAATAATAATAAACATAGAAGAATTGGTACTGTACGTTTGTAGAACTTTTTTAAGAAATGAAGTCTATAGTCTTTCAAAATCTGGATAATTTGCGATTTATAAGAATTGTTTTTAAGTACTTTCCCATAAGACATTTTTTGTCCACAGGCCAGGTATCTGTCTTTGAAATTGTTTTTTTAATACTTCTCTTTGTGGCTGTATCATTGGGCACTGATACATTAAATGATATATTGTCTGTTAACTTAAATTACAGATTCACCTGAATTCTTTATCTTCTTGAAACGGTGTAGGTAACTTTTGGTTTTTCCATGTCCACTAGTGTACGTATATAGTGAAGCATCTGTAGGGGTATTCTGGTACATTTCATTCTTTTCACATGCTGAAGCTATATTACTGTTGGTAATGAGCAATAGATTTTTTAAAATTGTTTTGCAGTGTCAATATTTCTGTTATGTTCCAGAAGATTATAGCCAGAAGTTTTTCGCATAAATCTCATTTCTGTTAACGTTAACCGTCGTTCGTCTTGGTGTCCAATGATCCGGTCTTCGCTGCTATAACGGAGGACTGAATGTGCCGAAAAGATATGTAAGGTAGCATCACTAAAAGTGCTGCACTTTAACGTTACATAGAATTCAAATGATCGCGTGCCCATAGACATAGGCCCTATTTCTGTTTCTGTATTAAAAATCATGAACTCTCAGACCCATTCGGCTGTCGGTCTTTACCTCCAAATTTTGAGGAGACCGGGGTAGGAAACTTTGGTTTAAATGCTCAAACAGGAGCTAAATCTAGTGTGGTGTATACGTCTACGCATAGCCCTATTTGGTCGAAACACTTTCTCTGGCGCTCTGCTTTTCTTTCTCATTCACGCAGGAGCAAATGGGTCTTCCCTCGCACGAGTCCTATGAACAGTGTGCCCACCGTATACAATGTTAATTCTGTAGATAAAATTATATTTTAATTGTCTATTCGGCCGTTAATAATAAAAGTAAGAGTAATATTTCATTGAGGCTTTAGTCACAATATAAAATTACAAAAAATAAGTAAGTTCTAAGTTCAATCTGAGCTGAAAAACATGTAAAATATAGTAGGTAGCCTATTTTGAGACCAATCCCATCCTCAGCAGAAGGTTGTTTTGCTACAGACTTATATATGACTATCTCGCAGATAGAATTGCACACGTAATGGGTGCTTTCTCGTTTAAATCTACGATTCTAAAATAAATCTACAATAACTTAATTTTAAACGAGAACACGTATAACCTTAACTACAAGCTAATCACAATTAAGCCAGTAGCAAAACAACCTTGTGCTGAGGTTGGGACTGATTACAAAAGGCCTACAATATATTTATTGTCTTACCAATAGAGGAGACTGAACTTACAAGGTACTTAATTTTATATTATAATTTTTATATTATACCTATTCAGCTACATAACATTATTGTACTTACTTGCTTACTTACTTACTCACTGGCACTATCGAACCCGTAGGTTCATGGCCGCACGGACATAAGCTCTCCATACATCCCTATCCTGAGCTAATGCTTTCCAATCATTCCCTGTATAATCTACTTCCCTCAAATCATAGTTAATGTTGTTCTCCCACCTCATTCTTGGTCTACCAACTGGGCGTTTTCCTTCTGGCTTTCCTACAAGAAGTTTCCATGCACGTCTTTCATTCCCCATACGCGCAACATGTCCTGCCCATCGCAGTCTACGGGACTTAACTGTTCTTATTATATCTGGCTTCCTATAAAGACCGTGTAGTTCATTGTTATGTAGTCTTCTCCATTCACCTGTCTGTTCATCTCTCTTTGGTCCAAAAATTTTCCTAAGAACTTTATTCTCAAATACTCGTAATCTCCTTTCCTCCCTTAAAGTAAGAGTCCATGTTTCGCACCCATATAATATAACTGGTAGAATAATAGTTTTATATATTTTCAGCTTAATATTTTTTGAAAGGAGTTGGGACATCAAAAGTCTCTGCAATGCATAACACATAACATTATTGTATCTAAATATACCGTTCAAGATATTTTTTTGTAATTTTAATATGAATGTTTGACTGCAAAGTTATGCGAATGGAATGTTTTGAATTGTAGGCCTAATTGAACTTTCACTGTACATAATATTTAGAGAAATAAAGGATAGGGAGCTGTATCTTCCTTATGGTCACCACCAGGCACATACACAAAAAGTTCAAATATGACCAAGATCCCGGGACCAATTATTTCGACAAGGGTTTCCTACGGTTTCTCCTGGTACAAGGGTAAATGCTAAAATAGACCAAAAAGCCCTCCTCAGCGACTGTAGCTAAAATAAACACCCAAAATTTAACAACTGTAGCAAATGTGTTTAAGCCTTGGAAGCCGGCATTCCACTCTCCTCAAGAGAGGACCCAAAGGTCCACCACTGGAATACAATCGCAGGGCATTTCATTGTATCTTTGTATGAATGTTTCATAAGTAATGCCAAATTATCGATAAATTCACGACTCACGAAGTGAGGAGTGAATTTATCTAGAGAATTTGGAAATCAAGAGTGGCATTTGTTAGGACTATTTAACGAATAAAATTAAGCTGTTTACTCACAAATCATTATTCAACTATAGTTATTTTAAAATATTTATATATTTAATGTAAACGGCGATGTTTGAAAACAAATGAGAAACAATAGGTTCGCTTCATCTGCTTCTTTTGTTTATCACTGCAACCAGATCATACTATTTATTGCCAAAGGAACGCAATATTGTAAGAATGCTCTCTAGTGGAGAAAAAAATGAAATATCAAACTGTATATTAATTCATTTCTGATGTCGTATGATGTAAATATGACAATTATATTTTTCTGGATTATTATCTGGGAAAAAATACATTTAAGAAAGTGCAAACAGTGGTTTCTTTTTTTGGTGGTATAATAAATTGCTACAAATGTTTTTATATTAACTCCTGCAAGCGCTATGTGCTGATATATATGCACTATATATGCAATCTGGTAGCCGTATTTCTTATAGCCTCAGTCACTGTAAAATAATGGTCAGACCTGTTCAGAATATTAAAAAGGAGGAGCTTTCTTTAATATGGTAAATATAACACTGATAAATATTTCGTGAAACACGACTCTGATTGGTTGTAAAACAGAAATCATTGAAACGTGATTGGTCATTGACTCCCATTTGGGGCATGAGTTTAAATAGTCACTGTAAACTTTATGTGAGTGGACACCCATAACATTTCATCACATGCCGCCACTGGTGCATGTTCATAACCCCTCCACAATTCTCATCCTCTCCACGATCTCCTACTTGCCGTTGGATTTGAATGTGAAATGTGTGTTGAGGGGAGGTGCCAGGTTAGTGATGAGGTGTTATATAGGCCATACTGTGAGATTAAAATGGTGCAATCTAAAATTTGAATTCAGTTTGTTTTACATGTATGACCCTGATCTCAATACTCATGCATCAGCGTGTGTAAACCACCTATCACGGCATATACGGTATTTGTCGTGATGTTACTGAAAAAAAGAGTAAATGTGTTTTTTTTTCTCGTCACGCAGTCATCATTTCTAACACCTAGTTATTAACAGTGCTGGGGTTATGTTATCCATCCTAGGGTATTGAAATCTGATAGAGTCCTACTGCTACTATGTTTCATTAACTTTTTATATATCTAAAATGACATTTTACAATTTTATTTCGAAACTGAAAGATGTCTTAATTATACACACTCATACTCTGCATAACACGTCCATCATATTTCATATACATTAATTTTAACAACTCGGACTAAGAAAAATCTATTTTAACGAAAATATAGAGCCCCACATTTACTTCACTTACAAATTATATTATACAGGCATTGAAATGTATTTATATATAACATATTATATACTTTTTTCACAAGTCTGAAAACTTTGTAAAAGTTTAAGAATTTAAAATTATAACTAGGCTAAATTACATGTTATCATAGATATGCTCCATTTATTTTACACTAATATATATATATATATAATATATATATATATACTTATTTATTAAGAGTAAATAATCCTGTCCCTCACCACGACTCCCAACCCCGAGTTCCGGGTTAGAGCCTTAACCAATTATGCTACTGCACGTCGCCTATCCACTGCTACTACCACCACTGCTACTACCACCACTACTACTACTACTACTACTAATAATAATAATAATAATAATAATAATAGAAGAAAGAATAACTAAGAAATGACTACTACTACTACTACTACTACTACTACTACTGCTACTGCTGCTACTACTACTGTTACTACTACTACTATTACTACTACTACTATTACTACTACTACTATTACTACTACTACTATTACTACTACTACTATTACTACTACTACTACTACTACTACTATTACTAATAATAATAATAATAATAATAATAATAATAATAATGTATTTTCGGGATTCTTGGCCGTGCCTTGCAGTGTTGTCTTCTCGGCGATTCATCACCTACTGTGGGTGACATCTCCAGGGATATTGCTTGTGTAAATTTTCGTAATAAACTGCTAACTAGTTGTTAACTTGTGTGATTTTACCGTAACTATGATTCTTAGTAAATCATTTATAATTGGTTGAGTTAAACAGATTTAACAGAGAAGCTATTGAGATATATAAACATAAACAAAATCTGACAGAAAAGAGGAAGGTTTGAGAGTTAATAAAACATGGTATCTTGCCCTAGAAAAGTGACAAATAAAACGTTATATCAAATATAATAAGACATGACATATACCATGAAAACGACAAATGGCGAGCTGCTCTATGTTTAACTCAACCAATTAGATATTATTTACTAAGAATCATAGTTACGGTAAAATCACACAAGTTTACAACTAGTTAGCAGTTTGCTACGAAAAGTTAAACAAGCAATATCCCCTGAAAATGTCACCCACAGTAGGTGATGAAACATCGAGAAGACAATACTGCAAGACACGGCCAAGAATCCCGAAAAAGGTATTTTAAAATACATAACAATAGCCGTGAAAGTCTTAATCAATATAATAATAATGATGTTTTATTTAATCTGGCAGAGTTAAGGCCACAAAACTTTGTAAAGTTAAAAATGTTCACGGCATTAATGCATTAATTCAATTTCGTATAATCGCACGTATGTGTGTGTATATGTCTTGAAGTCAAATCCCATATTGTGTTCGCCATTTACCAAATCTTCATTTTTACTTATATTATTAAACTTGATTGTAACATTCAACTGGTGTACTTAGAGCAGGCTTACTGCGTTTTAGAAGTTTAACTTTTTTTTAGAAAAGTTTGGATAATAACAATTCCTGTAATGCATAAAGCGTGCACTTCCTTCTTTTAGGCTTATGTTTCATCTCTTTCTTCTGGCTCCTCATTCCCTGTTTTAAGAGCCTGATTATGATTGTTCCTAAATAAAAAAAAAAAAAAAAAAAAAAAAAAAAAACAACAAAAAAAAAAAAAAAAAAAAAAAAAAAATCTTCATTCCGCCGCCACTTCTGTCAATACTCCTCCTTCATTTTTTGTTAATTCCCCATTCTTTTGATAATGTAATTCCACATAATATGAACATATTCATTGATATTGATTTTCAGTCCCAGTTTCTCAGGTTATTTAATATAATGTGTGTATTGGTTTTTTGTTATTATTCTCTATCGCCCAAGAATACATGATCATCATATAACAACAGCTGGTTTATCATAAGTAATGCCACGAGTGATTTCCAAATTATCGATAAATTCACGACTCACGAAGTGAGGAGTGAATTTATCTAGAGAATTTGGAAATCAAGAGTGGCATTTGTTAGGACTATTTAAGCGAATAAAATTAAGCTGTTTACTCACAAATCATTATTTAACTGTAGTTATTTTAAAATATTTATATATCTAATGTAAACGGCGATGTTGGAAAACAAATGAGAAACGATAGGTACGCTTCATCTGCTTCTTTTGTTTATCACTGCAACTAGATCATACTATTTCAGAATATTAAAAAGGAGGAGTTTTCTTTAATATGGTAATTATAACACTGATAAATATTTCGTGAAACACGACTCTGATTGGTTGTAAAACAGAAATCATTGAAACGTGATGGTCATTGACTCCCATTTGGGGCATGAGTTAAATAGTCATAAGTAATGCCACGAGTGATTTCCAAATTATCGATAAATTCACGACTCACGAAGTGAGGAGTGAATTTATCTAGAGAATTTGGAAATCAAGAGTGGCATTTGTTAGGACTATTTAACGAATAAAATAAAGCTGTTTACTCACAAATCATTATTTAACTACAGTTATTTAAAATATTTTTATATTTAAAGTAAACGGTGATGTTTGAAAACTAATGAGAAACGATAGGTAGCCTACGCTTCTACTGCTTCTTTTGTTTATCACTGCAACCAGATCATACTATTTATTGCCAAAGGAACGCAATATTGTAAGAATGCTCTCTAGTGGAGAAAAAATGAAACACATCAATCTGTATATTAATTCATTTTTGATGTCGTATACATTTAAGAAAGTGCAAACAGTGGTTTCTTTTTTTGGTGGTATAATCAATTGCTACAAATGTTGACATGTAAGCACTATTATATACAATCTGGTAGCCGTATTTGTTATAGGCTCAGTCACTGCAAAATAACGGTCAGACCTGTTCAGAATATTAAAAAGGAGGAGCTTTGCTTAATATATGATAATCCTAACGTTGATAATTATTTCGTGAAACACGTCTCTGATTGGTTGTAATACAGAAATCATTGAAACGTGATTGGTCATTGACTCCCATTTGGGGCATGAGTTAAATAGTCATCATCATTCAATTGTATGTCTCCTTTGTCCATGGGACAACAAAGACTGCTTATAACTTTTGACATATCTACACTTTCAAACATTACTATAAATAATACAATTATCCCTTATTCTTCTTCAGTAATAAATCTTGGACTACATCTAGACGCAAAATTAACCTGGCAAACACAAGTGAAACACACATGTAAAAAGACTTTCTCCACCTTACATTATCTTAGACGTTTTAAGAATTTTCTCCCAGTTTCGTTAAAACAAATCCTTGTGCAGAATCTTGTGTTGCCACACTTCGATTATTGTGACATTATATATAATGATCTAAACTAAACCATGACTTGTCGCAGAGTCTGCACCGTGTTCATAATGCTTGCGTTCGATTCATTTTCAATATCCACCGTTATGAATATATTTCCGAACACTTTAATAACCTCTCTTGGCTCCGTCTTACTGACAGACGTAAATTGCACTCTCTTTCATTACTTTTCAAGCTTCTGAATTCCTACATTCCTACTTACCTGGCGTCTAGATTTGAGAAGTTATCCTTTTACTACAGTATTGACACTAGGTCACAAGATAAGTCTGCTAACAATTCCTCTTCATAGCACTTCCTCTTATTCTACTTCCTTCACAGTAGCCTCTGCCCGCTCCTGGAATTTCCTTCCTCAAGATATCAGGGGTTGCCGCACACCTGGCACCTTTAAGTCACGCTTATATAGTTACCTGTAGTCTAATAATTATTGTTTCTCTATTTATTTAAATTTATACTATGTCATTAATAATTTTTATTAATGTACATATTATATATTTAATTCGTTAAATCTAGAGTAAATCAAAATGCATTATAAGTATTAATCGTATTGTATTTATAACATGTAATCGTTTATGTATATTGTAATTTAGATATAAGACTATTTTTTTATATATTTTTAAAACCTGGTTGAGTGGCAGACAAGGCCTTAAGGCATTAACTCTGCCAGGTAAAATAAAGCTATTATTGTTAATAATAATATATATAAACAGGTAATTTAATTAATACTTGAACCCACGGAGTCGGTCTCGATAGATTAGTGGTTGTCATGCTCGAGGTTCACATGTTCCAATCCGGCTGGGGTCTCCATGTATTTTTTCAGGTCGTAAAAATTATGAGTGTGGCTTCCTTCGGAAGGGACGTAAACCCTTGAGTCCCTGTTGTTGTTCTAATGAACAAAAAAAAACATAAATCCTGAATAATTGTCGCTTCATTCACATCCAGATTTGGATTGCGATCCTAGTGACTTGGGATGTTAGCGTCGTAAATAAAATATCATATATCAATACCTACTCACTTATTATGAAGTCATGGAGGATTCTAAGGCCTCAAAGTATTGGAGAGCAAGACTGCTAATGACTTCAGTGTTAGATGCAGCACATTAGACAACAACAACAAATTAAAATTCGAATGGACCACACACATTTTCATCTAATTTGAAATGTATTGAAAAGCTGTAAATTGAAATGTTGATTGCTGAAAATCGTTTCATCACTTAATAAGTTCTACTGTCATTAATAAATAGCGTAATAGTCCGAGATCCGGCTGCAAGATTACTACGTTCATCAAGTGTATGAACAAAATCAGTTTTTTTAATAAAACTGTAAATGACTGAATACATTTTTGCTGAGTTGCCTATTAAAATTCGGCCGCCAGTATGTTAAAAATTAAAATATAGTTAATGTATTTATTCGAAATAATTTCATTCACTTGTTATTAAAATAATTTATAATCCAATTCACAGAAATCGATATATAGAGCTGGAAACGTTTTGGTTGCCATTGCACACTTGGCCGTAAACCTCCTCGCGGCTACAGCAGGCTGTGACGCCAATCAGTAATAAATGGCGGTAAGTACGTATTTATTGTTTTATATTGTTACCTCGCAGCGGGAAGTAAAACCACTGCCCTATATGTATACTACGTACAATGTATATACAAAAATATATCCAAAAGGTAGTGTTAAATTACATTATACGAAACAAATCACAGCATTTTAAATGAACTGAACTTTATTTGAAACAATATAAAATATGTTATGTTAATAACAAGTGAATCAAATTATTTCGAATAAATAAATTAATTATATTTTAATTAAACAGACTGGCGGCCAAATTTTTATACGCAACTCGGCAAAAATGTTTGTCATTTACAATTTTATGAAAAAAAATTGATTTTGTTCATACACTCGATGAACGTAGTAATCTTGCAGCAGGATCTTGGACTATAATACTTGAGATAAACTGTTTATAAAATAAACAATAGAATTTGATAGTATTTCATTAAATCTAATGTGCTCACGGTATTGTTTTGTTTTTCAGATCCACCTATTGTTACAGTCAGCCCAGAAAATGTAACAGTAAATGAAAGTACGGATATCCTGATGTTCTGTACCTACCAGGCTAACCCGAATACGCTGGAAAGAGTCAGTTGGTAAGTCTTGATATTATAGTTATTATTTATTTTTTTTAAAATATAGAAAATCTGTATCGAATTAATATAGAAAGTAGTTATTACACGCTTTATATTAGCTTGGCCTGTATCTATCGATCTATGTAACTAAATCTTTTAACGCGATTTTCATCCACTTAAAATCATTGGATCGACTTGAAACTTTGTATACTTGTAAAAGACCCGTGACAATACAATAATTTCATATTTTGTTTCTAAAATCATGGCCAGAATCATCAGAAAATCAAAAGTGGCTTTGTATCTATGTAACGGAATTTTTTAACACGATTTTCACCCACTTAGAAACATTGGATCGACTTGAAACTTTGTATACGTGTAAAGGACCCGTGACAATATAATAATTGCATATTTGTTTTCTAAAATCCTGGCCAGAATCATCAGAAAATAAAAAAAAAAGTGTCTTTGTATCTATGTAATGGAATTTTTGAACACGATTTTCACCCGCTTAGAAACATTGGATCGACTTGAAACTTTGTATACTTGTAAAGGACCCGTGACAATATAATAATTTTATATTTTGTTTCTAAAATCCTGGCCAGAATCGTCAGAAAATTAAAAAAAATGTCTTTGTGTCTATGTAACGGAATCTTTGAACACGATTTTCACCCACTTAGAAAGATTGGATCGACTCGAAACTTTGTGTACTTATGATTTTTACATTTTATTCTTAGAGACTTTACTTGTACCAATATCTGTTTATTATCAAAAATATTAATTGATAAAGAGCACCCCATGCTTTTGATGGTAAAATTATTTATCCCAAGCGTGTTGGAAATTAAAATTATTTTTCATTTTTTTAGTTCGGTTTTCTAATAAAGCGTGTTGTTTTAGTTTTTTAAAACTATTATTTATTTAGTAAGTTAGTTGAAATATTTTGCCTACTCAGTACGTTAAAGTCCTAAGGCACTTCTTGAACTAAGTTCAGATTTTAATATTTATATCTATTAGTACTTTGATATATGTAGTTATCATTACTTTGGTACCGAATAGAATTTAAGAGCATTATAAATAATTTACAGTACCGGTACTAATAAGTATAACCTAATTACTCAGTTTGCACGACCAGAAAATAAAATAAATGTATTTTTAATAGTTGATTACTTTGTATTTGTAACAAAAGTCGAACTCTAGAACATTTACAAATAATATAAAAGGGAGAATTGAAAATCCCAATAATCTTCCGATAGTTGCCAAATCCTTGGAAGACGGCGAATTCCATCCGCTGCACCATTTCGGGATATATCTTTTATCTAGTGTTTTCTGGATATCAAGTTTTGATTGTAATCGACTGCCTCGAAGAGGTACTTTGATCTTTGTGAAATAGTTATAGTCACAAGGGCTCATGTTTGGTGGATTTGGTGGATGTTCGAGTACTTCCCAATTCCACCTTCTAATCAAATTCTACCGAACATATTTTAGGGCGGTTTTACTTACATGTGAGAAAAAGTTAATGTATTCACAAAATATTATTATTTCGATACTTTCAATATTACTGATTTATACAACAAAGAGTGCTCAACAACATGCTATAGGATTCCAATGGTCACCACCAGGATCGCTGATTTACAACAGTGTTACCATTACTTATCGAATGCCCTAGTAAATGTTTTGTTTTGTTAATAGCAAGAGATATGATATTCAGGACATAACATAAAAATCGAATAATAAAAATTCACATTTTTCGTATCCGTACTTCTGCAAATTAATTATTATTATTAATAATAATAATATAATAATAATAATAATAATAATAATAATAATAATAGTAATAATAATAATAATAATAATGTAATTTGAATTAAGAGAAATTATCGATATTGGACGTTCGATTTATTTACGTAAAACGATGTGTTATTGATTGGATTTTTCACCTAAAATAGGTGGTTAAAATAAAACATTTTCCTCGAAACTAAGTGAAAACAAAGCGAAATTTTCATTTTTTTATATATGGTGTAACAAAAATTAAATTAATAAATTTAATTATATGATTTATCCTCCACTGTTTATTTGCCATATTTTTATGTTTCCTATAATTTAACTCATTGAAAGGCCCGTTCGAAGTGAAGATAGATGTAAAAATTGTAAATTACCTCCCCTTTATTAGATAAAGTTAAAACTTGTAGAACAAAATGGAGTCAACATCTTGGTAGAATAGAAGAAAGCGAATATCCAAATGAGCTGGAAATACGCATATGAAGGCAAGAGATCGCAAAGAAGACCAAGAAGGCCGTAAAATGAAGAACTGGAACAGCCAAGAAGCCTATACCGTGAAGTTGATAATGATGATGATAACGTAGCTGAACTAGCACCACTGTTGTGCGGAAGACACTAGTTTAAAGGAAGCCTATGATATTATTTTCACTCTCCGCCGCAAGATGGCCTCCATGATAATAGTAATATTAATAAAATTGAAATTGGAGACGATATCCCAGAAGACTGGAATTTATCGTATATTACTCCTATTTTTAAACAAAGTGATAAAAAAACTGTGTTCCAATTATAGAGGTATAAGTGTTTTACCTTCAATAGCTAGGATTTTTAGTAAAATTATAAATTTTAAACGTAAGGAGATTAAAGATAACTTAAGAGAAGAACAATGGGGATTCCCGAGTGGAACGTAATGTATTGATAATATGTTCTGTATTAGACAATTACAAGAGAAAATCCTAGCAAAAAATAAATACCTTTATTGATTTAGAGATGTACCTCGACAATTGTTATGGACGGCAATGAGAAATGTGAATATCTGTGATAAACGTATTAATATTATTAGGAGGATCTATAGTAATACAAAAGCTAAAGTAAAAATTCAGAATAATTTAACAGAGGAATTTACAGTGAATAAAAGCCTTAAGCAGGGATGCAGTTTATCACCAATTCTTTTTAACATTTAGGCCTATTTAGACCAGGCTCTTAACTTGTGGTACAAAAAATTTTCTGAAATGGGTATTCCTATGGAAGGAATAGTACTGCATTCATTGTTGTTTGCAGATGATCAAATAATTTTTGCAGGGGATGAAGATGATATGAAATATATGGTAAATAAACTAATGGAAGAATATAAAAAATGGGGACTGGATATAAATTTACAGAAAACAGAATATGTGTTTGGGAAAGGATGTGGATGACCTCATACTCGAAACAGGGAAAATTAAAAAATGTGATTTTTTTTAATATCTTGGATCAATAATTACAAGTTCAGATACCTGTGAGATAGATGTACAGACTAAAATTGCAATTGAAAAAAAAATATTACAAAGGAAACTAAAATTAAAATTTATAAGAGCATAATACAGAATATTTTGCCATATGGAAGTGAAACTTGGTCTTTGACGGAATTACAAAAGAATGAAATTAGAACAGTTGAATTTGATTATTTTAGAAGAAGCCTCCAAAAAACAAGACAGGATAAAATAAGAAATGAATTTCTTTGGAGAGAAATGAATGTCACCACATCTTTTGTTAAGAGGATTGAAAATCAAATGCTTAAATAGTATGGCCATGTACAAAGAATGGAAAATGAAAGATGGCAAAAAAATATATAGGCCTACCAGTGGTCACCCCCTGGAAGAAATAAACGTGGCAGACCAAGATGGAAATGGAAAACCTACGTCAGAACTATAATGGATGATAGGAATTTGGAAGAGGGAGATTGGAATGATAGAGATAAATGGAAACTGAAGACGGCAAACCTATAAGTGGGGGAAAGCCGAAGAAGAAGAAGATATAAAATGTTCATGCTCACAAATCTTGTTGATAGCTTCAGTTGAGAATAGTCTGCAAGCTTGACTCTGGAATGTCGAGCGGTTTAATACAGCGATCTGCCACTGACAGCCTAGTCTACGCATATAAAACGCACCAGTTCGGAAAGATCACATAGTTTATAATTAAAATAGGCATTGTAGTTCATTATGGTTGAAAGGGTTGTCCCATCTGCCGCTTCTCTTATATAACTGTGCAGATCATTTCACTATAATCCTCGCTTAATGTCTGTTTGGAAACTGACATCAATTCAGCTGGTCAATCTAATCCGCTCGACCAAGGGGATTTTACCAATGGAATTCAATTGAATTTCAAATTGAAAACCTTATGGCGCAAATCTATATGAACTATCGAAAGAACGGTTTTATAAATGTATGCATTGTGCGAGTGGATACTTTAATCCGCGGGTTTTGTTGACCTGATCATCTATATGGTAAAAGTCCAACACTGGGAAGGGTTATTTTTGGGGAGGGCAGATATGAAAGTTGGGGTTGCGGTCGAATATGTCACCTACTTAAATTCTGACTCTATCTGAAACCAATTTAAATACAAAATTGAAAATGTAATAAACTTTTTTTCACTTACACAAAACACACAAATCGTGTTTCATAGAGATTGTGCCGTGATTATAATCAGTGACAGTTCAAAGTTTGTTTTTTTGTTTACTAATTTGTGTGATTCAAATATATAACACAGTTTTGGCAAACGTATAAGCTCAAAATGAGTTTTGCTCATACTACAGAACCTTAGGCACAGGAATTGCTCTAGTCTGTCGTATCTACCCGATGCAAACACTTGTAATTAAGTTTACACACAATGCACACGCTTATGTAAGTTAATCAAAAAGCCATCACAAAATCATTTTTGTGGGTCTATAGGCATATATATTGTTGTACAAGGTTTATCATAAAACAAATACAGAAGTAACGCCGTTTTTCATTTTCTAGCGGATTCCCTTACGTTTCGCGTTTAGGTTAGTTTTCGTACAGTGTCCCTAACTCTTTAACAAATTTATATTATCTGAGTTATATTTCTCCGGTTAAAGATAATGTAATAAATATTTCGGAATATGCCACTATGATAATAACTTCCTCACTGTTTCAAATTCCTTGTTACAAGGGAACTGCTGAAAACACCTTGAAATTTCTTCCAGATAAGCGTTGTGATGTACCAAGGCCGTGTCCAAAAAAAATTATCTGCCCTTTTTAACTCCAAGGCACACAAATCGAAGCCAGAATCCAGCAATGGCAACTCACTGTACGTATCTGATGGACTCCCTACATGAATAAGAGCGTAATGGACTGAGGCTTTGCCGCGGCGATGATGGTCCAACGTAGTGAGGATGTCTACTCCTAACTAAACCGATCCAAAACAGTTTGTATTATACTTTCCTATAGCTTCAATGAGAGATCATGGTTTCTTAGTTTTAGTACCGTTTTGCAGTTAAAAACGGAGATTTTTTTTTTTTTGGAGGATACGTCTTTTGTATATCACAACGTTTTCCTCTGGAAGAAATTTTAAGGTGGGAAAGCAATCAACTATGCATCACACCATTACACATACAATGAGAAAAGTATTGTCTCAGTGTGTTCTCGAGGTAGCGTGCTGGGTCTTTGGTCACGCATCGGGGCGGGGCCCAGGGTTTAATTACCGGTCGGGGGGCAAGTTTCCTGGATGAGGTTGATCCGTTTATCTCCGAGGTTTTTTCCTCACCTGTAAGACAACTTTCAGGACCCTTTAAATAAGTAGAAGGCCCACCTTCCCCAGAACACCTCATCTGGCCATCATTGTCATTAACATATTCATTAAGTTTAGGATTAAGGCCTCTCCTGGCGCATCATTACCATCATCATCACCTATTATATATCATCGGGGCAGCCTAACTCCGCCTTCCAGGCGCCTCAACCTCAGAATTGGGTTACAATAATGTCATGCCAGGAGATAATACTACAATGTTGAAATGACAACATGGAGGCATTGAATAAAAAGATGAAGGTTGGTTTCGGCATGTAATGGTTGAGAGCTCCATTGTTAGTTTGTTAGTACTAGTATTAATCTATGGTTTTCCAACTCAGTAGAGGCGTGGCTAGAGCGCGCGACTGCCACAACTGGGATCCCAGGATAGAATCCTGGTGGTTTCGAAAGGTGGTGGGCAATACAGGAATTTTTCGAGTTATTCTCGAGGTTCTCCCTTTTTTCGAATTTAATCCTACCAACTCTCCTCACTTCGCTTCCCTCCCTCATTTCATTTGTATTTATTCACTCATTCATTTTATATCACCCTTCCTCACGTCTGATTTATGAAAAATAGTCTGATCTGGCAAACCACAGGTGTTTAAAATATGTGATTGTTGTGGTCGGGGGGAGGGCACATTCGAGTACTTCCTCACGATTCTGAACCTATGTGACAACACAGGACAGAATCGGGCCAGATGGAAGGTGGTAGCCCCTTCTCGAAGCCCTGACCCTAGTCCAGAAAATGACGAGAAGAGATATGTATGAGTGTATGATGCATTGTAACCAGGAACACCATAACATACGTACTCAACACTCTAGAATAGGTATAATTTCCATTCATTCATAATAAATAACAATGCATACAATAATGCAATGAACCTATATTAGGTTGTTCTGTTACGGACAGATAACCGAGCTTATAAGTTGTTCTAATGTAATATATTCTAGTACATGGTATTATGCCTCATTATGATGGTAATCCAGCGGCTGGCTTTGTTTCCCAGCAGGTGATATATATATATATATATATATATATATATATATATATATATATATATATGTATATATGTATGTATTGTAAGCCTATGTTTCCCTTTACAGAGATTTAGGTGCTTCTCCCTACAGGGAAGAATTTGAACCATGCTAATTTAGTTACACTTGTTTTCGTATAGATGTCATTTTGAGTGGTACGTGGTCAGCGTTCCGCCTCATACTGACATCTAGGAAACCAAAGTAGTACTAGGACGGGAAAATTCGGAAAATTTTGCTTAGAGGCCTTTTCATTCAGGCTTAAGGATTTTTTACGAGCCTGAAAATCTTCAGACTCGGGACCCACGGCTTAAAGTCCCTCCCGGAGGACTTGCTCCTTGGATGTTTCCGTCCTAAAAAATCCATCGACCCCGGCCGGGTTTGAACCCGCGACCCTTGGGACCAGAGGCAAGGAGCGTAACCACTAGTCCACCGCATAATTAAATACAAATATGCTGACTTCCGCAACTATAATAATTCCACATTTAATCATTGTCGAGCATTGTCGCGCGGCACCCGCTTTATATAAACGGACAATCATCATAGTGAGGTGATAGTATCATCGTTTAAAAATACGATCTATTCTCGTGCCCGGGTTAACAGCAGGTGAAGGGAGAAGATGGATTAAGCCCCTAGATCTGTTGCACCATCGTAGGAGCACTACTGCGATGGTGTAGCCCAATTTTGGGCCTTAGCCTCTCCTTTGTTGAGAGTTACTAGACCAAGTTAATTTAGATACACATATTTGCCCAAAGATGTCATGAACGTTATACGGTCAACATACCGACCCAAAGAGACATCTAGCATGCAAGTAAGGTGTTACTACGATGATGAGGTCGGTAAATTTTGCTTAGAGGTCTGGGGCGTTTTATTAAAGTTATTTTATGAAACTGAAAATCTTCAGACTCAGGACCCACGACTCAAATCCCCTCCCGGAGACTTGCTCCTTGGATATTTCATCCTAAAAAATTAATCGACACCGACCGGTTTTGAAGCTGCGACCCTCGGGACCAGAGGCCAGGAACATAACCACTAATTCACTGCCAAATGAAATGAAATTAATTATATGAATGTGGAGAATAAATGATATGAAATATTTGGCAAGGAAAAATCCCCAAGAAAAATCTATCCTGGCTCCGAATCGTTCAGCACGATCCCCACTTGGAGTGATGGAGACGCGAACTCGAAATCCAGAGGTGAAGCGAGTGTCTAAACACTTGCGGTATCGAGCAGCTATGGTAACACCATATTTTAAAACATTAAATTTTCAGGTTCGAATTACTTTTTTTTTTAATCAGATTTACTTTCCTTTTCCCCTGTTCTCTATTCCTGTTTTAAGAATAAAGTCCTGAAATCTGCAGATTATACTACATTCTCCGCTGTGGTTTCGAGGTGGCGTGCTGCCTTTTCAAGTAGCGGGCCCAATTTCGATGCCCGATCGGATCAAGTTTCCTGGGTGAGGTTTCTTTCGGGGTTTTTCCACACCTGTAAGACAAATGCCAGGATACTTTAAGGCCCAAAGGTACCCGAACATCATCAGGCCATCGTTACCATCATAATCATAAGTAATGCCACGAGTGATTTCCAAATTATCGATAAATTCACGACTCACGAAGTGAGGAATGAATTTATCTAGAGAATTTGGAAATCAAGAGTGGCATTTGTTAGGATTATTTAACGAATAAAATTAAGCTGTTTACTCACAAATCATTATTTAACTGTAGTTATTTTAAAATATTTATATATTTAATGTAAACGGCGATGTTTGAAAACAAATGAGAAACGATAGGAACGCTTCATCTGCTTCTTTTGTTTATCACTGCAACCAGATCATACTATTTATTGCCAAAGGAACGCAATATTGTAAGAATGCTCTCTAGTGGAGAAAAGATGAAACACATCAAACTGTATATTAATTAATTTCTGATGTCGTATGATGTAAATATGACAATTATATTTTTCTGGATTGTTACCTGGGAAAAAATACATTTAAGAAAGTGCAAACAGTGGTTTATTTTTTTTGGTGGTATAATCAATTGCTATAAATGTTTTTATATTAACTCCTGCATGCGGCATGTGTTGACATTCATGCACTATATATACAATCTGGTAGCCGTATTTCTCACAGGCTTAGTCACTGCAAAATAATGGTCAGACCTGTTCAGAATATTAAAAAGGAGGAGCTTTCTTTAATATGGTAATTATAACACTGATAAATATTTCGTGAAACACGGCTCTGATTGGTTGTAGAACAGAAATCATTGAAACATGATTGGTCATTGACTCCCATTTGGGGCATGAGTTAAATAGTCATATTAATCTCATTAGATTAAGTTTAGGATTAAGGCCTCTTCTGGCGCATCATCACCCACCATATCATTAAAGCAGCGTAACCCCGCCTTCCGGACGCAGTAACTTCAGAAGTGGGTTACAATACGCCAATTCTAGGACAGAATACCAGAAATGTCGAAATTGCAAACTTGTGGCATTATTTGGCGAATAAAATGTGGCCTTATTAGGCCGAGCAGCAATCCTATATCACATAATTTAATAACAATAATAATTGGGTTTAATAACTGGAAAGTAGATCTATTTACCGCTATTGACATATAATGTCCACGAACGTTATCTGTTTTTAAATGTTGTTTTCGTAATATCTCCAAAAATATTTAGTTAATATATTATACTCATATCCAACATGCTGACCACATGTCACCCCATAGGCCTACTAACCGAACGATCGTCCATCTCTGAACGTGACACATGTAGCCTGTTAGTAGGCCAATGGCCTGACGCGCCATGAAATGTATCAGTCCTGTACTGAAGCTTACACATTTAATTATAATTAAATACAAATTGAAAGCAAATTATTTTATTTTTATCGACATTTTGAATTATGACTTTAAGCCAAAGATACTCGTTGAACTGATCCATGAGAACTGGGATCTTAAATTAAAGTCAAAGCCAAAGTCAAAAGTGAACTGCCGTCCGATCCGCGTGAGCAGTTGATGAGCAATTCTTCGGTCCACTGTACGTGGGTCCCTGGTTCCAAGACTGATTCCATTTGCCCCGGATAATTTGGATTTGTAATAAAAGCTTCTATTAACGGCACGATAAGAATGAAGTACCCATAGGATCTAGAAGTCAAGTAAGATCATTTGCTAGATGGAAAGACCAAATCTCTTGAAGTCGGAACGAACCAGAGGGCCTAAGCCTTGATGTTGTTGTTGATGATAATGATGTTGAATAAAGTGCGGCTAGTCCTATGCGACTTCACCTACGTAGTCTGCAATCAGTAAGTCGTTAACGAGCCTGGCCTAAATAAATGGTACATTTATTTACACTATGGGGTGTACTCCAAAGCGTAGCCGCAAATCTGAAAGTCCAGACTTCGAGTCCTAATGAAATCAGAATTTTTAAGCTAATCTAATTTTTTGATAGCACCATGACCCTAGAATCGACTCTTTCTCTAATCGAAATGAGTATCAGATGTATGTTCTGGAGGTAAAGCCGCGCCATAGAGGGCTGAGATTCAGCTCACATCTTGTCCCAATTGCCTAAGAAGTTGAGAACCTTAACCTCCTACTACCTCAAGAGACTCTGTATAAGATCTGCAGTAGGATCACTTTACCTCTTTTTTTAAATTTACACAATACTAATTCCGAGCTAAGTTCCATTTCTAATGTAAACAAAGTAGTAGTATGACTGCTTTTCATTGGTCATATAACGATTTTACCTTTGAGCGTATAAGGAAATGTAGTTTCCTCTTTAACACTCTGAATAAAGAAAATAAAAAAAATTATAATATTTTGTGGTAATGTCCATGTACGTTATATAAGGGAATCTTAAAATATATAATAATAATATTTTAATAGATAAAATAAGCATTATTTTATTCTTACGAATCCGCAATACATTGGAATTTCAGTCGTTTCAAAATGACAGCTTCTGTAGTATTTCTAACGCATTGGAAAAGAAAGCGTTTGAAAAGTGGAGAGAAACAAATTATTATGAATGTTTTCGAACATTTAGTGAAAACATCTTATGTGGTTAAAATAACAGAATCTACAGGTGAGTCAACACGGAGCATACATTCTGCTGTAATGAAATTGTAAGTAATGGATACGGTATCTATCGACATAATGAAAAAGCGTAAAAAGTCTAATTAGGTAGGCCTATGTATATATAATTTTTTGTCATAAAAAATAATAAATGGAGGAAGTTCCTAATCATATTGGTACCATTTTACCATTTCCCATTAAAACGATGTTATCTAAGAACAATGTTCTTATCGATTACATTTTCGTACACAATTTAGTAATACAACGGGTAAAAGTAGCACCACGATACCCCAAAAGATGGAGTTTGCGGATTAATACATTATAGTATGTAAGCTTTTTTACTGTAGGCCTACAACTGGAACGTATCTCGGAAGTAGTATAGAACAATTTTAGTTAAAATTCATATACTAACTTACTAACTCACTCACTGGCACTATCGAACCCGTAGGTTCATGGCCGCGCGGACGTAAGCTCTCCATACATCCCTATACTGAGCTAATGTTTTCCAATCATTCCCTGTATAATCTACTTCCCTCAAATCATAGTTAATGTTATTTTCCCACCTCATTCTTGGTCTACCAACTGGGCGTTTTTTCTCTGGTTTTCCTATAAGAAGCTTCCGTGCATGTCTTTCATTCCCCATTCGTGCCACATGTCCTGCTCATCCCAGTCTACAAAACTTAACTGTTCTTATTATATCACTGTAAATAATTATGTTGACTATTTAACTCATGCCCCAAATGGGACTCAATGGCCAATCACGTTTCAATTATTTCTGTTTTACAACCAATCAGAGTCGTGTTTCACGAAATATTTATCAGTGTTATAATTACCATATTAAAGAAAGCTCCTCCTTTTTAATATTCTGAACAGGTCTGACCATTATTTTGCAGTGACTGAGCCCGCGAGAAATACGGCTACCAGATTATATATATAGTGCATGAATGTCAACACATGCCGCATGCAGGAGTTAATATAAAAACATTTGTAGCAATTGATTATGCCACCAAAAAAAGAAACCACTGTTTGCACTTTCTTAAATGTATTTTTTCCCAGGTAACAATCCAGAAAAATATAATTGTCATATTTACATCATACGACATCAGAAATGAATTAATACACAGTTTGATGTGCTTAATTTTTTCTCCACTAGAGAGCATTCTTACAATATTGCGATATTTTGGCAATAAATAGTATGATCTGGTTGCAGTGATAAACAAAAGAAGCAGATGAAGCGTACCTATCGCTTCTCATTTGTTTTCAAACATCGTCGTTTACATTAAATATATAAATATTTTAAAATAACTATAGTTAAATAATGATTTGTGAGTAAATAGCTTAATTTCATTCGTTAAATAGTCCTAACAAATGCCACTCTTGATTTCCAAATTCTCCAGATAAATTCACTCCTCACTTCGTGAGTCGTGAATTTATCGATAATTTGGAAATCACTCGCGGCATTACTTATGATATACATTTTTGTGTATTTGCTTGAAAAAAACTCATTGCAATTCAAATGATATAAATGTAAAAAATAATGAACAACATACACTTTTTTTGCAGAACTTCAATTTATTAGTATTCATTACAAGAGATAGGTTTGCAAATTAAAAAGAGGAGATAGGTGCGTTAAAATTATGCGTGAGCTCGCTCTGTTTCCGAGCTCTCACTCTAACTTATATGAACTGTGTATTAAATGGAGGGATCGCGGAAAACTATGAATATACATAGCGTTAATTACGAACTACATTAATATTCAGATTAAATCAACAAGGTGTATAATTGAAATAGCCTGTGCGGTATCGGTCAATCGCTTTCCGACCTTTTCAGTTTTGACTTTGAATTGCAGTCTGATGGAATCCAAAATGAATCAACGTGTGAGTGTCTGTCTGTGAACATAAAATTGCTTGTACTTTTGAATTACGTGGGAGGTGTGTCTTTACTTTGGTCTATATTTACATTCTATGATTATTTTATTTGGAAATCTCGTAGAAAGTATCTTATTCCTTTATCTTTATGGATAGTTTTAATGCTTTTTAATTATCTTACTCGTAAATGAAGCACATGAAAATCGAAAGAAAGTATCTATAACAGAAATCCCCCGAAATTAAAACAAATACTTGTACATGTAATTCCGCACTTCGATTACTGCGACATATTACTGACTATTCTGACAACTGATCTATCTGACAGACTACAGCGTGCTCATAATTCGTACATTCGATTTGTATTCAGTCTCCGTCGTTATGACCATATGGCTAGTTCTAAATTACAGAACAACTCTACATTCACACGTTTTCCTATTCCAAATTCTGCACACATATTTACCGAGTTGTTTATCAACGCATTTTCAAAATTTATCGCCTCATCACAATTTAGGAACAAGATCACAAGATATTTCTTTACTACACAGGACATGTCAATACTCTGAATCTTACACATTATCTTTGACTAACTTCCCTGTCATGTTAGGGACTGTCAGTCACTATCATTATTTAGATCCAAATTAACTGATATCTTAGTTCCACATAATGAAAATACTATCTGCATATTGTATAGGCCTATACATATTAATAATAAACTAGGAAGATGTTCTTATTTATTTAATTTTATTTATATTCAATATTAATTTGTTAGTATTAGATAATATTACACCACATATGAATTGTCCTTTGTTTAGTAGGCCTATATATTTAGTAATATTTTAAAATTGTAATAAGTTTTTAATTTTTGTATGGTTTTATTACGTGCTGGTTGAGTGAAAGAGCGGCCTTAATTCTGCCAGCTTAAATAAAGCATTATTATTATTATTATTATTATTATTATTATTATTATTATTATTATTATTATTATTATTATTATTATCATTATTATTATTATCATTATTATTATCATTATTATTATCATTATTATCATTATTATCATCATTATCATTATCATTATCATCATCATCATCACCATCATCATCATCATCATCATCATCATTATTATTATTATTATTATTATTATTATTATTATTATTATTATTATTATTATTATTATTATTATTATTATTATTATTATTATTATTATGAACAGACAAGAATGGAAAAATGTGTTGAAACAAATGTGTAGTTAACTGTGAACATGGGTACCGGAAAAATGTATATTCATTGTAAAAGCCGGAATAATAAAAAAAAATATTATTATTATTATCATTATCATTATTATTAATATTATCATTATCATTATCATTAAATTCTAAGTGTCTAGAGTAGAAAAAATTAAATAATAGTACTAGCTAACTCACTGATACTACCAGGCATTTGCTTTCCATAAAGCTATCCAGAGGTCGCAATGGGGGACTGACTATTTTATCTTTGGAAAATTTTACTCTAGAGGAAATCACATCTGTATTTTTCCGATTGTATTTTTACGGTCTTTCCACCAAAGTATGCTCAAAATAATTATGGTCTGTCATAAGTCAGGAACCTAAGATATTTTATTTTATTCAACATAGTCTATTAATCAATTTAAAATATTGTTTAAATTAATTTTAATTAAATCCAGTTATATTTCCATGCTAACTTTAATTTCCAAGGTTCATGGGTTCTAACACAATCAGGTTAATGGATTTTTAAGGCCAGAAAAATTCTGAGTGCGGGTTTCTTTGGAAGAGAAGTAGAATAAAATATATCCCCTGCTTTACAAAGAATTTTCTATTCATAATATCCCTATCTAATCCAGTAAAATTTATATAAGCCGTGGATCCCATGTTGTAGATTTATGAAGCGTAAAATGAATCTGAAGCCTGTAAGAAAGAGGCCTGTAGGTTATTGTACTCCCAGATGTGAATTCCATCGCTAATGATGTTACATGTTAATGTAATGTTAAATAAAATAATAAACATTACATTTTTCAGATCTGTATTGTGTTTTATAATGATAGGCTCATTATTGCACTTTTCATTAAGTACATTCAAACCTATAAACAGTATTCAATGTTGAAATAGATTAAAGTGAGCAAATATAAAACATCGTGTTGTGTATAACACATATTGGAAAAGCCCTATATTCAATGTTATCAACATTTGATATTTATATAGTGTGAAATATATTCAGCGAACAGAATGCAAATACAAAAGCAAAATAATTTCCGTTTATGAAGCAAAATAGTTATATTTTACTATAACTACATGTGTCCCTCATTATACACAATATAATAAAAACATTGTATTATGCCAATGTACTCGAATACTGTCCTCATTAGTATGTGTAAAAAGAGTGATCTGTATCAATAGAAAGCAAGTATGTGCTAGTAAACACGCAATAACAGGTCTCTAATGCATAAGGGGATTAGTATCATAACAATGTGTACACATCCCAACCAATAATTTTATTCACCATTTTGTATAGGCCAACAAATGTTGATGTTAATATTGATAGACTACAATATATAGGGGTGTTTAAGGCAGGTCAATATTCGGGAAATTTTACAGTCGATATATTTCTCTCTGACGTCAAAGATAAACAAAATCTACATACCACATACATCATAATAATGTCTAAACCCCACTAACCTCCCTCTTCGCTTCATGGCATAGTGAATGTATATATTTAAGCTAGTGTAAATGTTAGTATGGCACGATATAATTGCAACCTCAGATCAGTCGTAAATAGAGTGTTTAGCCAAGTATTTAGTTGCTGCTCTTCAGTGTTTACTTCATTTTATCATTCAGTAGTGTTTGTACTTTCATATGTCAAATAGTAGACAAATTAAAATCGCAGAAAAAAGTTTAATTGAACGTAGGGGTGAATACGCTTACATTCAACCCAGGAAATTACTATCTGTTTGGAATAGGGAACTGGGTTGCCATTTTAACAGTATTTTCTTGAGAGAAATCCTTATATAAAACTGAAGATTGCAAAATAGCAGGTACATAGTTGTAAGTTGTAGCCGTCCGAGTCACCCCCTCTTAAAAAAGTTACCACTTGTCACTGAGCTCGTACAGATCCGTACTATCCTGTGTGAAAGTGTCGACTCTCATATTTACTATAGAACCAGTTTGCATGCCGTAAAAGAAAAACTATGTTTTTTAAATGTTTAGTACATAGATTTGGAAAAAAATATTGCTTACCTTGCCCCTCCTCCCCTCCCCTCCCTAAACAAACAAATACCGTTATTATGAGTTTGGCAACATGTATGTAAGGAGACACTGGCGTATCCCATAAGATCTGTAGTAACTTCCTGGGTTGAATTAGAGTGTAGCAGCAACAAAAATAGCATAAATTATGTACTTTCTAAACCATTCGACTTAATATACCTATTTTAGTTGCAAAGAAAAACAAATAAGGAATAACAAACAAATATAGACAACTTAAGGTAACATGTAACACTAAAACTTGTTTTAATAACATTGCATAAAAAAACCCTTTGGTATAAGTCAACCAAGCTCGGACTAGGACGCAGGAATAGAGTGTTGATACAGCGCACATCTATCTGAAAACGTAGTGATTCCTATTCCTACTAATAAATACGATAATATATATATATATATATATATATATATATATATATATATATATATATACTTTAGTCTGTCAAACCCTTTATTTTGCTGGGTAAAATTTAAAATTCAATCAGGCTAAATAAATCGATTAATTAATATTAATACTTCTTCTTTATCTCACCTTAGAGGTATTTTTAATATTAATACTAAAATAATATATTTTTATTCTTATATTTATATACCCTTCAGACTCTATATAAATCTAAGTATATAAGAATATGGTTTAAAATTAATAACTTCATCAATACATATAAATGTACTTTAAACTATTAAAACAGTTTATTTTCCGTTTATTTTTATTTAATTTGCAATTTTATTTTCGTATCGTGGCATTGTAAGTGGAAACTGGCCAAATTCACGAAATTAAATGTCAATAACAGTAATATTATTATCACAATCTTAATCTGTAATATGAGACCAAACTTCGAAAAAAATACTAACCGCTAAATTATACCATTACAAATTTTATACAAAACTTGTTTTAAAATATATTAATGTTTAAAATATAATTCAGAAATTTACGTAGACTATTATTAAAGAAAATGAAATTTAATCATGTAATTTACATGTATCACTCATGTTATTAGCAAAACCTGATCAAGTAGTAAGATTGTATTAATTCATAGGAAAAAAAGTAGTACTGTATCATTTTAAATGCTTACGTTAGAACGTGTTCTGAAAGGTCTTCAAGTGATATGACTAACAAAGTCATTGAACTTAAATTTTAATTAGTTGAAAACGGCTGAGGACTCAGGTACTAATATCTTACATGGTAGTCCTTATGAATTTTAAAAGTACGTATTGAGCTGCATGTAACATAATTACAGATGAAACCTCTCTTTCCAATGACATGAGGTAGACTAAGCTTCAACCATACAGTAGAGGTCACTCTGAACTGCGGTCAGATGTACACAAGAGCAGGATTCAGACTTACAAATACTTTGGTGGAATATAAAAGTTGCGCACTGACTATTCGGAACTTTTGGAGTGAAATATAACTAATGTAAAGTGGTTATTCTAAACTGTTGCTGTAACCAGGCGGTACAGAAAAATATTTTATTTCCCTCTGGTGTCATGTTTAATGGTCGCATCAGCCATATGTTGATATCGTGTTTACGAAGGAATTATTCTTCCTCTAAGCATGACTTAACTCCATGGCGCGGCAGGCGCAGAAGACCCTTGCCCTGACAGTCGACAGCTGAGCTCATGTGTAAATCACAGAAATGTACGATTACTATGCTAAGTATAGGTCTGACACATGGTCAGCATGTCGGGTCTCCCATCTTTATAACTGGTTATTTCAAACTGAAGCCGCTAATAGCCGAGGCTACTCTTAACTCCTCACGATGCTGGGTGGGCATCGATCTTATGCTGCCTAAAATTCCCGATATAATTTATCCCCTCATGGGGACTCGAACCAGCGCGTCCCGTATCTTTGCACTAAGACATGATACTTCAGATCGCTTAGTGTGTCTGAGGCTGAAAATGTGTAATTATAAACAACCTAAGGTATATAAAATGAATTGTATAGAGAGATTTGTGTAATTAAATTATGATTAATTCAGTTGGATTTGGCAGTAATTTAATAGGTTTTAATACGCTCATGGATTTTCAATTGAAAAACGTTTGCCTGATATTAATAACTCTTTGTGAAAGACTAAAATACTTTTTAATAAGGGAGAGTGAACAAGACTGTAATATCGAATCGTGTCAAATTGGCTTTCATTAACAAAGCTTTAAAGTGTTTATATACAGTAATGGATTTTCTTTGGAAGCCAAGCTTTATTTTCGGTTATTTGAAGAGCGCCTATCATATTTTAATTAATTCTATTCTTTATAATATATTAAAAATACGCTTTCCGTCTAAGTCGAAAAAAGTGATAAAAGTAATATATTGTGCAGACCATAAAATTAGGGAGAAAGTAGTTTAATATATCTTTGAGAGAATTTTCCAGTAATGTGATGTATAAGTATGACTAAGATGTTATTTTCTTAATGAGACAAAGCATTCATTAGTTGCGTTTCTTTTGGACGACGTCTCTTATATGAGGAAAAGAGCATTTCTGAAGACATCATTAGGAGTCTGGCGACTGATCATTTGTGTCTTTCTTTGCAAATTCATAAACTGTATTCCAAGTACGCTCTGATCTTAAAAATGATGAAGCATGCTCTATCCAATATTTATATTTTTATTCTCTATCTACTTTTAATGCTTTAAATCGTATATTTTCTCCTTAATTATTTAATCTGAGTAAAAATAAGTTTTAATTGCAAGAATTTCACTACATTGTTTCTAAGGATGTAACGATTTTAATTATGCTTTAGAATATACATTTACATATATTACCTAAATCATATTTAATGATGTAAATTGAGTATCTTTCCACTACAGTAAAAGCTCCTTATTCGTGGTTCCCTCATTCTCGTTTTCATTATTCCCGGGTTAAAAAATTGCGACACAGTTCCTGTATTCGCGGCTATTTTTTTATTCGCGGTTCCAGTAGGTGTATTAGAAGGATTAGTATCCTTTATTAACGCATCGGCAACTTTTTTTACTGCAGGCATGTGCCAAGGCGGCTTTTACAAGTAGCGGTTTAAACCACATGGACAAATTAATACCAAAGTAAAACAAGCCTTATTGTCACTAAATTTAAAGTTCGTTGTTAAAAGCCACCACCGCCGTAATTCACGTGCCGCTATGTCGCAAAGTAGCACCTTACCGACTGCTCCACTGAAGCAAACGATACGAATACTGCATGAAGAAAGACTTACGCCGCCCGATTTGATCTAAAGGGGACAGCACACGTAATAAAGTACTGGTGTGAATCGCTCTTCAAATTTTTAACTTTGCATCATCAAGAATTGCGTCATCAATTTTTTTCAAAGTCTGCACATAGACCTACAATCAATATTAGTGAAACTTAATAAATTGAATTTTGAATCACCATTTATGTATCAAGTTCATAACTATTTTTTTAAATTTCCTTTCATATATTCGTTTATTTTGTTTAATTTTACAGAGAATTTATTTTTGATCTTTCAGTTTGTGTGATAATGAGTTTGTAATAGTCCACTTCCTTTGGTTGAAACATCTAGGCTATTGTAAATTTTCGTTCAGAATATTATTTAGTAGTTATTAACTTGAAAACCTCATAATGTTATTTTCCATAATTAATGTATGATATTAATTTTTATGTTGGTAGTGATACAGCAGCGTGTTTAAATAAACTTAAGACTCGTCGAATTAAATGATGTATTTTAGAAGAAATAGTACTTCTCTGTGTTCCGACATGCACTCGACATTGGCTGCGAGATGCCCTAGGCGAGAATAGGGAGGTAGTAGAACCCGATGATGCTTAGTACAGACTTCATACATATTTCATCCCTAAGCCAGACCGTATCTTGCAACATGTTGGATCCTCGCAGCATTAGTAAGCTCTGTTTTTGTGTACGTTGGAGAGAACTCATTCTATAAAAATAAATCAAATAGACTGAAAAAAAAAACATTCTATCAATTTCGTTTATACACATTCTTAATTATATTTAATATTAGTTTTTGTCGCTTTTATTCTCTTTTTCCAAAATTTGCGGGTTCAAATCTGCCTGAGCTGACAAGGGAACTGTCAACCATTGCATGCCGAAACTACCTTGAAATTTCTCCCAGAGATGCGGTGTCCAAAAAAAATCTGCCGTTTTTAACTGCAAGACACATAAATTGAAGCCAGAATCCAGCAATGGCGACTCACTATGACGGAGCAGAAGGACTCCCTGAATGAGTAAGATTGTAGTGAAGTGAGGCAGGACGCAGTGCGGACTGCAGGTATTGAGGTTATGCAAATTACCAGTTAGTAGTTGTATTTCTTCCCTATAGCTGGATTTTAGTGCCTTGAAGTTAAAAACTACAGATTTTTTTGGACACGGTCTTTGTACATCACAACGATTTTCTGCAATAAATTTGAAGAAATTTCGGTAAGAAATAGTTTATAGTTTCCTTGTGAGTTTGACAGTTCTTCGGATTGTAAACAAAGCTGTACGTTCCATTTCTTAGATATGGCATGTAAAATTAATTCAATCCTAGAATAATAATAACAATATTTATTTAGCCTGGTGGAGTTAAGATCATATGACCTTCTCTTCCACTCACCAGGCCAAACATATATTACATTTGTGTACAACAACAGAATAATTATAATATTAGAGTGCATGTAATCGAAAGATTTTTTGGGTCTTCCAATTCCATAACGAGATGGAACAGGATTTTTCAACACCTGTCATTGTTCTAAATTCTTAATAACGGGAAATTTAATACTCACTTCTAGCCAATTAGAATATTTAGTAGAAAACTATCTTTTTTCTCGCGCACAACTTCCTACGTTTGAGAAAATACTTTTCAAAAAATATATTTGTTTAATATATTTTAAAACATTCTCCGAACATCCCCTAACTTTAATTTATTTACTAAATAATCATTCATTGCTCTATCGAACACTTTTCTTTATATATTAAATCAAACAATTCTCTGTGCGTGACATCAGGCCTCGGCTGCTGCCCGCCTCTTGTAATAAGAAGGCTAATAAAAAAAAGCAATACTTTGCACACATGTTATTGTGCGGAAATTTAAGTCTGTAAATCACTCTATATTTGTAACTAAAATTTGTACTACCGTTAAGAGCTGCTTTATTTTTTTTGTAGCTCAATTTAAAATAAGATGTTTGTGTAAATTTTTTAGTGTTTCGAAGGTGTATTTCCATGTGTATTTAATATAATATCTGGTTACATAGAAAAACGATTAATATATCGATGAAAAGTATAAAACTTGAGGTAAATTCTTCACACAGAATGAGAAGAATAGCTCACTGAACTTAAACACACAACGTCTTTTCTTTCCACAGCCCCTAACGCAACTGGGAAGCAGAACAGATGAGTTATTAACTATCGGCAACTTCCGAGGTTTATATTGTCTTCGTAAATTTTAGAATTCAGCGCAGAGCTACGGGACTTGCGCTGGTTCGAGCCTCCTTGGGGGAAAGAATTTTTCTCATGGAATTTCGGCCAGTATGGGACCGGTGCCCATCCAGCATCGTGAGACATTTGGGTAGCTACAATAAGTTGAGAATACAGATATAACGGCTGGGGGATCCGACATGCTGACCACATGTAAACCCTACACTGGCTAGATGATCGTCTACCTCTGTGATTAACACAGTAGCCGGCTGGTCAGCCAAGGGCCTTCTAGGTCTGTCGCGGTTGGAGTTTTTTTTACTCTCCTTTGCAGATAAGTGAAGAACAGTCATCTGACAATTATATTAAGGTGAGAAAGGATCAATTGGGAGGGTGAGAGGGATAGTTTTTTCCAGCTAGATTTCGTATATATATATATATATATATATATATATATATATATATATATATAATGGTATTCCCCTAAATATAATTTTAGTCATCATCAATAATCCCGTAGCCTTAGTTGGAAATATTGACATTAACTAACTCTAGCCTACCCGCACTTTTGAATATTAATTACACTGGTCAACATGATTTTTGTCTCATAAGTACCAATAGTTGTACTTAATGCAGTTTTTATCGTGTTTCAAATATGAATTCGGAATTTCTCTATCACTCACAGTTTTTTTATTTCAATTTATATTAATGGATTTAAATAATTATTGTTTAATGAACCTTTTTTTCGTCCATTTGTACATTGTAAAATAAAACCAAATGAGCTGACTCAAATGATTTCAGCTATGGAAAAGAGATATCAAGGCAAATGGAATCCTAATATGCTGGCCGATTATTGTTGGACCATCAATAGGGATGCTCCACAGGCGAAATATAGCAAAAAATCGTCATTTCTTACTTTCTAGGTGAGTCCGAATGTTCGAATATTGTGTAGTTATGAATGTAGAAAATATTAAAGTATTTGAAAATATAAATTCCTGTCTCTCGGAAACCTTGCGCGATGGAGAAAAACCGATATCATATTTGAATTCAGGAGAAAAAATACTATCAGAATTACATATTTTTCTTTCTGAGACAAAAAGAAAAGTTTATTTTTGGTTGCTCAGTGTTATATATGTGATGTTTGCATATTCGGATTACACTTAGAGGAGCAGTTCATACTTACAACCACTATAAATGGCCAAACTTCACTAGGTTTTCAAGTGTTACTGTACATTAAAATTAAAGTCAGCAATTATTCGAGTCATCATGGAGGTTTCTCAATGGAATTTCTGCCAGTGTATAGTAAATACCAATACCCACACATTTGGTGTGGTATTTTGTAGCTACTTATAAGTAGCGGGTCATGTGACAGTCAGATGACCCAACATGCTGATCATTTGTCATCCCTATAGTGATAAAATGATCGTACCTATGTGATAAGAGATCATGCGGAAATTTGACTAGCAACCATCTTGTAGGCCAAGAACGGACTGAAAATCGCAAGAATGTGTGGAGAAAAATAAGAAGGAGGTACTTAGATATACACCGACAAAATATTTTCGCCGAATGTGCGGGAAAACGGTCACTGTTTTCACTAAGAGTCTTAAAACAAGTTTGGGGAAAAGAATCTTATATACTCAATCTACGATTTAAAGAGAGAACAGGGTTTGCTTGGTTTTGGCTAGAGGCATGGGAATTTTTAAAAAATTAGCGACGATCACGATATATGAATATGTCCAATGTGCGGGAGCTTTGAAGACGAGGAAAATGTAACGATTTGGAATATTGGAGGCGTCAGTTATTACCGGAGAGATTTCTAAATTCAAATCGTGAAAGACTGGCATGATACGAGTTATTGGTATGCCCAGAAAATTGGATAAACTTGGGTACATTTCTGGACAAAACGAGGAAAATAAGAACAACACTCATTCATGAATAAATTGCAATACCATTAATTTTTAATAATTGTACATAACTAAGTTAATGTATAATGTAATTGTATTGTTATCTAATTATAATATTATTGTTTTCTTTGTTTGTTTTAAGTACCTATATTATTACCAAACATAAACTTATTGTAACGGACTGTCAACAGCACGTACGGCTTACTGCCCGTGCGACCCATATTTGTAGATAACATTGTATGTATCTTACTTTTAGTCTAATAAAGTCCTTATGTATACTTTTAAAAAAGAACATCCTCACGATGATGGGTGGACATGATTCGAAGTTACCAGAAATTCTTTCTCCGTGAAAACTTTATGTCAAGGCATGATAAGATAGAGAGTTTGGTTATGGTGCGTGGCATTTTCTATCATTATCTTGAGAATATTCCTGCTGTTTAATTTTTTTTGCTGATGCACAATATCGACATCGATTGGGTTTCTCATCAATATAACTCACTCACCAAGGGACTGAGTAAACAAACCGATTTCCTCAACAAGTAGAATTTATGGTCCGGAAAAATCTTGCTTTCGTCATTTAAATTTTATATATACCTTTCTAATCTTAAAAAAGAAGGGTCATCACGATCAGAAATATAAAAAGAATAGCAGATGGATATAGAGTAATTGGTATAGTGAACTTAGTATTGTATTGTGGTAAAAACATTATTTATAGAACAAAGAAATTCATCTATACGGCTATTATAGATAATATTATGATACAGGCTAAGGATCTAAGACACGGACAATTAAAATGTGTCAAGTTAATAATTGTTAGCAACATATGTGGATTACTGGAGAAGAACTTCGCGGAAGTCCAGATTAGAAAATAAAATAGAACTGTTGAAATTAGAAAAATTATGAAAGTTGAAAGAAATGTGTTGCATACGACTAAAGAAAGACAATTAAGGTGGTACGGACATCTCAAGAGGATGCCATATGATAAAATCCCTAAGAAGATCTTGGAATGGAGAATGGATGGAAAAGAAGAAGTGAAGACCTAAAGAGGATTGAATGGATGAAGTGAGAAGAAATAGCCTATGAGTGAACAGGGATTTACAGATGAGGATGTTCAGGACAGCTACAAACGTAGAAGAAGAATTTCAAGAGCGTGACGGAAAGTCATTCTATTTTGGATAAATTCCGATTAAATAAATGCCTTTATCGCTACGTTACGAAAAAACGGCCGCTAGATCAATTTTTTAAAATTTTGATTCATAATAACTCCCACTCCTAATTATATAATTTTGCTGGTTAACGAACTCCACCTTACGTTTCTTAATTGATTGCTATATTCCGAGTTTGGTTCTGAAAAAGTAGAAGTTGCGGCGGCTAATACGTTAACCGACAGGCGTACAATTACACGCACACACACTTATATATATATATATATATATATATATATATATATTATTTATATTCTGTACGTGAGTGTGTCGCTGAACTACTCCTAAACGATTGGACGGATTTTGATTATTTTTTTGTATGTTTGAGTGGGTCCCTGGATGGTTTATATTCACAATTGGACCCGGTAGACGGCGCTGCGATCGGATTATAAGATTTTTATACCATAGGTGGCGCTGATGTCAAATTTGTGGTATTTGACGTACCCCACTTGCGTCGTAGCTTGGTGTTGTTAAATCAATCTAACTTGCAACTTTTTAAACATTCAGACTTTTTATTTTCAGTGATTCTATAGCATTCATAGAGGGCTAGTCGACTCATCCTCATTGAAAAAATATATAATGTTCGGGCAGTACAACGTCTATCGAGTTCGCTAGTATATATATATATATATATATATATATATACATAGGCCTATATATATTCATTATATACAACTTTCCTCATTAGAGGATTGCCTCAAGGACAAAGTGTTACAGACAATTTTTGAAATTAATGAAATACATTTTGTAAATACATTAAAAACATTCAAATTGCAATTGAAGTATACATACTATAAAGTAGAAATTTTGTAAATATGGTTTCTTAAAATCAATCCTGTGACAGTTATACTATCTAATTGGTATCTTTGTAATAGTCAATTGTTGGCTCATATATGGCCTTCTTTTCACAGCCAACTTCCTCAGGTTGGCCGCTATGAGTATGAAAACGGATTGTGGGATCTAATATCATACCAATTTTAGAAGATGGTCTAAATGCAATAATATCTATTCGTCTGTTACTTCCATTAGTGGCCACACCATGAACTTCCTCATTAACTGTGTATGTGTGTGTGTGTGTGTGTGTGTGCGTGTGTGTGTGTGTGTGTGTGTGTGTGTGTGTGTGTGTGTGTGTGTGTGTGTGTGTGCGTGTGCGTGTGTGTAGTGGTAGTAATCCCACTACAGACAGCAGAAACTCTTGGAATAGTAGGAGGTAAAGGCTCCCAATTTTTCTAGAAAGTCGGCACTTGATGTCAGCCGGGTTGTTAGCTCTACATAACGGTCGTCTTTACCCACAGAACAAGCGTCTGATACTCATTTCAGTTCGAAGCTGAGTCGACCCCAGGGCCATAGTGCCCTCAGAAGGTTTGAGTCAGTTTAAAACTCCTGACTCCATCGGGACTCGAACCTCGATCATTCAGCTTGAAGCATATTGTTACATTACGCTACGGCGTGCCCCATATATATATATCGTCACGATCATTTTAGGTGTACGTACGTTCGATGAATATCTGCATTTTTTTTTTAAATACTTTCATGAGAACATCGGTGAAAATAATTTCTCAGGATACTTCATATTGCTATTTTAATGTAAATTTTGTTTTATTATATTGTTATCACGGAGTTAATGTAACCAATTTGAATGATTTCATGCGGAACATGTTAAGCACAGCAAGAATTTATATGGACTATTTAACTCATGCCCCAAATGGGAGTCAATGACCAATCACGTTTCAATGATTTCTGTTTTACAACCAATCAGAGTCGTGTTTCACGAAATATTTATCAGTGTTATAATTACCATCATAAAGAGAGCTCGTCCTTTTTAATATTCTGAACAGGTCTGACCATTATTTTGCAGTGACAGAGCCCGCGAGGAATACGGCTACCAGATTGTATATATAGTGCATGAATGTCAAGACATGCCGCATGCGGGAGTTAATATAAAAACATTTGTAGCAATTTATTATACCACCAAAAAAAGAAACCACTGTTTGTACTTTCTTAAATTTATTTTTCCCAGGTAACAATCCAGAAAAATATAATTGTCATATTTACATCATACGACATCAGAAATGAATTAATATACAATTTGTTGTTTCATTTTTCTCCACTAGAGAGCATTCTTACAATATTACGTTCCTTTGGCAATAAATAGTATGATCTGGTTGCAGTGATAAACAAAAGAAGTAGATGAAGCGTGCTTATCGTTTCTCATTTGTTTTCAAACATCGCCATTTACATTAAATATATAAATATTTTAAAATAACTACAGTTAAATAATGATTTGTGAGTAAACAGCTTAATTTTATTCGTTAAATAGACCTAACAAATGCCACTCTTGATTTCCAAATTCTCTAGATAAATTCACTCCTCACTTCGTGAGTCGTGAATTTATCGATAATTTGGAAATCACTCGTGGCATTACTTATGAAAATCGAATGCAAATGACAGTAGGTTGATTTTCATATTCCATATCCAAATGTACTTGTGTAAAGTTTTTGAAAACATCTAACTTGAAAACTCTATTTCTTATTGAATTCTTACATTTACTTTGAAAGAAACTTGTTTATGGAAATACAACTGATAGATGGATTTTGGCAGCTTCAAAGGGATGAGAAAGAGAGAGCAGTAAAACCGATGTATGAAGTACGTAGACCATGTTAGCGATCGTATAACGACATATAGCCTACAGCTAGAACCATACATAGTCAATATACAACATTTTTCAGTCACTGCGCGGGGTAATTATCGTGATATAGCTCCTGAATTATTGGTCTAATTACTCAGGCCATTTCATTCTAAACGAGATTAACCTATAAATCAATACATGTATTTTCCATAAAATACTAATGCAGGAATTTCGATTAAAGTTAAAAACGACATAAAACTTCACAATAGTAATAATAATAGGCTTAATATTGTTATTTGTATTATTATTTAGTTAAAAATCGCATTTTATAGCACACTAAGTAGACACTAAATATTTATGTAATTATTGTAAAAATGCATCTGAAATCTCCCTCATTAATATTCTCTAATAAAAGATTATTTCTCTTTATATGTGGAGCTTAAATCCATTTTTGTTAGCCATCTTGTAACTTTTTGTCAAATGATTTTTTATTAAAAATACTAAATATTTTATGTGACTATTTAACTCATACCCCAAATGGGAGTCAATGACCAATTACATTTCAATGATTTTTTTATTTACAACCAATCACAGTTGTTTTTCACCTCGATTTTATCAGTTCAATTTTATCACTGTAAAATCAAGCTTCTCCTTTTTAACATTCTGAATAGATCATAGCATTATTTTTCAACGAATACATGTAGCTACCATTTATAGTAATTGATTATACCACAAAAAAAAGAAACTGCTGTTTCCACATTCGTAAACGTATTTTCCCAGGTAATAACGTTCCAGAAAAATATAATTGACATATTTACATCATAGGACATCAGAAATTAATTAATATACAGTTTGATGTGTTTCATTTTTTCTCCACTAAGGTGCATTCTTACAATACTGCGATCCTTTGGCGATAAATAATATGATCTGGTTGCAGTCAAAAACAAGTAAAACATAACGTTTCTTATTTGATTTCAAACATTTTCGTTTACATTAAATATATAAATATTTTAAAATAACTATATTTAAATAATGATTTGTGAATAAACAACTTAATTCTATTCGTTATTAGTCCTAACAAATGCTGTTCTTGAATTCCAACTCTGTAGATAAATTCCCTTCTCACTTCGTGAGTCGTGAATTTTTGATAATTTGGAAATCACTCGTGGCATTACTTATGACAATTTATCTCGTGAATCAGTGGCCAATCCGATAAGAGAAAATTTCGAATTTCAACCAATCTCAGCTTTCTCCCGCCAATTGTTTCGTGGTTCTATTATCGCACCTATTTGTTTTTATTCATTAGAACGCCATTAATTTCACATTTGAAGCTATAAAAGTTTATCACAAAAATATTTTTTTAATTTCCATCTTAATCTGTTCTATTTATTAACGGATATTCCCTAAGTATTATTGGAGCACATTTATGTATATTGTTTGATTTAATCATTTAATTCACTAAATAATTACATTAAATATAAATTATATATCAGATTATTTCAACATAAATCCACTTAAAACAAATACATACCTAAATTTATCGATCAAAATTTGAACCACTGGTTATAAATATGTTTAATGACCATAAACAGGTTTACTACATATTATCACGTCTTCATGTGACCAATGATTTCTTTCTTACCATTTTCCTCCATAACTCTCTTCGCAGTTCCGGTCTTGCAATCCTTTTTTCATTCATCGCGTTCTTTATGTCCTGAATCCAGATTTTTTTTCTAATACTGTTGGTATGCCCTAATTTCTCTATCCGAACCATTTTTTTTTTTCCATTATTTAATAAAAAATAGATTTAAGATTCGTTAATATATTTACCCAATGCCTTGTATAAAAAGCGATAGATTAATTCATTGTGGTTCATCACTGTATTTTTTTCTTTCTTTTCTTTTTATGTATACCGGTAGTAGATTCGAGCTGTTATTCCTTTCTGTATTCATTCTATCATTAATTTAATTTTAATTGTATTTAATTTAATTGTATTATTAGACATAATTTTCATTATTATTCAATATGACAGATAATTAATTGTTTAGTATAACTATTATTGTATTTTTTTTGTATTTATATGTAACATACGTTTGTCCTGGTGAGTGGAAGAGAAGGCCACATGGCCTTAACTCCACCAGACTAAATAAATATATTCTATTCTAAATTCTGAATATAGTCACAATTACTATGTGTAAAAAAAATAATGAATATCAGTATGTCAGATTTATGCTAATATTTTGAAATGTGTAATGGAGACATATAAATTTAAAGATATCGACAACAAAACAAAACCTATGTATTCTATATGGGGAAGTTTTAGATCGTTAATAAGGAAGGGATTAAGTCTCCAGTTTCAGTTTCAAACTGTCACATTACAAAAATGAGGACCTGGATATAAAATTAAGTCAAGGCAAGTGAATATATAGAACATTAAAGAATATAACTTTAAAAGAAACGCACATTAAATTTTACAAAGTAATGATAGTACCAATAGCAACATATGGTAGTGGAAACTGGACAATTAATAGGACGGATAGTAACAGCTGAGATTAATTTTTTAAGATCAGTAGCTGTATTTACCTTACTAGATAAACAGAAAAATGTAGACAGTCGAAACAAATTAAATTTATATAGTTTAAATGGAAATCAAAGAAAATAAAGAAAGTTAGTATCAACTGAACGAAAGAAGAACTGCTACCAAAAATGTTATCAGACAATAGACCAAGAGGATATCGTCAAGTTGGAAGACCAAGAACAAGATGGGACGATATTTCAAATGAGGACGGAACAGGTCGAAATACCTATACCCTGTGGAAAATGAAAAAGAAATTAGACTTGTGAAATAGCCTACATTTTTTAAAATAGGTGAGATTGTATTTCAGGAATTTTCTTTCTAATAAGGATATGCGATAAACAGGTTTACGATGTAATAATTTATATTACGATGCGAGGTTTGGAAGTGGTTTTTACAGAAACAAGGAAATCTTTAAAAACCGAGCGATAGCGAGGTTCCAAGATTCTGTAAAACACTTCACAAACGTGCGTTGTACATTGTTTTTTTGCGCGATGGTGTTTTCAAAATAATAAATATTTGTAAAATAATAACATATTTGTTGAAAATATTTGCGTTCATTATAAACAACTGACTAACGTTAACAGCTTGGGCAATGTTTATTAGTTGAGACTGCAGCAGGCCGTGACACCAGTCAGTCATAAAATCGCGGCAAGTACGTATTTATTGTTTTATATTGAGTTAATTTAATTTAAAATACAGTGATTTGTTTCGTATAATGTATATTAACACTTCCTTTTGTATATGCATTGTACGTGGTATACATAAAGGGCAGTGGTTTTACTTCTTGATCGAGGTTTGTAATATGTAATATTACAGTATAGTTATTTAGGTTGACAACCCCGAAATGTAGGAAGTTGAACTTTCAATCATGGTCGCCATTGCTGTAACTACGACAAAATGCACTATCGCGCAAAGCTTTTAAATTTGTATCTCCTTTCTCCATTCTTCTCTATCTTCCCATTCCAATTCTTCCAGACCTAGTTCCCTCATAACTCTTGTTACATCATCCATCTATTCAAATCTAGGTCGATCTCTCTTTCCTTTCACAGGTGGAATCCATTCCAAAGCTTGTCTGTGTAATCTTTTCTCTGGCATTCTAGTATATGACTGTATCATTCCAGTTGTCTGTATCTCACAAAATCTAATATTGAACATTGGACTTTCATTTGTTGTCTGATGATTGTATTTCTGTTTTTTTTCCCCCAATTTAGAATGTCTAGTTGAGTGTCTAAAACAATCAATTTCAGTAGACATACGCTTTGAACTCAAATTTATATTCAACTGTCAAGTTTCTGCACCGTATGATAGCGTAATTCGAATTATGGATTTATAAATTTGTAATTTGGTATCTATTCTTATTATATTATTTTTAGTCTTATCATCTTACCTCAATATTAATATTAATATTGAGGTGAGATGATCAGACTAAAAATAATACAATTAAAATAAACTCAAAATATCACTTCCTAAAATTAAATATTATCTATTCTTATGTTCTTATCCCACAAAACTCCGTTTAACATTGTTATTACCGATCTGCCTTTTTGAATTCTATATTTTATGTCATCTTCTTGGTACATTTTGAGTTAATTTTGATCCCCAGGTAATTATATTCTTCACATCCTTTGATACATCCCATTCAATTTTCCAAAACTAAATCTTTCTTTTCATCACATAATAATAATAATAGTAATAATAATGTATTATTATTATTATTATTATTATTATTATTATTATTATTATTATTATTAATATTATGTTGTGGTCTCGAGGTAGCGTGCTGCCTTGTTACGCAGCGGGCCTGGGTTCGATTCCCGATCGGGACAGGCTCCTGGTGAGGTTTTTTTCGGGGGTTTTCCTCACCTGAAATACAAATATCAGGAAGCTTAAGGCCCAACGGTCCCCGAAAATCATCCGGCCATCACCATCATCCTTATCATTATCATCATAATCCTTCACCGGTGTGGCAAACAACGGGAAGCTACCACACATATAATTCCCTAGTAAAGCTGCAAAGCATAGCATGAAAATGCTATGATTGCAGTTAAAGACCTGCCCTCAGGCAGAATTACTATGAATGGATGAATTATTTATTATTATTATTATTATTATTATTATTATTATTATACCTGATTATGTATATATCAAGTTTAAAATACCAGCTGCTGTATTTTTTTAGGGTGAAACTCTTATTACTTTTGGAGTTTTAATCTGTGATGGTAGACACAACTTTGGGATAATGAAAAATATAACACGTTTTGTATTCTCTGTATTCAAATAGCTTTTATTTTGTTGCCGTTGAGAGACTGTAACACATTTTTGGTTGGCACGTGTAGATCCTAGGTGTTAAAATAAACCAGTAAATCATTAGATGAAGGGAACAAAGTAATGCGAGGTTGTGCTAACTGAAAAGTAGGGGATATGAAAAGACATTTTAGAATGATTGATTAGGAGAAGAGGAGGACTGTAAATATGTCTGCGGTATAAAATGAAAGTCGAAGAAATTTAAAAAAAAATCTTTGGTGTTGTTGAAGCTAGGAATGAAGGGATAGGTCCTTTAAACATTAGTATGGTAAAAGAAAAAGTTTGCCGTTTTCCTCTTAATTTACCGTGTTCGCACACATTTTTAATAACATACATCAGTGATCTCGAACTTTTTCCAGTTCTACTCCTGCTTAAAATTGTCTCTGCTTCTTGAAACATTTTTTATCTTGCAGCTTAGCAGAGAAAGTTAATTCCATTTTCAAATTTATTTTACGATCATTAAGAATTCAGAGTCAAACGTGTATAAGATGACATAATGTTACCTGGTCTCCATATTACCACATTTTTTCGCTCTTTTAGCAATGTATAATGATTTATCATAGGATTCGCTTCTTATTGCAGATATACTTTCCGCATAAAGCTGGGTGGACACCAGTCCCATCTGTCTATCTATCTGCAATGGCGTAAACAGTCCAATGTTGGACCTTAGTCGCTCCTTTGTTAGGAGAAACTAGATGAAGTTAATTTATTTACGCTTATTTCCCTAATTATGTCATGAATGGTATGCGGTTCAGCATACCTATCCAATGAGACATCTAGTTCGCACAAGAGGGTAGTCTATTACTAAGATCAAGAAGATCGGTAAATTTTGCTTAGAGGCCTCTTTATTCAGGCTTATGGTTCTTTTACGAGCCTGAAAAATCTTCAGACTCGGGATCCACGACTTAAAGTCCCTCCCGGAGGACTTGCTGCTTTGATTTTTCCATCCTAAAAAATCAATTGACCTCGGTCGGGTTTGAACCCGCGACCCTCGTAACCAGAGGCAACGAACCTAACCACTAATCCACAGCAGCCGACACACCAGTCCCATTTTAACCGAAATACCATGAGAAAATGTCTTCCCCCATGGGAACTCAAACCAGCGCAAGTTCCGTAGCCCTGTAATGAAGCCATCTTGCCGTAAACAGCACGACTACGACGTGGAATGAAATAAATCAAATAATTGTTTTAGATTCTCATTATATCCACCATTATTCGGCACTTTAGCCACAAAAATAGCACATCGTGTGGAAGAAATGAATAAGGGGTGTGTTAATGAGGTTTTAAGAATCATGTATTGGCGTCACGATGTATCTCGTTACTATGCCTTCAGTTAGGAGTGTGATTAACTAACCGACAAGTGGTTCCTATCCGGGGAAACATACTGTTATTAAATATGAACCTCGACTCCGAAGTGCACAGGCCCGGCTCTGATAAGGTTATGTACATTAATTAGATTACCAGAGAGAGACCGCAGGGACTGCTAGATGTTATACAATCATGGAGGCACTGATTGGAAGGAACACTTTCAGTTCCTCTGACTTCCTTGTTTTTTCTACATCAAATCAAATCGCGCTGCTTTCATTAACTAATTAACTGAACTGTCCTGAACAAAATCATAACTCATTAAAATTCAGAAGACGCATTACTTTTTATTTCTTTTCATTTATTCTGCCTTTGTTGATCCCATGCCATCAAGGCCTTAGAGGTGTATGACTTGTAAGGAAATGATTTTTAAACTCTAAATCAAACATATATGTTCTTAGCTACATAAGGACATGATGGGCTCCTCAGATAAGTGATCAGCCCAATACTAGAACCACCTCTGAAACAACATGAGCAAATTAGGAAAGATACATCATTCGCCGATATATTCAAACTAAGCAAGTCAAATATGCTAGTATGATTATGAAGGCCAAATAGCGTTTGGGAATATTTAGGCTTTAAAGTTAAACATTTGTCTTACAAATAGGAAACACTAGAATACACTTCGTCTAGGAAATATGTCTTGACTAGGAATCGAAACCGATCCCGCTGCGTTCGAGGCAACGGCGTTACCCAGATATCACAGCGGTGGACAGATGACATGTAATACTAGGAAAAATAATTAAGGAGTTGTAGTTTTTATAGAAGCATTTTTTTTAAGGTTCCATCATTCTCTTTGTGAAATAACCAATTCCCTTGTCTAGGAAATTATAGATCATTGTAAGTTATACAAGGCTGTTCCGTGGTATACAGGTGGTTAAATATTCTTTGTTATTTTATCCTCCCTTTTTTATTTAGGACTTCTCTCGTGTAAAACTTGCAGCCAATGCAATGGTGTGCCCGTAGGTAGGGAGGGAATGGAAACTCTACACCACACATTAGACAGATATACAAATGCGGTTCTCTTGTTCTATGTTTAGTAAGATGCCAGATCCTATGTCGAAGTCAGCACAAGACAATACAAGGCAAGAGATCCACACCAGACACCAAGTGGAGATTTAAAACCTTCTATCCCATTAGGAATCGAACTCCAGTCATCACAATTGAAGATAAGGACTCGACTGACCACTCAACGAGACGGGTCACTTAAAATCGTATTAATATAATTTTGAGATATTTTTCGAATGGAAGAATAAATGTTTATTGAATTCATCTCAAACAATTTACTAATAAATAATAACTAGAGATGGAACAAAACCTTCGTAAACACGATAACAGCGTATTTTAGTGCATTGTGATTGACATCAGAGGGAAGGGGTTAGAATAGTTTTCTATACCATCTGGTTGGAGCAGTAGTTTAGAATAACCACTTTACGATAGCTATATTTCATTCCAAATGTTTCGAACAGTCAGTGCGCAACTTTTATATTCCACCGAAATATACTTTATAAGCCTGCATCCTACTCTTGTTTGTTCTGATCGCTGTTCAGAGTTGAGAGCAACCTCTACTGTATGGTTGAAATTAGTCAACCTCGCGTCATTGGAAGGATATGTTTCATCACTAATAACAACGCATTAAATATTTGCATAGTTATGTTAAGTATACTGTATGTTTCACTCATATTTATTTGTATGATAGTTTTTTTTCTTTCTTGACTAGCTGTTCCCGATTCGATACCCTGCTAGGTTGAAAATTTTAATTTCAATTTTTTTTTTTTTTAATCTGGGTTCTTGGAGGAATTGTGGCGAACAATGTTTAATCCCTAGATAGTACATGTCACGCAGCGGGCCCGGATTCGATTCCCGGTCGGGACAAGCTTCCTGGAAGAGTTTTTTCCGGGGTTTTTCCTCACCTGTAAGACAAATGTCAGGAAGCCTCGAGTATCATCCGGCCACCACAATCATTCTTATATTCATTTCATCGGTGTGGAAAGCAACGGAAAGCTACCACAGCTGTAATTCCCTAGTGAAACTGCAAAACATAGCATGAAAATGCTATGATTGCAGTGAAGGACCTGCCCTAGGACAGAACACTATAGAATAGATTGTACATCTGATGTCCGGATTAAATTCCAAACCTCTCCTCAATACATATGTTGAGAAGGCATATGCGATACTGTTCTTAGCGATTCGTCCGTCGGATGGGGGCAATCAGTCTGGCGATACTCTTGGTTTTCTTAGGAGTACACCTTGGCTATGTCCCGATACCGGATTTCATCTTATTTCTTCTCTTCATCATCCATCTCATAAAACAAAGTTAAATACACAAATACTTAAACATACTATACTCCTCTCTGCACACAACACACGTAGGCCTGTATATCATCTACGAAAATTGTTTTATCGAACCTGAAAATAGACCACATTAACACCATCTACTCTCCTACCGCGGTACCCAAAGACAAGAAGTGCATTGGGTGGTTTTGAAAAACGGACATACATAATAGTATACGTTTATATTTAATAAAGTCCACCGCTGTGGTCTCGAGGTAGCAGGACTTTCAAAATATAATCTCAAACACTACTGCTTTAACAATTTTAGTAGCTGTTTTTTATATAGATGTTGAAAGCTACAAAAAAATAATATATTTTCATGTTCGGTTATGCTGCACCCTTGTATTTTCCATAAAAGGAAACAAATTTTATTTTATAATATTAATATATTTACAAGCTAAGGTAATATTAATGATAAAGAATTCACTTTCTCCAGAATTACATTAACTACGACAAAGTTACACAATTAAATTTAACTATACAATATGTTAAGATATATTTACACATATTAAAGTTGTTATTTAAAATTATTATCATTAAGTTGAATCATAAACACGACTACCAGTTCACCATAAAACGTATGTATACACTATTTAAAGACGTGGCTTGAAATTATTAGTATTGCTTAGCGTTAAACAATGTGCTTTGAACAGAACACAGTTCACACAGAATATATATTTACAATATTTGAATATTTTGCTTAAAATTGTCAGTATTTACCTGAAATATGAACTAATCTATCAAAGACCTAATGCTAGTGATAATACAGATAAATCTGGTATTAAAATTAACTGCTTTCTACATAAATACTGTCACAGAGACAAATGTATAATGTTGCGACATGTTAACTATTAAAAATGAACAATGTATTGCAAGTACTCTGCACTATTGTTCTAGAAGTATCCGGATTACTTTGGAGGGCTTAGGCGTCTTTAGTAATATTCTATCCTTTATGTCACTGGAAATGCAGATTTCTTCAGAAAGAACGCTCGTGAGTGGGGCAAAATACTGTGAGAAGCTGACACCTATACACCAATAGAGGAGTCATTTGATAGTCTATGAAAGTTATTGGCCGAGATTCCGGGAGCATATTGTGGGACATTTTCGCCTCTTCTCCCACTAGAGGGTCCGGATATTCTTTAAGTTTCTCCCTCGGATTCGGGGAAATGTTGTGGGACGTTTTGGCCTCTTCTCCCACTGGAAGATCCCGATTTTCTTCACGTTTCTCCCTCGGGAATCGGGGAAAAGGTTGTGGGATGTTTTCACCTCTTCTCCCACTGGAGGATCCCGATTTTCTTCAAGTGTCTCCCTCGGGAGTCGGGGAAACTGTTGTGGGGTGTTTTCGCCTCTCCTCCCACTGGAGGATCCCGATAGTGTTCACGTTTTTCCCTCGGGAGTCGGGGAAAATGTTGTGGGATGTTTTCGCCTCTTCTCCCACTGGAGGATCCCGATGGTGTTCACGTTTTTACCTCGGGAGTCGGAGAAAATGTTTAGGGATGTTTTCACCTCTTCTCCCACTAGAGGATCCCGATATTGTTCACGTTTCTCCCTCGGGAGTCGGGGAAAATGTTGTGGGATGTTTTTCCCTCTTCTCCCACTGGAGGATCCCGATAGTATTCACGTTTTTCCCTCGGGAGTCAGGGAAAATGTTGTGGGATGTTTTCGCCTCTTCTCCCACTGGAGGATCCCGATATTGTTCACGTTTCTCCCTCGGGAGTTGGGGAAAATGTTGTGGGATGTTTTCGCCTCTTCTCCCACTGGAGGATCCCGATTTTCTTGAAGCGTCTCCCTCGGGAGTCGGAGAAAAAATTGTGGGATGTTTTCGCCTCTGTTCCCACTGGCGAATCCCGATATTGTTCAAGTTTCTCCCTCGGGAGTCGGGGATAATGTTGTGGGATGTTTTCGCCTCTTCTCCCACTGGAGAATCCCGATATTGTTCAAGTTTCTCCCTCGGGAGTCGGGTAAAATATTTTGGGATGTTTTCGCCTCTTCTCCCACTGGAGGATCCCGATATTGTTCAAGTTTCTCCCTCCGGAGTCGGGGAAAATGTTGTGGGATGTTTTCGCATCTTCTCCCACTGGAGGATCCCGATAGTGTTCACGTTTTTCCCTCGGTAGTCGGGGAAAATGTTGTGCGATGTTTTCGCCTCTTCTCCCACTGGTGGATCCCGATATTGTTCACGTTTCTCACTCGGAAGTCGGGGAAAATGTTTAGGGATGTTTTCGCCTCTTCTCCAACTGGAGGATCCCGATTTTCTTCACGTTTCTCCCTCGGGAGTCGGGGAAAATATTGTGGGATGTTTTCACCTCTTCTCCTACGTGAGGGTCCCGATATTCTTCGAGTTTCTCCCTCGGGAGTCGCGGAAATGCTGTGTGATTTTGTCGAATCTTGTCTCATGAAGGGTCCCATATTATTCAAATTGCTGTCTCGGTAGTGAATGGTATGGTATGTTTTTCGTCCCTATTTTCCACCGGATGGTCTCAATATTCTTCAAATTGCTCTCTCGAGTGTTGGAGACGTGTGTTGTGGATGCCGCTCCTGCCGTTCGAGGATCTCGATATGGTTCTCTCTAGGTTGTCAAGGATCATATTATATGACTATTTCGTCTTTTTCTCCACATATAATTTCTCCCTCAGTACTCATAACGGCATTAATACAATTCTTATGTTTCATTTTACTTCGGATTGCTATTTTACTGAATTAAATAAAAAAATAGTCTTCTATATTCCTTGTGCTTTAATTTGTATTGCTTTATTTATAACTTTGAGCTACAGTTTTGGTCAAATATTGGTTTATAATATCTTTATAATTCTTTTTTTTTTTTGTATTCTTGCTGTATTTAAACACATTTTGTTTCCTTGTTGATCATGTTCACTTTATAATTGTGTAGCTTACTAAAATTTGATTTTTCATCGTCCACAGGTTAAGAATAATTTGTTTTATTCAGTAATTCACTCACTCCATTTCCTACATCACATATTACCTACTGTATTCTCATTTATTCTAAAAAATTATTTTTAATACATGACAGTCAATTTTAACCATTTAATTGCTCTTTGATTTTGCACCGTTCATTTTTTCCTTTTGTTGATAATATTATTTTTTATATAATTTACTATAATTCTTTCTTTTTTATTTGACAATTCACAGTTCGCTTAGAATGTTTTATAGTGGGAATTTACACTCTCATTTTATGGAGTAAATATGTATTTGGCCTATATTCTCTATGCTCAGTTATTTTGATCAATTATTTTTATTGATATTTGTTTATTACAATAACTTACACACTCGGAAGTAAATATATATATATATATATATATATGGCTTACATTCTCCATATTCAGTCATTATAATATATCTGTTTTAAGGCTGTAGAAATTGTCCATTCCATTTCTTCTGATTTAATTTATTTACGCAGATTTGAAGAAATATTTATAACTAGTGATTGATATAATATATTTTCAATTTAAGAGTACAGTTTCATAGGAACTGTGTTACAATAAATTAGCATAAAATTAACAATTCCTATTATTATCTAATTACAATGTATTGTTGTGTGCTTTGTTATATTGTAACTATAGTCTACCCAGCCTACAAAACACATCATCATCATCATCTGCATTCATGGATTAGGTCTATTGACCCGTTCCGACTTCAGCCGATCTCTTTCTAGGTGTGCCCACATCTCGGGTGCCTTTAGGTTTGTATTTTATTTGTTTTGGATATCTATCTTCATTCATTCTGTCTATGTGTTGCTTCCATTTTTGTCTATATGTATCTATTTTATCAGTTATTGGAAATATTTCAAGTTCCTGTCTTATTTCTGTGTTCTTGATTCTGTCTTCCTTAGTGCACCCTTTAACAGATCTCAAACATTTAATTTCTGCCGCCGTTATCCTACTTAGATCTTGTTTTTTATGTATCCAGGCTTCTGATCCATAGAGCAGTACCGGTACTGCCAATGTTTTATAAAATTTCAATTGGGTCTCTCTTGTTGTTTTATTATTTAGTGATCGTTTTATCGTACCACATATTCCCTGCAATTTTGCTATTTTATTAATTATATCATTATCATAATTAAATTAAATGTCACATCCTAGATAATTGAGATGGTTCACCTGTTCTATGATTTTGTTTCCTATTACTATTTTGGTACTCATCCAGTGGGTAGTACCTGGGTAGGGCCCCGTCCACAGGGTTAAGTGGGGAGAAGAGAAGTTCCCAAAGCCGTAGTGAAGGCAACTTCTCTAGGAGACGAACACTCCGAAATTGCAGTTCCCTGCCCTCCAGGAAGAGGGGTTTGGCTGGTAACCTCTACTAGTAAAAAATAACTTACTCATAAACTTCAGCATAAGAAAAGCCGGATTGATAAACCTTATCAGCAAGAAAAAGTATAAAAAGAGTTTTGGAATGCATGACCAACTTAAAATAGCGACTTGGAATGTCCTAAAACACATGACTGCTGCAATTCCTGCGATTCGTTCAAGCACAGTTCAGCGGTAGCAAAAAATAGATAATGTATTCTACTAATATAATTACGTATTTGAAGCTATTTATGTCAATCATTGTTGATCAGAATACAGTATACGCATACATCTTTCTTCGAAGGTCGGAGAATAACTAAAAATTCGCATTTGTTTGAAACTGATCGATTCTTCAGAGGAAGTTGAATGTCCGTTACAAATATGGCGATTATCGTATAGTTTATGGTAATTTAACCCGGTGATAAAAGTGTAATCAAAATTATAAAAAACACCCAAAAGGAATTTTTTAAAGAGTGGTGAAAAACAAATGTGTTATATGGATTTTGTAAGTTTATGAGGCTTAATCCTGGCACTACTGCAGTGAACGGTGTAGTTAAATGAACTGCCGAATATACGGATGTGTTGGAAAGTAGTGTTGTGCGTCCCACATAAGACTGGGCCTAGCAGACAACATGCACGCTCCCGCGTATATATAATCGGGTATTATATTATATACTAGCTAATACCCGGCGTGCGCTCGCTGCTATTCCTAAATAAATGTTAATGTGTTTTTACCACCAGCCATGCGCTGTTATACTTGCCCGGGAATCTGCTTATCCCGATCTTCTAGGCATTAATGAAAGACAATAATGGTTATTGTGAGTTATCCGCAGAAGATAAACATATGCTGTCGCGGACTTTTTTGTATAATTCTTTGAGATGTTCAATTCTGTGTACAATTTGGTGTACTTGTTATGGCTTAAGCAGCGTAAGCCATTTAAGCGTCAAAATAGGGACTTTATTTCACTTTTTCACTACAAAGGGTGATTTTTAGGGGTGGAGGGGTTGAGTATTACAACTCTCTTATAGCCTATGTTCATCCCCGGAATCTCCTGAACATTTTTCAAAAAGCCCCATCTCAATCGGATGAACGGTATGGCAGAACACGCTTGTCCGGAAATCGACTTATCCCGATCTTCTTGGTATTAATGAAAGACAAAAATGGTTATTGTGAGTTATCCGTAAAAGATAAACATATGCTGTCGCGGACTTTGTTGTAGAGTTTTTTAAGATATTCAAATCGGTGTACATAATTTGGTGTATTTGTTATGGTTTACGCAGCGCAAGCCATTCAAGCGTCAAAATAGGGACTTTGTTTCACGTTTTTCACTACAAAGGGTGATTTTTAGGGGTGACGGGGTTGAATATTCAGAACTCTCTTATAGCCTATGTTCATCCCGGGAATCTCCTGAACATTTTTCAAAAAATACCCATCAAAATCGAATCAACGGTATGGCAGCGCATAGAATACGAACAAAAAACAAACCAACAAACAAACACACATTGATTTTTATATATTAGATAAGTTATTTATATTTGCTTTTATTACAATTATCATATTTTGGCTGTTGTCATTGTTATACTTGGTCTTTAAGTTCGTCGTTCTTGCTGAGATGCTAACGCTAACTCGAAGTAGTTGATGGAACTATGTTGATTTGGTTCTGTTGTAAACTATAGAGAGGTGTATGATATTCTATATGGCACTTGGCGGAATGCGGGCACAGCATCAGCGTTTTTCGTCCTGGTGAAGGATTCCACTACAGTCGCATGTTTGTCAGTCTTTCTACCTTTAAGATTAGTAAACAGTATGGAACTGTAATCTTAATAGCCGGTTTTAGCGGATCCCGTTTACCGGAAACTAAAATAACTGACGCCGGGCCCACTTGCCACCGAGTGATATAGAGTGTGTCATTAACCACTCTACATATACCTAAAATGTATTTCTTATGAACGCCATTACTAATAAATTTATGGGTCTAGGTTTTTTCATAAATGCCTTGGCCCGAATCGCTTGGTGTTTATCTTACAGTTGAAGAAAAGTCTGAAATCCTTGAGCAGGTCAATCTATACCCACCGGGTATCTAACCCGGGCTGGCACCGTGATAATCAGGGATAAATCACAGATATTTAATATGTTTACACTGGAGTGATGGTTATCACTAAGGGACGGATTTCTATGGCCTAAAAAATGGAAAATATGCATGAATTTATGACCTAAAAAAGGTTTAAATATGATCTAAAAAAATATAAAAATACGACCTTATAATTGAATAAATTTTTTGCCCATACTATATTAGTTGTTCATTCATATACATTTTCAATTGTATCATAAGAAAAAGGAAATCTTATTCTATTGTCCAGTGCAAACGTTTGCTACCTGTTAACAGAAACCTTCGAAACAAGTGAACTGTGAAACTGACGATTTTTATACAGATACAATGTTGGTTATTTACAATCGCCTGATGACTAGGCTATTAAAAAACCCCAAATTATGACCAAAATATGACTTTATCATAGAAATAAGCAGAAGTATGACCAAAGATCTGAAAAAGTGAGAAATATGACTTCAAAGACCCAATAAAAACTACTTAAACTTAACAATAAGGCATATATAAATATTTTTACTTATTTGAAGCTTAGAATATAGGCTTTGGTAAAAATGTGACATGTCATAGGAATCCGCCACTTAGTTATCACATCGTATGTAGATATTAAATACTGTTGGTTTATGGATTTTTATACGTGAACCATAACGTTACATAGCTTGAAATGAATCCTCGTTGACCCTTCTAGAGTAATCAAATTTGTTGCAGGGATCTCGCAGTGAAACTGATTAAAACGAAAATTACATTATGCGTACCCCTCTAACCTACTAAAAGTTGTGACCTAGTTGGTGGCTACGTTATGCCTGAAACATGAGGCTTCTGTCAAAAATCTGCATTTAGTATAAATTCTGATGAGTCTTGAGATAAAGTAGGCCTACTCTATTGGCTCTTTTTTTTTAAATATACTTAAGTTATACATTGTTTACAAGATAATGAAACGTTTTTTTTATTCCTTCTTGTTTTACCTGTTTTTGTTAACTCTCTGTTATTCTCATATATAGACACAAGAACAATACACACACCCAGACCCAAGATGGAGATTAAAAATCCCCTACCCCGCCGGGAATCGAACCCGGGTCGCCGGAGTGGAAGGTAGGGACTCTACCGACTACGCCACGGCGACGGACCTCTAAATCAGAATATCACAAATTCAACTTTGATTTAACGTGTGCGGGTATTCATAACATGTTTATATGTATTTATTTCAGTTTAAAAAATAGGCCGAAATAGACCAACAAATGGCCTAAATACATGAATGTACTATGTTGATGATGATGATAAAAAATAGAGCAATTTAATACCAATAAATTAGATTGAAACGAATTATATAATTTCTTCTAACGTAAATAAAATCAACATCATGGACCAACAGGCCTAAGAGTCTCTTAGCCTACCAGCCGGCTGCTGGCCTCACATGTGTTAATCACAGATATGGATGATCATCCAGCCAGTGTAGAGTGACATGTCGTCAGCATATCGGGTCCCACGCAGTTCCAGCTGGTTTTCTCAATCTGGAGCCGCTATTTGTTGTAGCTTCTAACATTCCTCACAATACTGGGTGGGAACCAGTCCCATACAGGCCAAAATTCCATTAGAAAATTTCTTCCCCCAAGGAGACTCGAACGTACTCAAGTCTAATACCTCTGCGCCAAGGCAACGTGGCTTAACCAGTCGGCTACGGCGCGGCGCGGAACCTAATTAAAATAAATAAATATTAAAAGTAATCTCGGAGTAACTTGTTTCCTCGTGCATACCGTGCTCGGGTTCGATCCTCGGTCGAGAAAGTTTCTTGGATAGGTTTTCTCGGGATTTTTCCTCACCTGTGATACAAATATTAAGAAACCTTAAGGCCCAAATAGTCCCCAAACATAATATGGCTATCACAATTACCCATATCATATTCGTCTAGTTTAATATGAATGAGTGAATTGTGTGTCTTAAATGTTCATGTTGCCTCGGAAGTGGTCCTGGCATTGAACTGATCACTCATTCGAGGAGATCGTCAATGTCCTTGTTTGGTAAAAAAAAAATATTAAATTTGTGATCCAATATTTCACTTCCTCTCCCGACAGGTCGTGCCTGTAAGGCCCTTTTGGCGTGGGGTACGTGAAAGTACCTATAGAGGGGTGGTTAAAACTAAGGTAACGAGAGACAAAGCAATTCCGATGTCTTATACTTACTATGTATCTAACTTTAAGTATTTATGATATTACAGTATTCTCTTGTTTTCTTTCTTTGCCTAAATTAGTTTATAGATAAAATGGATGGTTTGTGGATCTTACAAAGTCTGGTGCTGGTATATAGCCTCTCTGTCGAAATGCACAAAGAGGACCGCGTGGCTAAATTTCCTAATCCTTCAGAATAATAAGCTTAATAATACTTTAAAGTGTCTCAACAGACTATGTAATGCACGCGACTGTACTCTACTACCTCTCCTAGACCCAATATTAAAAATTTAACAATTAAAATTTCCAAGGCTGAGTATCGAACCTGGACTCACTAGTCACGGTACCACATATTTTTAATCTTCTTCTTCTTCTTCGTTACGGTTTAGGCTTATTTACTAGTCTGTTTCGGCTCCAAATTGCTGCTCTTTCCATCTTTTCTTTGGTCTTCCCAAACTTCTTCCTCGTAATGAATAGTTGTATGCTGCTTTTGGTATTCTATCTCAGTCATCCTTGCTAAGTATTGTTTCCAGTTTGTTCTGTATTTCACTATTGTTGTGTTTAATTCCTCTACTTTTAGTTGTCTTATTTATGTGTTGTGTTTTTTGTCTGTTCTTTGATATCCTGCTATTGGTGTGAGGAATTTCATTTCAGTAGCTTGCATTCTGTACATCGTTGTGTTGTCACTGCCCATGTTTCGGTCCATATGTAATAATTGGAACTGCCATTGTCTTGTATAATTTCATTATAGTCTTCCCTGGTTTCATTTTTCAAAGTTATTTTTAGTGTTCTTGGCAACAATGAGCAGAAATACAAAAATGATTAGTGTGAGTTATCAGTAAAAAATAGACATATGCTGTCGCGGACTTTTTCGTAGAATTTTTGTAGATATTCAATTCTGTGTACATTAATTTGGCGTATTTGTTATGGTGTAGGCAGCGTAAGCCAGATAAGCGTCCAAAAAGCCTTTTATTAGTGTACCGATGCACTTTTTTTATTTCCGGACCTATAGTAAGAACAGTAATATGTTACATACGTTAATTGTGCCAGAAAAATTCTTTAAATGACGGTGAAAACCCCATTGAAATTGTTCAATTAATTTTTGAGTCCATAAAGGACAAACAGACTCTCACTCATTTATATATTTTTGTTCAATGCTACCTGTTTGTTATTCCACATTTCAGGTATTCTCTCCAGGTATTGGCGTATTGTAACCCACGTCTGAGGTTGGGGCGCCTAGAAGGCGGGGTTACGCTGCCCCAGTGATATGATGGGTGATGATGATGGGTAATGATGCGCCAGGAGAGGCCTTAAACCTAAACTTAATCTAGTGAGGGGAATGTGATAATGATGGCCAGATGATGTTCGAGGAACATTTGGGCCTTAAAGTATCCTGACATTTGTCTTACAGGTGAGGAAAAACCCCGAAAAATATCTCACCCAGGAAACTTGTCCCGAGCAGGGATCGAACCCGGGCCCGCTGCGTGACAAGGCAGCACGCTACCTCGAGACCACAGCGGTGGGCAAAAAAGATGCCAATAGCACGTAGTGTTCCCAAGCGATCACCCGTTCAAGTACTAACCACGCCCAATGTTGCTTGACTGCGGTGATCGGACGAGAACCGGTATTTTTAACATGGTATGGTCGTTGGCCTCATTTTTATATACGAAGATGGATTAAAAATTAAATTGTACAGATCTGTACAATATACAAATTACAATGCATTTTAAAATGCAATCTATAATTCAAATAAGTACATTATTTTCATAGGGTAAACATAATAATAATTATTATAATAATAACAATTTATTAGAAATATTCCACAATACATTGTTTGTCTTTAACCCAAAATGATTTGTCGCCACATGTTCCCGTCTGAAGGATCGTCATCCATCAAATCTCTAGCTTGTATACTTCTCTTCACTCCATCTATCCAACATTCTCTAGGTCTGCCTCTCCAAATTCTTCCATTAATTTTCCAATTAAGGATCTTTTTTGGTATTCTCTCTTCTAACATTCTTATGAAGTGTCCATATCATTCCAAACTTTTCTTCCGTTTTTTCTAATGTTTTTTTTTTCAACTTACATAATTTTCCTTATTGTATTGTCTCTAACCTTATCCCTACTTGAAATTCTTGTCGATCGCCTCCAAAAATCCATTTCTACGGCCGTTAAGCTTGTTGGCTTGTTTTTTACTTACTGTTCAGGTTTCGGACCCATATAATAAAATGCTTTGTAACAGAACTTGAAATATAGTTTTCTTCGTTCTGTATATTATATTTCTATTCCAAAGCACTGAGTTCAACATACCAATGATTCTCCTTCCGTCAGTTATTCTCATTTCAATTTCTGGTTGAATTCTCATTTTTATCTACAATAGATACTAAATATTTAAAATGTTTAACATTACGTATTCTTCCTGAATTGCATTATAGCTCATCTGTTGTATCCAATGAAAGATATTCTGCTTTATTATAATTTATATTTTATTTTTATAATAATAATAATAATAATAATAATAATAATAATAATAATAATAATAATCGCTCTTAATATATTCATACTGATAATAATAATAATAATAATAATAATAATAATAATAATAATAATAATAATAATAATAAATATTTCAGTGGTCAAACTAAATGTTAGTAATGAATAAATAAGTTTTTAGGAATTTGATAAAAGATTAATTTTAGCTTTATGTATGTAACTCTTTTTTTTTTCGAGTCTGTAGTAATTTTTTAAAGATGATAGAGTCATTTTGAAGTTGCACGGACCTAGTTTGGAAGAGAGATGTTAGGGATTGAGGGAGGAAAGTCAGCTTGGGATAACCCATTCCATTATCGGAAAACGATATGGGTCCATAATTTAGCATTCATGTAATTTGGGCCATGTCGGGCATTGCTAAGTGGGATAGAAATGTTAGGGGGTGAAATGTAAATCAGTAGGACCCCCACGACCTCCACATACGTAGTCCTATGCACGCACACGCATAAACATAATATAGAAGGTGTGCGTCACGTTTTTATTGAACTGCCCCTCGCGTTATAGTCTGAATATTCTACCAAATATATATTATCTGTTCTTATTCAACTAACTCTCGAGTCTTCTTTATAAAATGTAAATTTGTATTACGTGCTTAACTGTAAAATTATTGTAAGAAGATACCTTACGTGTAAAATGTAAATTATGTATAATTAAGTGGTGTAACCTACCAAACCCTGGCATTATCGAACCCGTAGGTTCAAGGCCCTGCAAACATAAGCTCTCCATACATCCCTACCCTGAGTTAATGTTTTCCATTCATCCCCTGTATATTCTACTCCCTTCAAATTATGGTTAATGTTATTCTCCCACCTCATTCTTGGTCTTCTAACTGGGCGTTTTCCCCCTGGTTTTCCTTCAAAAAGCTTCCATGCTCCACTTATTCCCCATTCGTGCCATATGTCCTGCCCAGCGAAGTGTGCGAGACTATATTCATAAAAATATCCTTTACTAATTTAACACAAACATATATTAAATCTCATAATAATAATAATAATAATAATAATAACAATAATAATAATAATAATAATAATTTGTTTTATTTATTTAAGCCGGCAGAGCTATAAGGCCATAAAATACCTTCTCGTCTTCGCAATCAGTGAATAAGTATTAGAAAAAAACTGTATAACAACAATAACACTGTATATGTAAAGGATTTATTAGTACAAATTAAATTGAGATTTGAATTAATGTACAGTAATTTATTTTATAATAGTAACGAAATAAATACAAACCATAAATTAATCTACCAAAAAAAGTCAATTACAAAAAAAAATAAAATTATTTATAAGGAGCATTATTAATTTATTTTTAAGAAATAACTATTCATAAAGAATACTAGCCAATTGGTGCAGACATTCAAAATGCTTACGTAGTCGCATTCACGCATATGCACATGTGTATTATTTGTTATTTTTTTAAAAGTGTATTTAAAACTATTGGTAGGAATAATATCTATTGTACTTAACTCTTCTATAAAAAATATTATTATTATTATTATTATTATTATTACATCCTAGTATGCATCCATAAACATACCCTTATTCTTAATATAATAAATATATCACCAGGAACATATTTAAATGTATTAATCTTCCTGTAATCATGTGACCAATGTTCTACACTCTTAAACTTTCCCTGAAATCTCTCTATATTCTCCATTCGAATGCTGCAATTATTTTTCATTGATCACTTTTTATGTCCTGCAGCCAGTTTTTTTTTCCTATCTCTCCATCCCGCTGGAGTACATTCTAAAACACTTCAGAGTAATCTGATATAATCGATTTGTGTTACGTTTTTATAAAAAAAAGTATTTGTTTGCATTGACTATAGCATGGGGAGAAGTCACTATCCATTTCAATTAAGGAAGGCAATGATTGAAACATCAATGTTATTGTTAAATTTTACACACATTCTACTGTTTTTCTACATCGCCATCTGGGTGAAAACACATGAAAACAGCTGTGAAACGAAATGTAGACCTTAACATTTAAACCGTAGAAAAAATCTGCTGCGTTTGTGATACGATTCCGTAAATCAAGCAGACGTGATAAGGGCTTTTCGTAGAGTGAAAAGTAGAATGCTTCATACTGTGTTGCGAGGGGCATTCAACTCCCTACTGAGGCGTCGAGTTGATGCGTTCGGACTATCACTGGCAATTTCAATCTGCTGCACTATTTTTGCTAATACTCGTGGTCGTCCATGACGTTCCTAATCATACACACTGCTGGTACGCTTAAATTGGTTTACAAGCAGACAAATGTGTGCCTTTGTTGGGGCTGGTTTACGGAATGTATCGGTAAATTTAGCTCTGGCGTCTTCATATGACAATCCGCAATCCGTTCCCCCATGCTAAAAATGTTGCACTATGCTAACAGTGTATACAAAAAAAAAAGTATTTTCGTAATATGGATAGTGACTTTAGATACACCTTGTGTGTTTGTGTGTGTATGTGTGTGTGTATATATATATATATATATATTATATATATATATATATATATATATATATATATATAGGCCAAGTCAAAAGTCTCTCCGGAGTTTCGTGGGTCTGTAGAATAGTAACCGTAACAGACATGGCGAAAACACTTATATCGGAGGAAAGAGTATATTTCCAAGTTTTCATACGTACCTTTGCAGGTGTTCCATATGCCCACCGTTGTTGACATACATCGATCCAATAATCCAGTTCCTGCCATATACAGAGTGAAAATTATTTAAACCGGCAAACTCTGGGAGGTTGTAGGGGACACCAAAACAAATATTTTTCCTTAATGTAATTTTATCCTATGAGGATTATTTAAACCGGTAGAGGAAGATTTTTCTGTCGGCAAATTAATTAAACCAACAAACACTTTTGCATTTTTATTTCCAAGAGACAACACATTAACATAACGCAATTACTTAAATTACTATAGAGGTTCAAAAATGCCTCCATTGGCATGTAAACAACGGTTACACCGGCGCGGCGGATCATGTTCTGTCTAACACGGGCAAAAACTCCAGGAGTATCGTTAATTGCTCCTGCTGCTGCTGCTGCTGCTGCTGCTGCTGCTGCTGCTGCTGCTGCTGCTACTACTACTATCCCGGCAACCAGATCCTCTTTTGATGCAACAGGAGTTGTGTAAACAAGGTTGCGCATCTCTCCCCACACAAAAAAATCCAAAGGGGTCACATCTGGGGATCGATCAGGCCATGGTACAGGACCACCTCTGCCAATAAAGTTTTCTGAAAACCGTTGGTTCAAGAATCGACGCACACGACTGAAATGTGCCGGCGCCCCGTCATGTTGTAACCACATGCGTTGTGTTGTAGGGAGCGAGATGCTTTCCAGCAATTCTGGCAATGCTCTGGCGAGAAAATTGTAATAGTGCCTGCCATTTAATGGCCTAGGTAGGAGATATGTCCCAATTAAACAGTCCTCAACAACACCGGCCCACACATATCAGTGTACTCACTCCATTTGTATCGCTCCATTAGAAAACAGATACAATTCACTACTACACTGGTGGACAAAACAATTCCTACCATCAGCAGCAGTTGCAGTCATAACAACTGAAGAGCGTACTACGCCCTCTACCGGTTAAATAGTCCTCATTGGAAAAAAATGGCATTAGGGAAAAATATTTGTTTTGGTGTCCCCCGCAACCTCCCAGAGTTTGTCGGTTTAAATAATTTTCGCCCTGTATGTACCAACATCTCATAGTCAATACCAGCGACTGCATGCTCTATCCTTTGTCACAGCTCTGCTAAATCGAGGTGCATATGGTGGACGAACACGTGATCATAAGAAAAAAAATTACATGGGGTTAGGTCAGTTGACCAAACTTGCAGCACACAAAACGCCATTTCTGCACCTGTGAACGCCATGTTTCATCAACTGATATGACTGCTCTCTAGCGGTTAAATTTACGAGTTAAGCTTTTTTCAGAAAGTACGTGTGAAAACTTGGAAATTTACTATTTCCTCTGATACAACTGTTTTCGCCATCTCTGTTATAGTTAATGTTCTACAGAGCCACAAAACTGCGGAGGGAATTTTTACTTGACCTGTATATTACTATATGACGATGGGGTTGTATTTCTTAAACATGAGTTAGGACGTTTACTCGCTTTAATTCGTTCACGTAATGCGTAGACCTATAATCAAGGTGAATGTCAGCTTAGCTAAACTAGTGAAATGGTGTGCACATCAAAATAGAATAAATTGAACATTAAAAGTAAATTATACACACACAATATGTTTCAATTTTACTCACAGCATACCCCTCGTCTGCTTACTGTTACCGATGCTGCGTGACATACAACAGTATAAGTTGTTTTCTAACTCAGTGTTCTATGCTTTATACATCATTCGCTCGACGAATTTTTGACATAATACCTGAGCCCTAGTAATGAGACAGGTATCCTCAAGCAAAATATATTTTCTTTCTCCATTTCCCTTATTCTAGACAGACCTCAATTGTTAGATTTTTACTACATGAGCTTTTACATTTCCTACGTATATGTGGGTTTTGTTCTGTCCGTCTATAAATAAATTGTACATTAACAACACATTGTGAGTGCATCTATATATTCTTAGTTATAAACCCGTTTCTAAACCTGGAATTGTAACAATAGTTCTATTATAATTCCATTCTGCTTTGTATACAATAGTAATTTATTTCACTCTAATGGCATAATGTAGTAATAAGATATCCATCAATACGAAATAGCATATGATATAAAATGTGACCTATACATTAATAATTGATCTATGTTAAAGTGAATAATTTGCTCTTTGTTTAAACAGAAACGAATACAACTGGTATAGAATTCATTACATTGACATACAAGAGTCAAGGTTAACTAGAGAATGCACGTAATTAATATCAAACTCGTAGAATTTTTATTGTCATAATGTTGTATCATTATAATTGCTTGTCGATTTGAAACGTTGCACCCAAAATCCTCTCATATGTGTTTGTGTTGGATCATTTGCATATCTCTAAATCTTTGTGCAATTTATTGGACAAACGTATAACGAAATTATATTGAAGTTTATTTCAGTTCGTCGATGTGATATCACTACCAAAGCATTTCGTTTGCAACATTAAATATAATTTTAAACAATGATTTGTATTGAAACAGTATTGCCTTAATCACCAGAATAGAGTTTTGTATTGGATGTTAAATAATTCCATTTGATGTATTTGTATTTTATTGTTTTGTTTTAAACAGAAAATATGTAAACCACTACCCTCTTACCAATTAGTTTAGAACAATTAATGCATTACTGCAATTAATGGATTACAATTAAAGCCAAGTTTGTTTCGTAACTGCTATTAAGTGAACTTCGATTTAGCTCTGCCAAATTCCTACTTGTAAATCAGTAATTGGCATTAGTAGAAACTCAGAATAGGATTTAATAACCATTCATAGTTAAGTATCAAATAAATTTGCAATCAACTTTGAACGATTAACGTTATTGGAAACAAAAATTATTGAACACCTCTATTTACATAATTATATCTTGATTTATGCTTCACTTACGCATAACATTAAGCGACATTTCATGTTAGTGATTTAATATGAATATATGAATGTTGAATCCAACAGTGTATAATTCCATTGGAAATTGGGTTCAATTTAGTTTCGACTCCTAATATCCTGGATACTATGCATTAACTGTTCACATTTTGTCCATTAATTCATCATGTACAAGGATGGATGTTTCCTTGGTAACACAGGTTTCCTCACATCTCAGATCATCTTCCAGTTTTCCGATCTTCATCTCTCAGGCTTCCTATCTCGGATTTCTACATAATTTATTTTTCCTAGGTATATTGTGGTATTTCTTTCATATTTTCTCCGGCTCTCCTTTTAGTATGCCTTCTTTATTTAATTTGAATACGTTCTATTTTAACTGCATTTCTTCCATAACTCTACAATCGTCTTCTTTAACATATATTATTCTCTTATGTTTTATTTTATTTTGCTATTATTTAAACTTACGTCTGACTACTTAAATAATGTATGTATATAATTATATTTTTATTTTTCATTTACTTTTCAAGCTTTATCTCAACATAGTAAAACAGTTCTAGTATTGAGCTATACTCTAATATTACGTTTTGTCATGTAAATACTTAATTTATGTTACAAAATGCATGGTTCTTTATTTAAAATCAGTTACAAGTTCTTAATTCATCCGTAATGTAAAATCAATAGGTTGATTTATATTTAAAACACTGTATATTTCTAACACCTTCTATTAAATGCACACACCTAAACGAAAATAAAATGTACCAATCTGGATATAATACGGTACAAATTAGCATAACATATGTTCAAAAATACAGGCTCTAAGGCACCTAGATAAAAATAAATTATACCAAACTAGATACAATTTATAATAATGTAACATTTTAGTTCAAAGACTAAAAACATTGACTTTAGTCAATCAAAATATTAACCAAATTATATTTGCTTTTAAATTATTAGCGCATTTAAAAAAATTATAGTACTTTAATTTTTATAATAATTACCGGTATATGTTTTAAAAAGGAAACGAACGACATAAAAATTTGCAATATTATTGTTCAATAAAAAAGTTATATTGGGGAAAATGAAAACAGGTTGTGTAGACCACAGTATCTTAAAAATTATTAAATTTGGGGGGGGGAATAACAATAAAAATTCTACAAAAAAATACTACACGGTTTTCAGTATTTCTTATTAAATGATTCAAACGACATATAAATATTATTTAAATCAAATTAAAACAACTTACTTTTAATGTTACATCTTATAATCAGAGCTTTCAATTTATTGAGAAGTTTGAATAGTTCTTAATAGGTAAACTAATATACGGATAAAAGGTAAATTGATCCCATTACAGACCTTAATAGGTCCTTCGGGTAGTAGGTGGTTAAGGTCTCCAATTTTTCTAGACAGTCAGCACTTGATGTCATCCGGGTTGTCAGTCGTGCGTGCCAGCCACCTTTACCCCTACAACAAGCGTCTGGTATTAATTTCCGTTAGAGGTTGAGTCGACCCCAGGATCATGGTGCCAACACAAGGTTATGACCAGTTTAAAAATTCAGAACCTACCGGGACTAGAAACTTCGACCTTCCGGTTTGTACCGTATTGCCTTAGCCAACTCTACAAATATGCAGATACTGTCACAAAACTAATGTTTTTAATAATAACTTATTTGAAATGTTTTCAGACAAGAAATTAATCTACTCTTCAAAATAGAGACCTTAATATTTTATGGTCTTGAACCATCTTTGAGCGAAGTTTATTATTCCGTGACGGTGTCAGTCGCTGGTTTTTGATGTGAAGAATTGGTTGAGACTCACTTTCACAACTTCAATATATTGAATTTTTCGAAATTTCACACAAGCTATGGAACATGGATCGAAACGAATGGAATCTGAAGGTGCAAGATCAGGCTTATTTGCTGGTTGTGGTAGGAGTTCAGTTCCCCTCAATTTGTGATTTTTTGTCATGGTTATTCTTGGAGTATGGGGTCAGGTCGGGTTTTGTACCCGAAACCATCAAAATTCATGAATTCGTTTCAGTTGTTGAGAATAAAAATAGTCATCAACTGCAGGCTAGTTTGAAACAAACTCCCAGTGAATCATACGTTTAAAATTCCACCAGACACACAACATTACATTAAAAACCGACATTACTTATGAGAAACCTAATAAATGTATCTCTACACATACATTGCATTACTGAAAATTTTGTATTGTATTGTAAACTCATATTTTCCCTTTACAGAGATTTAGGCGCTCTCCCCCTCAGGGAAGAATTTGAACCATACTACTTTAGTTACACTTGTTTTTGTATACATGTCATTTTGAGTGGTCAGTGGTGAGCGTTCCGCCTCATACTGACATCTAGGAAACCAAGGTAATACTAGGACGGGAAAATTCGGTGAATTTTGCTTAGAGGCCTTTCTATTCAGACTTAAGGATTTTTTAAGAACCTGAAAATCTTCAGACTCGGGACCCACGGCTTAAAGTCCCTCCCGGAGGACTTGCTCCTTGGATTTTTCCGTCCTAAAAAATTCATCGACCCCGGTCGGGTTTGAACCCGCGACCTTCGGGACCAGAGGCAAGGAGCATAACCACTAGTCCACCGCGGCCGACTACTGAAAATTAAGAGAGAGAAAAAAGCTTATATAAATAATAATGGAATGAAAATGAAAGTCAAATATGTATATTTGCCCTGTGATATAGCCATGGTTTCTCAAAGAGATCATCTGCTGTCATGATATAATGATACCGCAAATGAAATAATTCTTATTACTCAATAAGCTATATCTCAAATTTTTAATCATCATCATCAACAACAAGGATTAAGCCCAGTGGCCTGTTCTGATCTCATTATAGGTTGAATTGGTTCTTCCATCTCTTCAATGGTATTCCCAACAATCTTCTCCCTTTTGGTTTATAATTATACATTCTTCTTGGTATGCGCTGTTCATTAATTCGTAATACGTTCTGAAGGTAAGCATTTTGATAGTATTGTATTCTTTCACAGAGATTAAATATATTAAGTTCTGTTCTTATATCTTCGTTTTTCTTTTTATCGGTCCTTTGGTATCCTGCTATTGCTCTCAATATCTTCATTTCTGCAGCCTCTATTTGTTTGCTATCTGCTTTTGTTAATGTCCAGGTTTCACATCCATGGATAAGAGATGGAACTGCCAATACTTTGTAAAATTTTAAAATAGTTTATTTTTTAGTTTTATTCCATAAAGTACGTTCAATTGTGCCACATAGATAACTGAATAATTGTATTTTAGTGTGTTTATCTAAATTTTTGTCATTACCTAAATGACATCCCAAATAATTAAAATTCTGAACTTGATCTATAATTACATTGTTTATCACTACTTTGTTCTTATTGCACATTTTCCTTTCAGAGCTAATATTTTTGTTTTAGATGTAAATATTCTTAATTGTATTTTAGAGGGATATTTAAAGTATAAAGGAATTGTTGTAAAGCATTTTCTGATGCTGTCATTATTACTTGATCGTCTGCAAAAGCAGAGTTGTCAACACACTCTTTATATTAATTTGTTCTTGCCATTTATTTATGACATGGTCCAAGTATAATCTTTTTACGTAGTATAAATAGGCCTATATTCAATTGTTTTTGTTTTCATTCGATATATGTAGTACAAATCACCAATTTACTCTTTTCAGTTTTATTTAAAATAAAGAGCCTCCAGTTTCAAACGTAAAATGTCTCATGTGATTTTTTCATGAATTTATTTTATAGACTATAGGCTAAGTTGTTTATTTAGTTGTCTCAATTAAAGTCACAAAAATATAAACTCAGTATCACCTTCATATAACATGTGTCACAATTTTAAAGAAGCCTACAGCATTGGATGTTGGAATGAAATAAAACGTATTGACAACTGTGATGTTTAACAATAATAAAATGTCCACGTGATCAGTCAATGTTTCTATTTTTGCAATATTTACAATGCAGGAAACAGTTGACGTTTCATGTGATGTTAAAATGCCTCATATTGATTACATTCAATTACATTATGAAATTAAATACTCTTTCCTCGTACGTAATGAAAGGGAAAAAATGGAAAGGTATCTAAATGCCAACTTAGTTTCCTGAATCATAACGATTTACATCAATATGGACAGCTAATGAAAATGAGGGAAATTTTGAGGAAGTGGCTGAATTCAAATACCTAGGAACAATACTCACAAATAGGAATGAGATGCACAAAGAAATTAAAGAGGCTCAATTCTGGAAATGCATGCTATTATGCATTATAGAGACTTTTATAACGTCTCAACTACCTTTTAAAAAACGTTAAACTGTGAATATATAAAACTATTATCCTACCAGTTATATTACATGGATGTGAAACATAGACTCCTACTTTAAGGGAGGAAAGGAGATTACGAGTATTTGAGAATAAAATTATTAGGAAAAATGTTTGGACCAAAGAGAGATGAACAGATAGTTAAATGGAGAAAACTACATAACAATGAAGTACATGGTCCTTTAGGAAGCCAGATATAATAAGAACAGTATAGTCTCATAGACTGCGGTGGGCAGAACATGTGGCACGAAGGGGAATGAAAGACGTGCATGGAAGCTTCTTGTAGGAAAACTAGAGAGAAAACCCCAGTTGGTAGACGAAGAGTGATGTGGGAGAATAATATTAACTATGATTTGAAGGAAGTAGATTATACAGGGAATGATTGGAAAACATTAGCTGAGGATAGGGATGTATGGAGAGATTATATCCGCGCGGTCATGAACCTACGGGTTCTATAATGCGAGTGAGTTAAGTCATTTTTCGGGTTATCTTTTGCAGATGGTAAAGCATTAAGGCCTTATATGCTTTTATGATTTTAGTATATCCGCCGAAAGGAGGACACGATAAGAGGATGATGATAATTATCTTATTATTTATTAATTTATATATTTAGGACTATTTATATGTCTGGCAGGATAGATTTACCATTTATCGTCGTTAAAATAATTAAATGGTTATTCCATCAAAATATATTTCACCTACAATATTTCATCTCTTATTCTTAATTAATATGTAATTTTGAAATTTTAAAATATTAATTTTTTTTTCAAATAAATCATCACCCATATCTTGAAAGCTTCTTCTCATCTCATCCCTCGACATGGTATTAAGCCGGAAACGAGTTTACTTTTACTTTCTTCGGAAGTGAAGTAATGCCGTATGTCCTGTGTCGTGGAATTGCTGAATATAAAATAATCTTAAGCCGATATAACAAATCTGAGGGAAATTTATCGGCCTTTTCACATCTAATTTTGAATTAAAACGCTATTGGCCTGTGAAACAAAAGAGCGTCTTTGAATAAAAAATACTATATCATTGCTTACAATAACATTAATATCAGATATAGCGTAAATCTATATTGAAAATACTAAAGTTATGTCAATATATTGATCTTTTATGTAAAGAAAGTATATTTCACTGATTTATTTTTTCCGTGACATGTTTGATTTTTTTTAATTTACTTATCCAATTATAAAGGGTGCAGCATAAGTCATTAACCATTGCACAGGGTTGAAGGGAAAAAAATCAGATTTGTTTAAACTGGGGTTTGAATACGGGATATTCAGAATATAATCTCTAAAGGTACGTACACACTTTCGCGCGCGCACCATGTTCGTCAGATTTGGACGGGGTTTTAAGGTGCGCGCGAACGGCGCGCGCGTCTCTCACCACGATCCACTCATTGTCGGTTTTTTCCACAAACACTTTGATGGTTCGCTGTTTACATTTGGACGGGTACCTGAGAGGTTCGTTGTTTTCGGTGCGCACCTATTATTTGAGTATGGAGTGGTCAGAGGAAAACATGTTAAAACTTATTGATATTTATAGAAGCAAGCAATTATTGTGGGATCCTCAACATAAGGATCATTTTTAAAAATCATTGAAAGGAGATGCCTGTTTTTTTTTTCAATGTTATGTGTTTTTTGTGTGTACTGTAATTGTATGAATAAATTAGAATTATTTAGAAAACATTATTTATTTAAGACGTTCATTTCATAATATTATGCATGAAGTATCACAAAACAATACAATATATAAACACATTTATTACTAATTATTTATTTATTTCTTCAAAGACTCCAAAGAGCAAGATTGCTCATGTTAAGGGGCAATATACAAAAAATAATGGCCATAAAACAATTAACAATAAAAACAAGAAAACAAATTCAGGCATAAGTTTAAATAATACAAACTACTATAGATGCACAATATATATACACATATAAATACAATATTTAAACAGGATAATATTAATAATAATAAAATTAACAAAATTAATTAAGAAAGCAATGAGAAAAAATATTTTTTAATACAATTAGAAAAATGTTTAACATTCGTGAAATGTTGATATTCAATTTTAATACAATTAGAAAAATGTTTAACATTCGTGAAATGTTGATATTCAATTGGTAAGTTATTGTAATGGTTGATTAATGCATAACGAATCCCTTTTATGCCTTTTTTTTAGAAACTAGTATCTTTGTGCAATAAAGTACAACCTCTAGTATAATAATCATGTACATCTTTATTAAAAAATAAGGCCATGTTATGGTGAGATAGATTCTTAATAATTTTAAACATATATATACAAATCATATATTTTTTTTAAATTCCTTTAATGCTATAATATTTGAAAAAGTATAAATAAAGTTATAAGATTTAATAAGTAATAAGCGTGACCGACATCCCGATTTTGGAGGGACAGTCCCGATTTTTAACAATTTGTCCCGCGTCCCGCGGCATTTAAAAAAAAAAAGTCCCTATTTTTGGGAAAGAATGCAGGACAAGCGGGAGAACGGAAAGGGAATAGACATGGTTGGTTACACCTGCTCTGCAAAATGTCTACTGAAGGTTTGTGGGTTTCCTATGGATCGCAGGAGGTTCGTTGAAATTAATCATTTCGACGAACATAACACGCGCCGCGCATGCGCCGCGCGCGCGCCGTTCGTGTTCGCGGCGCGCATATGTGTACGTACCTTTATACTACTGCTTGAGATAATTTGCTAACAAGGGAATACGTCTTGTCTAATATCATGTCTATAAACGACTTCAAGTTATTTATTTTTATGCCATACCCTGTATTTCGCATTTCTTAATACGTAAATTCTGCATGTAAGTAAACTCAGTTTTAATATTTAATATAGGCTATATTTATTTTAATCCCTTTTTTTTAGATATAGAAGTTAAAGTTTTAGTTTAATTGCAGAACAAATATATTAAATCATTGGCACTGTCGAACCCGAAGGTTCATAACCGCGCAGACATAAACCCTCCATACATCCCTATCCTGAGGTAATGTATTTAATTCATTCACTGTATAATTCACCTCTCTAAAATAATGGTTAATATTATTCTTCCGTCCCATTCTTCACCGCTACTGGACGTTTTACCTCTAGTTCCCCTGCAGAAAGTTTCCATCCATCTTTCATTCCCAATTCGTGGCACATGTCCTGTCCAACGTAGTCTACGAGACTTCACTGTTCTTATTACATCGGGTTTCCCATAAGGATCATCCATCCATCCATCCATCCATAGTAATTCTGCCCGAGGGCAGGTCTTTCACTGCAGTCATAGTATATTCATGCTATGCTTTGCAGCTCTTCTAGGGGATTACAGGTGATGTATCTTCCAGTTGATTTCCACACCGGTAAAGGATGGTGATGATAATGATAAGGATGATGATGGCGGATGATTTTCGGGGACCGTTGGGCCCTAAGCTCCCTGTCATTTGTCTTACAGTTGAGGAAAAACACCGAAAAAACCCTCACCCAGGAGCCTGTCCCGACCGGGAATCGAACCCGGGCTCGCTGCGTGACAAGGCAGCACGCTACCTCGAGACCACAGCGGAGGACATAAAGATCATGCAACTCACTATTATTGTAGTTCCTTCCATCTACCTATCTGTCTCTTTTGATCCAAATTTTTTCTTAGAATTTTAATCGTAAATACTTTTCTCCATGTTTAAAGAAAGAAACAATATTTTGTATCCATATAGTATTACAGGAAGAATATCCGTTTTATATGTTTTTTAGTTTAATTTTCTTTTAAAAAAGTTGAGATGAGTTTCTAGAGTTGACCCTATGTTTAATTTCTTTCTCCACCCCATTCCTGTTTGTAATTATCGTTCCTAGTTATCTGAATTCTGTCAATTCTTCAACATTTCTTTCATTTGTTATTAAGTGTCCATTTTTCATTTAATTATATATTTCTAGGTGTGGAGAGCTTATGTCCGCGAGGTCATAAAACTATGGGTTCGATAGTGCCAGTGAGTCAGTTAGTTAGTGGCAGAAAAAATAAAAATAAAAATAAATAATTAAGGAGAAAATACATGTATCATAACAGAAACCATATTTTGCAATATATTGCTTCATAGTTTTATTTTAATTATAGAAAAACAAAAGCAAAACAAAAAACGTCATTTTGTTTTCCGTAAATCTTAAGAAAAATAAACACACACACACATATATATATATATATATATATATATATTATGTTTCTGCAGCCACCCTCTCAATTATCGTAGTTAGACTTATATTATGTTTAAATATCTCGACCAAAAGTACACTGGGCGAAAGCCATGAGTGAAAAGAAAGAAAATGGATTTACGTCTAACCATTGCATTGGAAAGTTGTATTTTGTAGAAGAAGCAACGTCCCTGATGGTCTCAGGAACCTTTCCTCCTGCTAGTTGTTGCAGGAAACAAGTTTTCACTGCTGTCAATGCTAATGAAATTGTTTCGAGGGCCGCTGGCTCGTCCTCTAATCTGCTGCCTTGCACACTCATACGCAGTCTCTCTCTCCCTTCTTCTCTTCCTCTGGGCAATCCTACACCACGCAGCGTTCTATCCCCATGTGAGTTGCAACATGCCGCCTGATATAGCCACTACCTTCTTCGCACACCTTTATTTTTCTTTCTAAAGTGAAAACTCTAGTGTTAAATAAGCTTGCCTCCAAGAAACAACATTTTATTTTTATTTCATTTCCTTTCGTATTTCTTCAAGTTTACAATTTAAATTGCAGCAAACTATTTACACTATCTTCTTTTGTTTGCTATTATTTTAGTATCAACATCCTTATGCCTTTACTTCCCCTATGTCTGAGGTTTTAAAGTGGAAAATGAAATTAATTCACATTATTATAAATGCATAAAACTTACTGTTTAGTCAATTGGAAAACTAACTAAATTATATCCATCCACAGTAATTCTGCTCGAGTGCAGGTCCTTCACTGAAATCATAGCATTTTCATCCTATGCTTTGCAGCTTTACTAGGGAATTATAGGTGCGGTAGCTCCCCTTGATTTTCATATCTTTTAAGGATGATAATTATGATGATAATGATGATGACCGGATGATTTTCGGGGACGTTTGGGCCCTAAACTTCCAGACATTTGTCTTACAGGTGAGGAAAAATCCCGAAAAAACCTCACCCAGGAGCCTGTTCCGACCGGGAATCGAACCCGGGCGTCATACAGGTGAGGAAAATAACCGAAAAACTCACCCAGGAGCCTGTCTCGAGTGCGGATCGAACTCGGGTCCACTGCGTGACAAGGCAGCACGCTTCCTCGAGACCACAGTGGTGGACATTGTATTGTATTGTAAGCCTATTTTTCCCTTTACAGAGATTTAGGCGCTCTCCCCCTACAGGGAAGAATTTGGACCATACTAATTTAGTTACACTTGTTTTCGTACAGATGTCATTTTGAGTGGTCCGTGGTCAGCGTTCCGCCTCATAGTGACATCTAGGAAACCAAGGTAGTACTATGACGGGAAAATTCGGTAAATTTTGCTTAGAGGCATTTTTCATTCAGGCTTAAAGATTTTTTGCGAGCCTGAAAATCTTCATACTCGGGACCCACGGCTTAAAGTCCCTCCCGGAGGACTTGCTCCTTGGATTTTTCCGTCCTAAAAAATCCATCGACCCCGGCCGGGTTTGAACCCGCGACCCTCGGGACCAGAGGCAAGGAGCATAACCACTAGTCCACCGCGGCCTTTAGTGGACATATGAACTATATAATATATATATACTGCGACTCATTTAATCGTCCATAGGAGAATGTTATGTACGAGTATGATAAAGTGATATGTTTAAAAAAATTCAATAATTTAGAGAACACTTATATGTATTCATAACATGCAAAACATTTTGTAAACGTGGATCCTTAAATCAATAATTTTTAGAATGATGTATGATGTGCTGTTAAAAATGTCAGTAGGCAGGTCCGGTAGGCTTAACAAGTGTCTGTATGTATTAAACATTCTAGATAGATTGAAATTTCTAGAAAATTAGTAACTAAAGGACAATGAGGAGACAAAAAAGGGACGTAGCACATTTTTCTATTAGAAGTTATCGCGTGCTGTAAATTAGCGGTTGGAGACCTTTACTTATCTGACGTCTTACAGCTTAATGGCTAGCTCTCACTCTACATTTCAAACCCTAGTATAGACCTGAAAGAAAACGTTGCCTCTGCTGTTTTGCATCAGTGTTGAGACAGTGTTCCTGTCGTGTGTTATATGAGATAATATTGCAGTCAGTTATAAGTTCAGCTGGACTTACAATCGCTTCTAAGTACAAATTCACATTTGAAATGCCTCTTCAATAATAACAGATGAGTCGATATTTTTAATCAGTAGTGCCAATTCACCTCTTGTTTTCCCCAAGTATAACAATGACGTCACAGACCCGCAAGCTTTATAGCGCGCGAGGTATAATAATACATCTAAATAAATGCTAATACTTCTGCAATGTAGTCTGATCCGTGGCTCAAGCGGTTAGAAGCTCGCCTCTAGTCTTTGGAGTCTCGAGATCGAATCTCAGTACTCCATGTGGGTTTCGTGGTGGACAAAACGGAGCTTCGACAGGCTTTTATCGGGGTTTCTCCCTTTTATCCATTATATTATAATTATATTAATAATTAACTAACAAACTCACTATCGAACCCATAGGTTAATGACCGCATGGACGTAAGATCTCCATATATCCCTATCCTGAGTTAATGTTTTCCAATCATTCCCTGTATAATCTACTTCCCTCAAATCGTGGTTAATGCTATTCTCCCACCTCATTCTTGGTCTACCAACTGGGCGTTTTCCCTCCAGTTTTCCTACACGAAACTTCCATGCATGTCATTTATTCTCCATTCGTGCTACATGTCCTGCCCATCGCAGTCTACGAGACTTAACTGTTCTTATTATATCTGACTTCCTATAAAGACCATGTAGTTCACTGTTATATAATAATTATATGAATACCCTCAACTCGTATCCAACTCAGAGTCGGGTGAGGAATGATATGAAATGAAGCCCCTAAATTTTAGAGGTCTGTGAACGACACGGGGTCGGCCGACTATACCTAACGCACTGTCAAAGAGGCGATTAAACGAAATGTATGAGAATAGTATGGAGAGATATAATTTAATATTAATATAATTATTAATGGATGAAATTAGTATGGAGAAATGGTGTAATATAATATAATATTAATAATTATATTAATATTATATTCCACCATTTCTCCATACCCGACTCTGAGTTGGACACGAATTGAGGATTTTATTAACTTTCGCAATGTGTTTAATCCTAAGCTTAAATTGTTATTTCCATGCTGAATAAACAAATAAACACATACTTTCGCAATGTCTTTAGGCATAAGCTTAAATTGTCAGTTCCATGCTAATACTTGTAAAATTAATTTTATTATGATAAAAATTAATATATTTTTCCTGAGGTCATCGAATCATCCTGTTTGTTATGGGATTAAAATATGTCGGAAAAGGGATAGATTCAACCCAAATATAAAATATCGATGCTATTCTTTTTGCAGACGATTTAGTTCTTCTGGCACTTTCCGAAAATGATTTGCAACGATCATTTTATAATTTACAAAAAATAGCTGCCAAATTTAATATGGAAATATCAATTAACAAAACTAAAATCTGTCTCCAGAATAAAATTTTAGAGGGATCTAATCAATTTAAATATCTTGGATATTATCTCTCTATCTGGGATGAAAAGGATATCCCTGAAAAAAATTACAAGTTATAATAAAAGTTTGGGAATTATTAATCAAGTTATGAAACCATCCCTTGTACAAAAACACACCATATTACGTTTATATAACACTTTGGCTAGACCAGTGTTGACCTATGGTAGTGAAGCATGGACACTAAAAAGACAACATGAAAGCAGAATAACAGCTTGTGAAATGAGATTCATGCGCAGAACAGCGGGTTACACCAGATGGGATCGGAAAAGGAACACCGATATCTTAAAAGAATTGAAGACTACGCCAATTTTGGAATAGGTCTATATTAAACAATACCAACTAAATTGGAAACACCATCTTGAAAGAATGAGTTCAAATCGGATCCCCAAAGCTGTTTATAATTCTATACCAAGAGGACGAAGATCACTGGGCCGTCCTATGAAACGCTGGAGGGACAATTTTCTATAGGATCGTAACAGGCCTTGGCCTAATACTTGGAAGGAAGAAGAAGAAGATATAAAATATTTCACATAGAAATATGAAAGAAATCTGTAAAACGTAATAACATTTGGCGTTACTCGACTACATTAAAAAAATTAGAAAACAACTGTTTAATTCAGAGCACTACGTAGTATATTCATCAATGAATGTCACAACTATCTATTAATCGACATTTTATGGGATAAAAATTAATTTTCTTATTTCTCTTGTGGTTGCTATTTCATATTTTTACCTACAATCTTTCTTAGTGTAGAATATACATATTTTAATATGATAAACATAAAAATTATCTGAAAATAAAGTAATGATAAATTAATTATAATGTATCTACACGAGATTGAATGAAAATTTTAGATGTATAGCTATAAAACTCTTCTATTTCAAAGGTATTTTTAAAATAAACTTTGCCTAGCACAAAAGAAATTGAATGTTTAGTACAGTTTTTCACGACCCTTTTGTTTCTTCTCCAAGATCAGGTGTTCTTTCAACATATTGTTCTCCATTTGTAGATCTTGATTCGGCTACGAAACATCTTCTTACGAGTGTGCATTCCCCAAGGAGTAACAATTCAATGCAAGTTATCCACAGCTGTTCCTCGTACTTCGTGCTTTTCTTCTCTTTCGTAAACTCAACTATTATTTATTTTAATTGCATGTTATTATTTAAATAATGTATATATTGGCTCATTTTAACTTACAGATGAACTTAAATATTAATATTCATTTATTAAATCTAATGGAATTAAGTCTTTCACGGCTACTCAACAAGGAAAGCAACTTACTTGATAATACGATAATCACAACAATTATATTATAAACAAAAATATGGCTAGAATTACGGTTGTGCTAAAGAACATTAGGATAATTTTTGGGCCAAGATGAGATGAACAGACAGGTGAATGGAGAAAACTATATAATAGTGAGCTATATTATATGTATAGGAAGCTAGATAAAATAAAAAACAGTTCAGTCTCGTGACTGCTATGTAAGGACATGTGGCACGTATGGGGGATGAAAGAGGTGCATGGAGGCTTCTTGTATGAAAACCAGAGGGAAAATGCCCTGTTGGTAAACCAAGAATGAGGTGGGAGAATAACATTATCCATTATTTGAGGGAATTACATTATGAAGGGGATAATTGGAAGACATTATCTCAGAAAAGGGATGTATGGAGAGATTATGTCCACGCGGAAATTAACCTAAGGGTTCGATAGAGCCAGTGAGTTAGTTAATTAGTTAGTTAGGTTATTTTCTTTATTTTTCTTTATTCTTTTTGCTTTTAAATTCTTTGTAATTTTTGAGCAAATCCTAACTGGATCATATAAATTAATAATACGATAATATTATGATACATGTATAATAGTATATTATGATGCGACGTTGGGAAGTGGTTTTTACAGAATCGAGGAAAACGTTTAAAAACCGAGCGATAGCGAGGGATTCTGTAAAACACTTCACAAACGTGCGTTGTACATTATTTTCTGCGCGATGGTGTTTTCAAAATAATAAATAATAGTAAAATAATATCTTGGTTGGAAATATTTGCGTTCATTATAAACAATTGATTAACACAGAGTGGGTAATGTTTATTAGTTGAAACAACAGGAGGTCGTGAGACCAATAAGTGATAAAATAACAGGAGGCCGGTAGACCAATTAGTGGTAAAGTGGCGCCAAGTACGTATGTATTGTTTTATATTGTTTCAAATAAAGTTCAGTTCATTTAAAATGTAGTGATTTGTTTTGTATAATGTGTATTAACACTAGCTTTTGGATATTTTTGTATATAGGTATATTACCCCAAACGGTCCCCGAAATCATATGGCCATCATCATCATCATCATCCTTCACAGGTGTGGAAAGCAACGGGAAGCTACCACACCTACACAATTCCCTAGTAAAGCTGCAAGCATAGCATGCAAATACTATGATTGCAGTGAAGGACCTGCCTTCGGGCAGAATTACTATGGATGGAGGTATATTACGTTATTATGTAACGCTAGAATTTAACCACACTCTAAATTATTGTAAATAATTAATTGTATTGTAACTAAAACCCTAACATACCGGATGGTGAAATAAGGTTCATATTGTTGGAGATTCAATAAAAATAAAATATATATATATATAGGTACAGTTATGTAGTATACATAAAGGGCAGTGGTTTTATTTCCCACTCACGTGTTTGTAATATGTAATATTACAGTACAGTTATTTTATTACAGTATAGTTATTTAGGTTGGCAACCCCGATATGTAGGAAGTTGAACTTTCAATCGTGGTCGCCATAGTTGTAAGTATGGCAAAACGCACTATCGCGGAAAATATATTTTAATATCATGAGTATTTTAAAATTATAAACTTATATTACTATAGAGCTTTAAAAAAATGTAGTTCAGTAGAACAAACACATTGATCAAGAAGATCACTGCACAGCACATGCTTGGATATGAATAGTGACCTCACTTCTCTTAGGAAATAGATTAAGTTAATTGTCTGCACCTGTCTGGACTGATTATAGAATGAAGATTTGAAGCACCCATTATCGCCAATGTGCTTGCGAACAGCACAACGTTTGATAAAAACTTGAGTTCTTCTTTATGGCTAATAAATTTTCTTGTGAGTGCTAACAGCCGTAAGTTAGTTATTTTCGGATCTAAGTTATGGGGAGTTGTGCGAACAAAAAAACTTCAAATTACCTTACATTAGTAGTAATTAGTGACGTTCTTCTTCGTGATACATTGGATCCTTTTTACAACCTTGCGGTTTTTTGTGAATTGCCGATCAATTCCATAGCGGGAACTTGCGGCTAAGTACATATTTCTTAACCTATTTCTGATATTCCCTCCATATATCTTACTTAAGTAAGATTTACTTAAGTAAATCCAGAAAATTGGGTAAATTTCTGGACAAAACGCGGAAAATAAGAACAACACTCATTCATGTTATCAAAATGCAATACCATTAATTCTTAATAATTATACTTAACTTAATTAATGTATAATGCTATTGTATTATTATGTAATTGTAATATTATTGTGTTTTCTTTATGCAATTCAAATTTTATTGTTTTATTTTTTGTTTTTCTTTAAACTATTACCAATTATTACTTTATTGTAACGGACTGTCGACAGCACGTACGGCTTACTGCCCGTGCGACCCATATTTGTAAATAATATTGTAAATATCTTACTTTTTGTCTATTAAAGTCCTACTACTACTACTACCACTACTACTACTAAAGTATTTCTCATTATGTATTCCACAAATAAGAATGAGAATTAACATGACATTTTTAATAAAATTTATAGAGATCAAACAAAAAAGCATGTTTAGCTTAGGATTGAAACAGCAGTGTAATCAAAAAATGTTTCCACGGGTTATAAAACTGCTAATTAAACGCAAATCTGTATATATTTCCAAATTTGAAGATTATTTGCTCCAACTTGATTTTTTAAATATCTATGTATAGATTTTATAAAATTTAATAAATGTTTTCATAAGTAATGTGATTTCCAATTTATCTAGTGGATTTGGAAATCAAGAGTGGCATTTGTTAGGAATATTTAACGAATAAAATTAAGTTGTTTACTCACAAATCATTATTTAAATATAATTATTTTATAATATTTATATATTTAATATAAAGGGCGATGTTTGAATATTCTCTTTAATTTACTTACTTGTTATAGTCAGCTACTAGATGGCAGTGAAGACCGAGTTCTCGCGACATCTAGTAATAATGGAGAGTATAATACACTGCTCAAAAAAATTAGGGGATATTGTAGAATAACCTATTAAGACTATGTTTTTAGGAACAGTATTAGATGCAATCACTTTCTATTACTCCAAAAGAATGTAAACAAGAGTTTTAAGTCATTACGTAACCTCTGTACCATACCAGATGTCAAAGAGATCCTGATTAGGAATATGGCAAACAAACAAAGCAACATTAACATGGGTGAAAATGTTTCTTTAGTATGGTGTATGATATCCTCGAACGGCCAGCACTGCCTCACACCTGTGTGGCATTGATGCAATGAGGTTAGCAATGAGTTCTTGGGGGATACGTGGCCACTCTTCCATAAGAGCAATGTGCAGCTCTGGAACAGTTGTGGGAGGTGCTGGTCTGCCTGCAATGCACCTGCCTAATGCATCCCACACATGCTCAATCGGATTTAAGTCCGGGGAGGAAGCTGGCCATTGCACACGCTCGATACCATCCACTTCCAGCATGTCGTCCACCAAGCCAGCTCTGTGGCGTCGTGCATTATCGTCCATAAAAAGAAAAGAATCACCTATGGCACCAGCATAAGGCACGACAAAAGGTCGGAGAATCTCATCTCTATACCTTACCGCAGTCAAAGTACCACCTTGGATGACGTAGAGGTCCGTACGTCCACCACTACTGACTCCTGTCCACACCATCAATCCACCGCCACCATATGGGGATCTTTCACGTACAAAAGCTGGATTGTTTCGTGTCCCTTTTTCTCTCCAGATGAATACACGCCGACTATCACATTCCACGTTGAATCGCGACTCATCAGAAAAAAGAACTGATCTCCATTCAGCATGCCTCCACCCACGATGTTCCTCCGCCCAGTTTCTGCGATCTCTACGGTGTTGTGGAGTTAACCTGGTACACACCATGAGCCTGCGGGCATAGAGACCACTTCCATGCAGTCGATTAGGGACAGTTTTAGTTGACACCCTGCGTCCTGTTGCTGTTTGAAGTGTATTTCGCAGTTGAGTTGCATTCTGCTGTCTATTCCGACGGGCTGTTAACAAGAGGTAACGGTCATCCCTTGCTGTTGTTGCCCTTGGTCGACCTTGTCCGGCTCTTCTGTGAACAGTATGTTCTTTGAAAATGATTCCAAAGTCTGGAAATCACGCTTTGAGACACACCAATGGCTTGTGCCACCACTTGTTGTGTCTGTCCAGCTTCCATCCTTCCTATGGCCCTCCAAGCCATTGGTTCAGGTAAATCACGTTGTCGAGGCATCACTGTCCCTAAGGCAAGTCATTCACTAACTGAAAACTGGACTGGATTTAAAAACAGCAACAAAACATTCACCCCCACACCGCCCTTTCACATCAACAGTACAGACACTGCCCTCTGGTGTGGTACCGAGGTTACGTAACAACTTCAAACTCTTATTTACATTATCTTGGAGTAATAGAAAGTGATTGCATCTAATACTATTCCAAAAAACATAGTCTTAATAGGTTATTCTACAATATCCCCTAATTTTTTTTGAGCAGTGTACATATATAGGAAAAATAAGTGTTTGAATTGGATTCGCCTGGTGGTGTAACGGATAACACGCTGAGGTACAGACTCAGAGTTCCGGGTTCGAATCCCGTCCAGACATTTATTTTTCTTATCATACTATATATATATATATATATATATATATATTATATGCGCTATAAGAAACATATCACTCTTTCCAAAAAAATGGTATATCATAAAAATCCTAGCCCTACTTGTTACTATAAAGATGTATATGTATGATTTTGATCCTGAAGTTCATAGGCATTCTGTAGCCTTGTGTACTTAGGTAAGATGTGTAATATTCTTATTTTATGACGTAGTAGGTATAGTGTTGTTTGAACGAGCTGGCGATTCTCGCAGCGAGGTAATTACAGAGAAACACTTGTGTATAGTGTTGGCACATTTTCATAATGAAGACACTAAGTCTTGGTTGTGATAAGATATAATCGCACTTTATCCAGCTAGACTTGACCTCTGTAGCATCCATGACTTCGGGGAGATTACTGAGCGTTCAGTTCATCCTAGGATGTGTTAATTAATTGATTAATTACTTCGGAGTTTGTTTTGCTTCAGTCGTTAGCAAGACAACCCAAGGCATCCAAATCAGCTAGCAAACTTATTACATTCGTGTTGTAGCCTAAATACTAAACAATAACTACTACTACTAGTAGTAGTAGTAGTAGTAGTAGTAAATAATAATAATAATAATAATAATAATAATAATTTTTATTTATATACATAATTTTAATATTTACACATCTTTCTGTGCCTAAAGTTGTATTTTTCTTCTCCACTCGTCTCTCTCCATCCAATCCATGTCCTCCAGTCCCCTTGCTCTATTCCAGTTCTTATTTCCTGCATCCACGAGTTTCGAGGTCTGCCTCTCCTCCTTCTTCCAGGTGGACACCATTCCAATGTTTTCCTGGGTAATCTTTCTTCTTGCATTCGTCGTACGTGCCCATACCAATTTAATTGCTTATACTGTATATAATCTACTATTGAATAACTAATATTCATTTTTTCTCTTATGACATTATATAATAATAATAATAATAATAATAATAATAATAATAATAATAATAATAATGAAAGTAACAACAATAATAATAATAATAATAATAATAATAATGCACAGTGTAATATTATGTCGGCCGCGGTGGACAAGTGGTTTGGTTATGCTCCTTGTCTCTGGTCCCGAGGGTCGCGGGTTCAAACCCAGCCAGGGTCAATGGATTTTTTAGGATCGAAAAATCCAAGGAGCAAGTATTCCGGGAGAGACTTTAAACCGTGGATCCCGAGTCTGAAGATTTTCAGGCTCGTGAAAGATCCTTAAGCCTGAATAAAAGAACCTCTAAGCAAAATTTACCGACTTCAACGTCCTAGTAATACCTCAGTTGCCTGTTAGATGTCTCATTGAATCGGTGTGTTGACCACATTACATTTATGACATCTACGTGCAAATAAGGTAACTAAAAATTAACTTGGTCTAGTAACTCCTAACAAAGGAGAGGCTATGGCTAAACAATAGGCTACGTCATTATAGATACAGATCGATGTAATGTTAAAGTCGACCTTGGTTGTCTAGTGGTTATGTACCTTGCCCCCTAGTCCCAAGAATCGTGGGTTCATATTTCCTTGGTCTGTTTTAAGAAATTTATTCTCAAACACACGTAATTTTCTCTCCTCCCGTAAAGTAAGAGGCCAAGTTTTCATCGATAAAGTTTACCTACTGGCTAGAAGATCGTCTACCTCTGCTATTAACACATGTGGATGTGAGGCCAGCAGCCGGCTGGTAATCCAAGGGCCTTCTAGACCTGTCGCGCTTGGAGTTTTTTTATTGTAAATTCATGGGCTATACGGCGTAATGTATTGAAATCCAATTAACTTGAGTGTGTATTACCTCACTTAAAAATCCGATAAACAAATTGGGAATCAAACTTGCGGTCTTTCATGTGTAACTTAGTATCTAGTTAGCGACTTTCAGTTGGGAAATGTAGTGGTAACCACGAAACATTGCTATTTCACTATATATTAAATGTTCTTTTTAATTAATTTGTTTCATTTAGTTAAATACGTATTTATTTTTACTGGGTTTAATTCAAAATTTAAACTATGTATTGTACAAGGTTTTATTTTATATTCTATGTTTTACTTATTCTGGACAATTTTATGCAATACTTCTTAGAAAAAAAAAGTTAATGAAAAATGCACATGATATATCCTATGATATGTGAATATTTTCTTCATTTCTCCCTTTTGCAGTCTTCGTTACAAATGTTTTAAATAATAGGTACTGAATCCAATTTATATTATACTGTAAAACAAGCATAAACAAACATACATTTATTTAAGCCAGCTTATATCTTCTGGCGTCATAATGACCCTGGGTTGACAAAACTCTAATTCAAGTAATAATCACAATAATAATAATCCATCCATAGTAATTCATTTTCATGCTAGCTTTGCAACTTTACTAGGGAATTATAGGTGTGGCGTTGCTTTCCACACCGGTGACATTTGTCTTACAGATGAGGAAAAACCCCGAAAAATCCTCACCCAGGAGCTTTTTCGACCGGGAATCGAATTCGGGCCCGCTGCGTGACAAGACAGCACGCTACCTCGAGACCACAGCGGTGGACATAATAATAGTAGTAATAATAATAATAATAATAATAATAATAATAATAATAATAATAATAATAATATTTTCCTGGCAGAGTTCAGGTCTTACTACTCAACCAGGTTATAAAAAATATAACTTATATTACTTCACACCGGTGAAGGATGATGATGATAGCTGGATTATTTTCGGGGACCGTTGGGCCCTAAGCTTCCTGACATTTGTCTTACAGGTGAGGAAAAAACCCGAAAAAATCTCACCCAGGAGCCTGTCCCGACCGGGAATCGAACCCGGGCCCGCTGCATGACAAGACAGCACGCTACCTCGAGACCACAGCGGTGGACATAATAATAATAATAATAATAATAATAATAATAATAATAATAATAATAATAATAATAATTTTATTTTCCTGGCAGAGTTAAGATCTTACTACTCAACCAGGTTAGAAAAAAATAAATATTACTGTTACATCTAAATTGCAATAAATCAAATTATTACATGTTATATCTACACTACAATTATTATTTACAATATACTTTGATTTTCTTTAGATTTAACGAATTAAATATAATATAAACATGATAGAAAAATGAGGAAAAATACTATTAATTACATAGAATAAATTGAGTGCCAGACGCATGTTCTGGCGGTAATGGAGGTCGTTGCGCAAGGCTGATAGCCCGATGGATATCTTGTGCCTATTTTCCAGAAGAGGTAGGAGCCAAACTCATACTGCACCAAATATCCCCTAAAGCCTATAGTGGGAGCATTTTACCTTTACCTTAAATTTTACAAAACTGCTTTTGGTCTCGAAGATCTCTGGTTCAATTCCTGATATATAATTTCAATTCCTGAGTTTCCAGTCTATATATATAGGGTCCACCGAGTCTTATGAAGACAATTGAATAGCTAGTAAAAAGTAGCGAAATACTTTTAAGAAAACTGGAACTAAAATCGAGGCAATGGGTCTTGTTAACGACGTCACTTTCTGTACTTGGTCTGTTATTATTAGAGATGAAACCTATCCTTCTAATAAGGCGAGGTTGACTACGCTTCAACCATTACGTAGAGGTCACTTTGAACTCAGAACAGCGGTCAGATGTAAACAACAACAAGATTCAAACTTTCAGACAAAGTATACTTCGGTAATATATGAAAGTTGTGCACTGAGTGTTCTTAACATTTGGAGTGAAACATAACTAATGTAAACTGTTTATTCTAAAATGTTGCTGTAATCAGAAGGTACCAGAAAACTATCCTAACCCCTTCTTTCTGATGTCATGTACAATGATCGCATCAATCATTCTCTAGTTATTATGTTAAATAACAGTATTGAAATGATATAGCTAATAGCAGTTTACAAGCGCCTAGTAATTACGTTGGTAGCTCAACTGTAAGTTTTGAGATGGACTCCTGGTTTGTTGACGCATTATGCACTAATCCCCTCAGTTTTTGTTGTAATTAGTATTTAGTATTCACTGTGTCCCAACCAGTAGAGAAAATGGGTGTCGTGGAAACGGCCATGTGTTTTACGTGAATATGTGTTCGTAACGGATATTTTCTTTAAGCGTTTTATAAATATGTGAGTGCCACAGCTGCAGATATATTGGCGCCGTATTTGATGCGCTCGGACGCCTTCATTCTTTTGCATTCCCGACACCGCTTCACATTGTCATATAGTGTTTTATGGGTACCACTGGATTCCTCTTGAGAAGCCCTTTCCAACCATATACGATCTCTATATTTTGAATTTTCTCTTTGATGAGTATAGGCAGATATTACATTTTTTTTATTTTTACTTTAACACCATAAGTTATATATTCACTAGCCCTATAACTATTTCACACTGATGTTATACATATGCAATCGATAAATCTTGACGAGAGCTGACGATTTAAACTCAAACGAAAGTCGTAACTTTCCGAGTCAAAATTTATACTAAATGAAAATTATATGTTGCAGCGAAACGACCTCAAAATGGCGGCGCTTCCCCTCCGCCGTGCTCGTTGCGTCACAATCCACACTCAACGTAACGAATTCTTTGTTCCTTTATTTATCGAGAGGTATAATTAAATTTTGGATGTAGATGATAGATATGCAGCTACAACACCAAAGTTTATCCCCCGATTTTGTTATCAGTTTTCTGAATTGCCTCCACTATAGACGCGAATTTAAAAACCTATCCCCGTCATGATGTAATGACAATCTCGTAACCGGTTAATTTGCGGATCCATGTTTACTTTAAATTAAGATTCTCTTCAATTTTACGTATCACTTCTACATTTTGGAGCATGACTTTTCAAAGATCCGGTATACTTTCACCAATGCCAAACAGTGCAGTTTTTCGTTTCAGTGAATTATTGTTATATAAAAAGAAAAATGTAGTGATCCTCTGCAGGTTTTAGGAGGCACTAAGGGGAAGGATGTTAAGAATTCCATCTTTATAGATAATCCGGATGAGATGTTAGCCTGGTTGCCTGGCCTGCGAGACGGCCGCCTTTACCCCTAGAGCATAGTGTGGTATCATTTTCATTAGAAGCTGGATCGATGCCAGGCCATGATGCCACCAGACGTTTTAGGCCAGTTTAAAAATCCTAACCCCATCTGGACTAGAATCTTCGAGCCTCCGGCTTGTAGCGAATTTCCTTAATCAATTATGCTACTGCCTGCCCTCTCATGTAGTACGTAATAAGTAAATTATCATCATCATCTTCATCATAGTTCATTCACGAATTGAGGTCATATGTTGATCTGTTTCGGCACCAATAGAAACACAATCCAGAAGTCTTTTGAGCGGACGCCCTGGTCTTCTTCTTCCTGCAGGTTAATAGCTTAACATCGGCTTGGGTGTTCTGTGATCCTCCATTCGATGAACATGTTGCATCCATCTTGACTTATAATCAGAAAATTTGTTTTCTAAAGGTTCCACCTGTAATTCTTCTAATATATATATTCATAGTTTTTATGATCTAGTGGTGTGTGTCCAGCAATCCTTCGAAGAGACCTCACTTCAGCAGATCTAAATTTCTGTATATTCCGATTGAGGGTCTTTCCACTTTTCAGCGATTGCCCTTTTACCAGCCGGCTGCTGGCCCTTCACATCCACATGTGTCAATCACAGAGGTAGATGATCAACAGCCAGTGTAGGGGTGACATGTGGTTAGCATGTCGAGTCCCCCAGCCGTTATAGCTGGTTCCTCAACCTGGAGCCGCTACTTATTGTATCTACCCAATTGCCTCACGATGCTGGGTGGGCACCGGTCCCATACTGGCCGAAATACCATGAGAAAAGTTCTTCCCCCATGGAGACTCGAACCAGCGCAAGTCCCGTAGCTCTGCGCCAAGGCTTCCTACCTTAACCGCTCGGCTACGGCGCGGGACTTCTGTATATACTTATGTTTCAATGTCCACACTTCGTTACCATACAATAGAATATGCTAAATATAAAATCCAAATAATATATATATGTGTGTGTGTGTGTGTGTGTGTGTGTGTGTGTGTGTTGGTGTGTGTGTGTGTGTGTTGGTGTGTGTGTGTGTGTGTGTGTGTGTGTGTGTGTGTGTCCCGCGCCGTAGCCCAGTGGTTAAGGCAAAATGCCTTTTTTTTTTATTTTATTACATTATAATTTCAACCCGTGTTTTACCATGGGCATATCACGGGATATTTACAGTTATTTACATACATTTACTTTTTTTTGCTGTAGTTTGATTGTTCAAGAGTTTATTCTTGAAGTGAGCGGAAGATGTTGCTGATGAAGTTCGTCACTGTGACGGTGTTGATGTGGTGCTGTAGTATCTGAGGTAGAGTTTGGGTTGTTAGAACAGGAGGCCGGTCTCTTGAGTACAGTGAACATTCTGTCAAAAGATGTATTGCTGTCTGTGGTGGACTTTCGGGGCAGTTGCATAGGGGAGATGGTGACTTTTTGATCCTGTGAAGATATGTACGGAAGCGTTCGTGGTTGGTTAGGAATTGTGTAAGGATGAAGTTTGGCCATAGGGATATAGTGGTGAATAGAGGGAATGAACTGTTTGGTGTGAAATGATACCTCGGAGTTGGTATATGTTGCATTCCATATGTTGATGTAATAGTTTAGCAGAAGTTGCTTGGCTCGAGAAATAGGGATGGAGTTACAGGTTACAGTATTTTTATAGCTGGCAGCTATTTTTGCTAGATAATCGGCTCGTTCGTTACCTCTGATTCCTGTATGTCCTCTGACCCAGTTTAGTGAGACTTGAGTTGTCTTCTTCAGAGTGATAATTTTCTTTCTGGTGTTGACTGCTATTGGTTGTGTAGTTCTTTTGTTAGAGATGGCCAGAAGTGCTGCTTGCGAGTCCACGTGTATTGCATAGGAAGTGTTACATTACTTTGTTGTTGGATCAGTCCACTGCCATTTGGATGCCTATAAGTTCTGCTTGAAATATAGAGCATTCGTTGTCCAGTCTACGTGACTCGGTGTAAATTTCTTTTGAATTTTCTTCTACGACTAATCCAGCTCCGACGTGGTTTTCCGTTTTTGATCCATCTGTGAAGATCTGTATGTTGGCTGGGATAACTGTACCTCTGTAATCTATTGTTATGATGTTGTCTTTCGGATGGATTCCTCCATATCTAGTTAATACTTCAGTCTTCTTAAGTTTGGGCAGGACTGCATTAGTGGGCAAGTCTCTACTAGCGGTTTTATGTCTTTGCTCAGATGTAGGGCTAGCTCTATTGGCATTGTCCCTGCTATTGCTTGCAGAGCTATGTTGGAGACTGTTTTGTATGCTTTGGTCGCGAAATTTAGGAAAGATCTTTGGATCTGCGTTAATTTGATATTAGCTCTTCTGGATAATGATTGGCTCCAGGCCTCCGCCGCATAACTTGACGCAGAACTACGTCACCTGAACTGGTTCGAATCTCCAAGGGGGATAAATTTTCTCATGGAATTTTGGCCAGTCTGGGGCAGGCGCTCATATAGCATCGTGAGTAATTTGGGTAGCCACAATAAGCTGCGGCTCCAGGTTGAGAAAATCAGCTATAACGGCTGGGGGTTCCGACATCCTGACAACATGTCACCCCTACACTGACTGAATGATCGTTTACCTCTGTGATTAACACATGTGGATGTGAAGCCAGCAGCCGACTGGTAGGCCAAGGGCCTTCTAGGCTGTCGTCCATGGAGCTTTTACATATACTATATACACCACACAACAGTGAACTACATTATCTTTGTAAGAATATAGGAAACCAGATATAGTAAGAAAAGTTAAGTCCCGTAGATTGCAATGGGCATGACATGTGGCACGAATGGCAAATCAAAGAGGGGCATGGAAGCTTCTTGTATGAAAACAGAATGAAAACGTCCAGTTGGTAGACGAAGAACGAGAGAGAATAACATTAACCATGATTTTAGGGAACTAGATTATACAGGGAATGATGGGAAAACATTAGCTCAGGATATAGATGTGTGGAGAGCTTATGTCCGCGCGTCCGTAAACCTAGGAGTTCATATATATATATATATATATATATATATATATATATATATAGAGAGAGAGAGAGAGAGAGAGAGAGAGAGAGAGAGAGAGAGATTAACCATTTTCAGTCGCTCTATTCGGTTTTTCTTGGATGGTTAGAGAAGGGTTTATTTAAATTCGTAGACTACTTGTTTAGAGAATTATAAACGACGAGTCTCTTCTTTTATTAATTGGGTTTCGGACGTTGAGTTGCACGGTTTAAAAGTAGCTGTTGTTTTTTTACGGAGTTCTCCCTGGAGTGCAGATACTGACGTTGGAGTCGCAGCTACCCTCGGTCGCCTCAGGCGGGCGAGTGAACGAGATGCGGTGGCCGGACAATTAGGGACGGCAAACCTTGATTGGATAACTCTGTGATCCTGCTTGCTCTGTGGGAATTGCAACAACATTCAGCTACCAATAAAAATGGACAGCACACTTTATAAGCTTAAAATAGTGTTTTTGTTCCCATGCCTTTCTCTATTATTCATATTTCAAATAGAAATATCAAACAGATCTAATGTGAACTGCGTTGATGTATTACCAATAGCATTTTCATGCTATGCTTGCAGCTTTACTAGGGAATTGTAGGTTCCCGTTGTTTTCCACACCGGTGAAAGATGATGATGGTGATGATGACCATACGATTTCCGGGACTGTTCGGGCCTTATAAAGTTTTCCTGATATTTGTCTTACAGGTGAGGAAAAATTCCGATAAAACCCTCACCCAGAAAAACTGCCCCGACCGGGGATCGAACCCGGCCCGCTGCGTGACAAGGCAACACGCTAGCTCGAGACCACAGCGGTGGACTTATGTACTATAATACTTAAAAATATTTATTTTATAAGTGGTAAAATTGAAAAATATTTTCAAAACATTAAAAAGAAAAGTGAGAATACATGTCACTTACTACGCGTAGAAAAATTAATACATTCGAACTCGTCAATTGCAGCTAAAATCCGATTTTACACGACCGCTCTAGTGAACAGATTCCGACAATACAAACAGGGAATATTAACGTACAGTTAGTGTTTTAGGTTACATTAACAAAATAGATTAATTTATGATGCAATAATGTCTTCTACTTCCCTGGCAAGTATATCTGAATACAGTCAGAGATCAAGTAGCAACCCAATTACGATAAAGTTGAGGAAAGTACTAAAGTAGAGTAGATTTATGTAGCCTGGTGGAGTTAAGGCCATGTGGCCTTCTCTTCCACTCACCAGGACAAACATATGTTACATTTTAATACATAAAAATACAATAATAGTACATACTAAACAGTTAATTATCTGTCAAACTGAACAATAATGAAAATAATATATAATAATACAATAAAATTAAATACAATTAAAATTAAACTAATGAAAGAATGTATATACAAAGGAATAACAATTCGAATCTACTACTTATAGAGAAATTATCGAAAACATATAATTGCATAATGTCTGCAAAGTAATAAAATATATTATCGAACACATTTTTACATATGCCTTTATAGCAAATCCTGAAAGAATGACGCTATTGAGTGAAATTGTTCTCATGAAAAGATTTTTAAAAAATTACATATATCCATCGATCCTACTTAGCAGACACCGGATATAACAATGATAATTTATAAACAATAGTGTGTGTGTTCGTGTGTGTTTTCCAGTCTATCTGTCTGTTAATGCTCTAGCGGCAGCAAGTTTTTTTCGGAACAAACTCGATATATAGCAGTAAATTAAGAAAAGTAAGGTCGAGTTCATTAACCAAAAAAAAAAAAAAAAAAGGAACCATTAGGAGTGCGAGTTAATCTGAAAGCTGCAACTTAAAAATCACTCTAGCGAGTATCATGTTTGTTTTTTCGCAATAAAACTGTAAGCCTATACATACGATTCAGTTAACAAAAGATATATATATACTCATGAAACCAGAAAAATAGGATAAAAAATTGGACTTGCAGAGGAACTCGCTTAGTATTCGAGAATAAAGTTCTCAGAAAAATGTTTGGGCCAAAAAAGAGATGAACAGACAGGCGAATGGAGAAAACTAAATAATAGTGAGCTACATGATATGTACATAAGAAGCCAGATATAATAACAGTTAAGTCTCGTAGACTGCGATGGTCAGGACATGTGGCACGTATGGGGGATGAAAGAGGTGCATGGAAGCTTCTTGTAGGAAAACCAGAGGGAAAACTCCCAGTTGGTAGACCGAGAATGAGGCTGGAGAATAATATTATTCACGATTTAAGGGTAGTAAATTATGTAGGGGATGATTGGAAAACATCAGCTCAGGATAGGGATGTATGGAGAGTTTATGTCCGCGCGACCATGAACCTATGGGATCGATAGAGCCAGTGAATTACTTAGTTAGTTAGTTAGTTAGAGGAACTCGCTTGGTTAACGCAGTTCCTGCATGACGGACTAGCTAAAAAAAAGTGTTTTATGTGAAATAAAACTTAGAATATACACCCGTCGGACCTCGATTTGGATATTAAATTTGATGGGCGAAGATATTAAAGGGAAAGCATTTATTTAGATCCAGTTCTGGAACCTAGCAATAATACAGAATATAAGATCATCTTCTTATAACAACTATACAAGTGAAGAAATAATGATTGACAATGTATATCGGAAACTATACAGTTTCAATAGTTGCTTTTGATTATTATTAACCAATACAAATTATTGGGTTGTGATGCGTAACAAATCTGATGGAGCGCAAACAATAGTTTTTCAATAGCAGCAACAAAAGTCTTCTATCGCTTCGGTTCATTTAAAACGTTATGATCCTGTATCTGAAAGCCTATTTCGAGCACATTTATTCTTCTACGTCTTTGTGCCTCTCTCTTGTTTAAGGTCTGTTGTTTATAGCTTCACGCGTCAGAGCGTTCAATTTTTTTTTTTTTTACTCTTCCCTTCTCGCTCTGCCACATTTCAAGAAGTTTCATTATGTTCAAACGAACAGAGAATACATCAATGTAAAAAGATGTCCATTTATTGATATATTTATGCCCAATAGTCCATTACCTTATTTTGGTAAGTAGAATCCTTACCTTCTACCCTGACGGCCTAAGTATGTATTCCTTATTTTGTGCTTTAACGCGTTGTCTTTGGCGGTGGTCCTGACGTGCTAATAGATCTAGGGAACCACGGCATTTTGTATTTTGTCAAAGGTAGATTAAGCGTTTCTGATCCCTGCTACAGACGTCCCGTCCAAGATGTTTGCTTGTCTCGTGTAATGTGTTCTACAAAAAGGAAAGGATAAATATGTTAAAATAAAGGAGCATAATTATATCGAATATTACTCGTCCAAGTTAAATCTGCACGTGGAAAATGCCACATCCCTGCTTCCTGTGTTGTGTTTTTGACGGGGAAAGGAGCGCTGGAAAATACTGTGCTTTGTAAATGATCCGTCACCAAATGAATAATCCGGTAACCATGTTACCCTCCTTTGCCTTCCTCGTATGTTACCAATTAGGGCCTACCGTCCGCTGTGTTGTGAGGCTGGTAATAGGGAGTGACAAAGACTGTAATTTTAAATAATCTGAAACCTTCAGCAGTCGTCGACTAAATGACTAATTTTACAACCATATAATGATATTTCGCATGTGTTTAGAAAAACTCCCTTCCATAGGGAAACAGTTTGACAGTACTAATGCTAAAACACTTCCCTCTAGCCGTGCAGACTTAACTTCGGCGAGTAATAATATATATATATACACACACACACACACACACAGGGTGTAACAGGACCTCTCCGACAAAATGATAGGGATGCAGAGAGGATCATTTTTTGTGAAGGCACATATGGTCCCAAACACTGGTTATGAGTTATGCGAAGATGAAGGTATTCATCCGTATGGGTCGGAATTGAATACAAACAATTGTACACGTATCATTTTATTGAAAAAGACTTATGTTTATAATAAGTGTTCAAACAATAAGTGTTATGACGATGTCAAAATGAATCTTGCCATGATCGGCCGAGCTGGCCGATCGTTGCTGCGACGATATCAAACATGCAATGAGGCACAGGGTCGACTGTTGAACACTTATTATATAAAAACATGTATTTTTCAATAAAATTATATGTGTATAATTGTTTGTATTCAATTCCGATCCCTACTGGTGAACACCTTCATCTGCACATAACTAATAAACGACGTGTTTGCGACTATATGTTCCTTCACAAAAAATGGTCCTCTCTGCATGGCCTATCATCCCTATCATTTTGTCGATAAGGTCCTGTTGCATCATGTATATATCCCATATAGCATATATATATAATATATATATATATATATATATATATATATATATATATATATATACCTCAACGGAACACATCATGAATCTTATAAAAGTTGAAAATGGAATCTCGAAACTGCGTAACCGCAGGTAAATAAACAAGTATTTCAACTTTTATAAGATTCGTGATGTGTTCCGTTGAGGTATTATTCAAAATTAATATAAAATTATGGAATATTCACCTGAAAGGTCCGTCTCCTCAACTAAATTAATTATTTAACTGTAGCGCTTTCGGGACTTGTCCCATCATCGGCAGGATTCAAAACTGCCGATGATGGGACAAATCCCGAAAGCGCTACAGTTAAATAATTAATTAAGTTGAGGAGGCGGACCTTTCAGGTGAATATTCTATAATTTTATATTGATTCCATTTTCCCAGAAGATGAAGCCTTGATGTTAAATCATCTATTTGTAGTTAATGAAATATTGATATTATTTTCATGAATTATAGTGAACCCAAACAAATGTTAAGATATCAACCTGCAGGAAGAAGGTGACCAAGACGTCCACTCAAATTACTTTTGGATGGTGTTTCCCTTGAGGCCGAAATAAGTCAACAAATGGCCTAAATTCGTGAATGTACTATGATGATGATGATGATGATGGATTATAGTGAAAAGTTAAATTTGAAGCGAAATCTACTAATTTTGCAAAAAGTACGAAATTATTATGATATTCACAAAAACAATAATAACTTCCAACATATGTTTCGAGTTTTTGTGTGTGAAGAGAAAATATTTAGTTTCAGGAAAGATAGATATTTAATAAGGTAAAATGTAAAGATGAACGTGACTAATTAATTTGTTGGTTAAAATAGCTACAAATAATAAATTAATACAATTCTACTTATTGTTTTTATTTATATACTCAGAATCCTAGCAACTTTACACAATTTACTGGCAATTTACGGAATATTCTCTATGGAATATTAAAATAAAACTAAAGCGACAGCGCTCGTAGTATTTTTTGAAACAATGCTATTTCTCCCCCGCGAAATTAAAAAGAAAATGCGAAAAAAAGAGTGGCTCTGGATAGGACCTTAGAGCAATAAAAATAAAATAAAATATAGACATGAGATGAAAACTAAATATAAAGTCTTATGTTATTGAAAGAAACATGGCATAGATCTAGTCTTAGATCACTTTCATGCCTGTTCTTTCTCTTTGCCTCAGTTTATCCTTTCCGTTTGTAGATATTTTTACTTGCCCAACGGCACACGGGCCTTAGACGCACGCGGAGAGGATTTTTACCTCTGGATCATACGCTTACTTCTTTTACCACACGAGGACATGGAGGACCTACCTGAATTAGTGATCAGTTCAAAGCCAGGGCCACCCACCACGGACATTTAAGACAAGACACACCTGTCATTCATTCATTCAGACTAAGCAAGGTGAATGATATTGATAATTCTGATGGCCAGATGATGCTCGGAGATCGTTTGGGCCTTAAAGTTTCCCGATATTTGGCTTACTAGTGAGGAAAAAATATTTCTCACCCAGGAAACTTGTCCCGATCGGGGATCGAACCCAGACCTGGTGCTTTCAAGGTAAGACGTTACTTAGAGACCACAGCGGTGGACTTTTTCCATGTCCATTGTGCACCACAATTTCTTTGGCTTTGCTGTGTAAACTGGTTTATATATGCACACAGATGAAAGTTGAGACTTGAATATATTAATTTATATTTAATAAAAAGTTTCTTTTAAGAATACAAAATAAAGTTTCCTTCAGTTATTAAAATGTTTTATTGCTTTTAAAGAGAAAGATAATTTAAAATTAATAAGTCGATAACTATCTGTTTGTTAACGGTTTACTGTTCTCTCCATCTACTGTAGTTGTGAAAGAAGATTAACTGTGAAGAGGAAACCTTTTAAGAGAGTTGCACTTGTTTATTACAAACAATAAAAAAACTATTCGTTTTTCTCTGAAATATCTCAAACTGTGGTATGCGTGGGCTTATTTAATTCATGCTGACTTTTGTATTCCATTCCTTTAACATCTATTGCGTATTTTCGATGTATGCAGCAGCTTTTGCGTAAATAATTGATTTTTTAATTGATGACGTAGTATGAAATGGTTTCTTATAATGAAATTCCAACATAGAATTCGCTTTAAAGACTGAGGAGTTGGTATTTTATTCAATGATGATCCTTTAACAATTGAGATCATCATATTCTTCTTCTTCACTTCACGGGCTAGACAAAAATTGCCTGTTCCGCCTCACAGTTGTTCTGTCCATCTTTTCACTGGCATTCCTACATTCCTTGAACCTCTTGGCTTGCAGTTGAATGCTGCTCTTAGTAATCTTGTTACATTCATTCTTTCCACATGTGTAAACCATTTCTCTCTATATTCTCTGATTTACTCATTCAATGGATATATATTTAACTCTGTTCTTATATATTCATTCTTTATCCGATCCAATCTCGTGCAGCCTTTTGTTCTTCTAAGGAACTTCATTTCTGCGCTTTGTATTCTACTTTGCAATTTTTTGGTCATTACCCAAGTTTCGCTCCTATAAAGTAATGCAGGAACTGCTAATGTTTTATAAAACTTCAATCTAGTATCTCTTCTTGTTTTATTCTTTAATGTTTTACGTATAGTTCCGCATATCATTTGATATTTCGACAGTTTCATATTTATGTCTCTTTCAGTTTTTGTGTTTATAGTAAAATTACAACCCAAATAATTAAAATTTGTTACTTGTTCCAGAGGTTAGTTGTCTATTACGATTTTTGATCCTATATGTTCGTTTCCCCAAAATGCCATTATTTTTGTTTTTTTCTTTTGAGATTTTAAAATTATACTCTTGGCATAACTGATTTAATTGAACTGAGATCATAGCTCTGTAAATCAATTCTAGGCATAAAAGGGTACACAGATTTTGCTCAGACTCTTCTATTTCGGGTTTGAATTTATTTTATGTACGGTGAATCTACGACACAGGATCTGCGGTTTACTTCACTTCCGAAGGAAGCTAATATTCAGGATTTCTTACGCCCTGAAAAATGCATCAACAATTATTGCCACTGAATATCTTACAAAAATCAAAGTGAAGTGCCTCCCTCATCTCTCCTATATTTCGGATTTAGCCCTGTGTGACTATTCCCTACTCTGAAGAAACACCTTGGCGAGAGGCGTCTTCGATCTTCAGAAGAAATAGTGAAGGGTGTGGAGGTGGTTTTGAAAAAACCTATCAGAAGAGTGTTTCCAGTATATCTTTGCATACTGAGAGCAACGTTGAGACAAGTGCACCCTGTCCAAAGGAGACTACTTTGAGAAACGACATCAAAATTCTGAGGATGAGTAAAGATGTGTCGCAAAAATACAAATAAAAATCATAATTTATTGAAAAGCCCCCATATTGTTGTAAATGTTATATTAGGAGAACATTAAATTAACAGAATACGGAACAAAATAAATACGATTAATGCTAGTAACACTTTTCTCGTGAAATTTCGGCTAGTAACGACCAGTGCCCACCCAGCATCGTGAGGAATTTGGGTAGCTACAGTAAGTAGCGACTCCAGGTTAAGAAAACCAGCTTGAACGGCTTGGATACCCGACGTGCTGACCACATGTCATCCCTACACTGGTTGGATGATCGTCTACCTCTGTAATTAAAACATGTAGATGCGAGGCCAAGGGCCTTCTAGGTCTGTCGTACCATGGAGAAAGAGAGAGAGAGAGAGAGAGAGAGAGAGAGAGATAGTAATACTTCTAAAGTATTCCGTTGGGGTAGTGGGAGGTTAAAGCTCCCACTTTTCTAGAGAATCGGCACTTATCAGCCTGTTTTCAGCCTTTTACGACGCGACGATCGCATTTACCCCAGTACAAGCATCTGGTACTTATTTCCATTAGAGGCTGAGTCGACCTCTGGGCCATTGTGCCACCAAGAACGTCTGAGTCATTTAAAAAACCTTGACCCCACAGGGAATCGAACCTTCCATCTTACTGTTTGTAGCGTATTGCCTTAACCAACTACGCAACGGTTGGTTTTTTTAAATATAAAGAAAAAAGTTGTGAGAAGAAAAGAAGTGTGTTAGAGAGTGTGTGTTTTAGCCGACAGAAATTGACTATACGAGTTAGGTTAGAGGGTGGGCTGAATTGCCATCACGCCGCTGTGTTATGGGGTTGTTAGCGTTGTCTCTCAGTACTCCAGGGCGATTACGTGAGCACAGCCTGCCCTATTTCTCTCTCTATACCCAGTTTTGCACTTTATAGCCCAAAACTTGATAGCAGTTTCGCTGTAATTTTGGGAAAAGTCCACTAGGAAAACTGGGTCAGTGTCTACAACTCCATTATTACAGAAAGCGTATAAAGTATATCTATGCTCTCTTTAGCGCTATGTGGAACAATTTTTCGCTTTTTATTAACGAAACAATTTTAAATCTAATAACTATACTAAAATCAATTAACTACCGTAGTTAGTAACAACTTTTTTTATTTTACTTTTCCATACATCTTCTTCATCTCCTTCTTCTTCTTTTTCATTCATCCGTTATAGATTTAAACCTGTTCTTACTTCAATTCTTGCTGCCCCATCTTAGGCCGTCATACCACCGCTTTCTGGGACGTCCTATTGTTTTCTGCCTCTAGGTAGATTACCCCTTGGAGTCTTGACAATCCTATTGCTGTTCATCTTACTTATGATATGTACGCATCCCATTCTTGTTCTCTCCTATATACCCATTCTTTAATATCTTCGACTGCACATGTTTCTCTGATATTTTCACTCCTTTCTCTATCCGATTAGGTTTTTCCCACAGATTTACAAAGTATTTTCATTTATGTTGTTTCCAATAATCTTTTTTGTTTTTATGGTATTTGGTCTTGTTTCTGCCTGATAAGTTATAAAACGTCTTACTACTGTTTTATAAATTCTGGCCTTAATGTCTGTTTTTAAATGTATATTTTTCAAATTGTATCGTTAAGACATCCAGCAATTTGATTCCCTTTAATAACCTGTTGTCTGACTTCTTCTTCTAGGCCTATATTCTCATCAGGGATACATATATGATCGTGATGGTGTGGTTTGTGTTTCTTAGGGACTTACAGAGCTATGCTAGCGGTAGCGTAGCTATTGGCAGGGCCTCCTATGCCAGACAGGTCTATAAGGAAAGGCCAGAAAAAACTGTATCCACACCGAAAAGCCAGGCTAGTAAACTACTTGGAGGTGTAAAAATGAAATTACTCGGAGCATTAGTTCTAGACCTCGGACCAGGACAGATCATACTATTTCATGGTTTATAAGTTACGTTACTAAAATGTAATTTTATTCCCCTGACCAGAATAATTTGTATGCTGACGAAAGGTGCTTGAGACTGAGACATTTCTTGTGTTAAAATGAAGGTTTTCCTTAGGCTGATTCTATTTGCATCGATTGAGTAGTCTCTTGAGCTGATGTACACGAACAAGGCACAGAGTTAGAGTGAACTTGTAGGGTTAAGATGAGTTGTGTAATACTTGAAGCTTACCGCTACACCACCACGAGTACTGAGAAATTACGCTCTGTCACGTACTGCTAAAACCCCTCTGCCACTCCTTGTATACATCTCCTCTTCTAATCAAATTCGATCGTATTCCACGAGTAATTTCGTTCTAGTCTTGGATAATAGTAGTAGGTGAGAGGATTCTAGTCTTTACAACTTAACTCAATAATTGAACAGACCTAAACCTTAAATTAGCGGAACACTAATTTCCCTGCTAGTTATTTAAATGTGACGACGAACCGCAGTGAAAGCAATATCATACATAACTGTAAGTTACTTTTTGCACGATATTGCGTTCTATCGTACTTATAGGAATGGCGGTCATTATTGAAAGTTCAATTTCCTACATTTCGGGGTCGCCAACCTAGAAGTAACTAAATAGCTATACTGTAATATTACAAATTACCTATCTCGGGCGGGAAGTAAAACCACTGCCCTTTATGTATACTAAGTACAATGTATTTACAAAAATATATCCAAAAGGTGATGTTAATATACAGCATTTGAAAAAAAATGATGGCACAACTATTGATGATGGAAAGTTAAGAGTTTTGAAGAGCGATTCACACCAGTACGTTGCTACATGTTCTGACTCGTTTGAGTATAAAGTGCACGGCGTAGGTCTCTCTTCATGCAGCATTCGTATCGTTCGCTTTAGTAGAGCACTCGGTAAGATGCTCTTTTTCCGATGACGCGGGCCCACGTTCGATTCTGGTTAAGTATATATATTATTTAATAACGTCGTTAATTTTCATAATGCCTATATGTTACCAGGCTTCGTTATATGTATATGGAAATATTCCCGGTCGGGACAGGCTCTTGGATGAGATATTTCCGGGTTTTTTCCTCACCTGTAAGATAAATGTCAGGAAGCTTAGGGACCAATGATCACCGAAAATCATCCGGTCATCATCATCATCATCCTTATAATTATCGTCATCATTATTCACCGATGTAGAAATAAACGGGAAGCTACACACCTACAGTTCCCTAGTAAAGCTACAAAGCATAGCATGAAAATGCTATGATTGCAGTGAAAGACCTGTCCTCGGAGAGAATTAATATGGAATGGAATATATGGAAATAAATAAAATAAAGGAAACAGCCCATATATATATATATATATATATATATATATATATATATATATATATAATTAATAACGACTGTAACGTCTCATTACTTTGTTTACAAAACACATGGCATAATAAAATTATTTATTTCCACTACTAATACAAAATGCGTCCGATTAATTTAAATTAAGTTAATAAATAATTTAATTATACAAGTACGTCCTGAAGTACTGCATCGCTTCATACAGACAATTTCTAGAAGAGAAAGTTGTGGTCTAGTGGAGGAAGATTCTACTTCCCTTGCCTGAGGTCGCGTGTTCGATCCTACTGTCATGCTTTTTTTCTCTCTCTCTCTCTCTCTCTCTCTCTCTCTCTCTCTCTCTCTCTCTCTCTCTCTCTCTCTCTCTCTCTACCTTATTTCAATTAATTTTCTTTCTTTTGTTTCATTTCTTTTGCTTCGTTTTTATTTTCAGTATTTATCGCCTACTTATTTACACGAAATTGTTTTCCATTGCGCGACACATAACGAAATAGAACTGTGAACCAAATAGCTGAGCTCTGATCATGCGCCGTGGCTTCGTTCTGAGACTTTGAAATAATCTGTGCATCAATTATTCCAAAGGCTGTACATGTTCGGTTATTGGATTCTTATAGTCATATAAAAGAATATGCCTATATATTATCGACACTCAACGATGTGCAGTCGATTAGACTTCACAATTAATCTATATTTTATACAATTGAATACAAGAATAAGCATCCTTATTAACTACATGGTTCTACTAAAAAAATGTGTTTATATTTTTAAATAACGGTCCAGACGTTTCTTTGGACATTATGTTTTCCTTTCTTCCTTTTTATGAACTCTTAGAGAATAAGCATGTAGTTGGATAGAAAAGTTCACAATTTAAGTTTATTTCTCCCATCCAATATAAAACTTTGAAACAAGATCATTTTAAAAACTTTAAGTATACAATTTTGCCTTTGGGAAATAAGTAAACAAAATATGTAGCGAAATTAATAAAAAAGATACCTCCACTGGAATATCATATTAAAATTGTTTCTTGGTGTTATGGTAAAGCAATTTGTTTAGCGGCTGTAACAATATCACTTTTTAGCATTAATTCACATCCCAATGCTAGAAATAGTATGCATAATAGAATTGTATTGAAGTGAAAGAACTAAAATTATTTTTTTTAATCTGAAATTAAATTAATCCCTTTGCAGAAAAATTGGATCCACATTATTATTATTAATTATTATTATTATTATTATTATTATTATTATTATTATTATTATTATTATTATTATTATTATTAATATTAATAATATTGTTATTATTAATAATATTATTATTATTAATAATATTATTATTATATTATTAATTTCATTTTTTAACCTTTAACCATCCCTTTAACATCTAAAGTGTTACCATGTCTGTTTACTTTTTTTTTTAAATTTCATGATATATTTAAAAAATAAAATAAATATAACCGATCTATTAAACCATCTACAAACAAGTAAAATAAAAATGAATAATATGATAATATGAAATGGTGAATATAATTAAATGGCTAACTATAATGAAATTCCTTCTTCTTCATGTAAGCCCATGTTTCCCTTAACAGACATTCAGGCGCTCTCCCCCTAGAGGGAAGAATTTGAACCATTCTAATTTAGTTACACTTGTCTTCGTATAGATGTAATTTGAGTGGTCCGTGGTCAGCGTTCCGCCTAATACTGACATCTAGGAAACCAAGGTAATACTAGGACGGGAAAATTCGGTAAATTTTGCTTGAAGGCCTTTTCATTCAGGCTTGAGGATTTTTTACGAGCCTGAAAATCTTCAGACTCGGGACCCACGGCTTAAAGTCCCTCCCGGAGGACTTGCTCCTTGGATTTTTCGATCCTAAAAAATCCATCGATCCCGGCCCAGTTTGAACCCGCGACCCTCGGGACCAGAGACAAGGAGCATAACCACTAGTCCACCGCGGCCGACTAATGAAATTCCTACCCAGCATTTGTCTTGACAGCTGAGAAAAAACGGGAAAAAACTTAGTTCTATGCTAAGAGAGGCCATTAAATATATCGGACTTCAGAAAGAACTAACAGACAAGTACCAGGATGTGAACTTTGTCTATAATTTGAATTCCTAGGCCAACGCAGGATTACCAAAAATAGAATCAGGAAATCAACTGAACGTCCAGTGAAAAAATGAGCTAAAAACCTATGTGGACAATGACAGTTAATTTAGAACTATAACCTATATAGCTGATTATGATGATGACTTCAGAAGTGGCCCTGCTAACCACATAGGCCGCTACATTGTACCACTCTAATGTATGGTTGAGTTTCTGTTCCATCCAAAGCCTTTCTTCGTACGTCCTATGGGAATGTAAGTCCTGCAAAAAAGACGAAGAATAAAATTAATGCAAACGGTGAAAAGAGAGGCACAGTTTATTCTCTTTTTTATCTGTTTGTTTTTCTGCAGTCCTTCAAGCTGGTAAAATGTGTCGGTTTCCTTGTTGCCTTGTAACATTTCTAGTTATACAGGTAACTAATAATAAATGAAATAGGTATATTAAATTGGTTTTAGACTGATTTCCATAAAATTAATTCATTGCTAGGAACTAATCGATTGCTGTGTAGCATACTGAAGCAGTATTCTTGCTTCGGCATTAACTATAATAACAGGGAAATGCCAAAACAATCCACAATACCGTGCTTAGCAAAAGCACTTCGTAATTATTTTATATGAGTCTGCTAAACTTAGTGTCGTGAATGAGAATTGTTAGTCTCTTACATGGAACAATTCCTGATTCTCCTATTCAACCAGTAATACATATTAATTTTCCCTTATAAGGAAATATGATAATTACAGCTAATGGCAATGTTCATATAGGCCTACACCACTTCATTAAACTTTCTAATTATGTTTCCTGCGTAAAGTATGTGAATACAGTTTAATTAATGAGTTTATAAACTGTATTTTTTTTTTATATTTCAGCCTTGTTATTTAATATAGAGTTAATTTAAAAACGTCGTTTTATTATTAACGTTTTCGTTATTGAACTGTAATTTTATTTTCTATCGAGACATTGATTGTATGACAGTCTCCTGTAGGCCTATATGTTTAATATTGTGCATAGTGATGTGTTTATTATTTGTTCACTGAATTTAACTTTTTAATTAATTGTAAAATTATTATTAATGTATAAATTGAACAATGTAATAACATATAAAATCCTATATAGTATTTCCTTGAATATTGAGGAAAACCACGAAGAATTTCCAGTCAGCTTGGCCAACCCAAGGATTTCAATTTGCGACCTTGCGACTTTGAATCAAATTTACCGTCTGAAACTCGACAGTTTAAAATATGTAGGCCTAGTTTAATTTGAATTGCTTCTATAATACAAACTTAAATACCAACACATAACGTTTAGAGCATGAATTTTCAAGTAAAAAAAATATTTTGTTTTATATTGAGCACGGTAGAATTAGGTTCACTCTATTTTCCCACATTTCCAAATTCATTCTTATATATATATATATATATATATATATAATATATATATATATATAATGGAGAGTATAATACATATATAAGAAAAATAAGTGTTTGAATTGGATTCGCCTGGTAGTGTATTGGATATCACGCTGAGGTACAGACTCAGAGATCCGGGTTCGAATCCCGTCCAGGCATTTATTTTTCTTATCATACCATATTAAGCTTGCATTGCTCAATGTTAAAGATTTAATTATAACATCGATAAAGCGTCACTGCTATAAAGTAAAATAAATATTCTCTTTAATTTGCTTACTTGATATAGTCAGCTACTAGATGGCAGTGAAGACAGTGTTCTCGCGACATCTAGTAATAATGGAGAGTATAATACATATATAAGAAAAATAAGTGTTTGAATTGGATTCGCCTGGTAGTGTATTGGATATCACGCTGAGGTACAGACTCAGAGATCCGGGTTCGAATCCCGTCCAGGCATTTATTTTTCTTATCATACCATATATATATATATATATATATATATATATATCAATTGGTTTTGGAAATATAGGAAAATAGAGTGAAGCTAAATCTGTATATATGTAATACATAGTAGTTTAATTATAACATCGAAAAAGCGTCACTGCTATAAAGTAAAAATATTCTCTTCAATTTGCTTACTTGTTATAGTAGCTACTATGTGGCAGACCGAGTTCCCGCTACATCTGCTAATAATAGAGAATAAGTATAAGAAAAATAAATGTATCTTCTGGATTCCCCTGGTAGCGTAAGTGGTAGCGCACTGAGATATCAACTAAGAGGTCCGGGTTCAAATCCCGTCCAGGCATTTATTTTTCTTATCTTGTCATACATAAGCTTATGTCACTGTTCCATGAAAATGGTTAGTATGCAGAAGAGTTCTGATGTACGGTATTATCGACCCGACGTATCGTACGAATTTAGGACCTACTGTCACCCTTAATAAAACTAAAACCATGACATATAAAAACGAAAGGGAGAAAGGGACATACCGTAGTGAGAGGTTAGAAAATATAAAAAGCTATGTACAGGCTTACTTGGGAATGACTTAGACAATGAATGGAAAAATGCACGAGACATATCGAAAGTCCAAGAATGAGAGCAATGAGTCTGAGAAGTGAAATACAAAACCTGCCAGTGCTTACTTTGGAACAGTTTTATTCTTCAATTGTGACAACGACTATGTTATATTGCTCGGAATTATGAGATTGGAGAAAATGGAGACACTAGATGAAATTCAAGTTAAGTCTCTTAAGAGAGATCTGAAGTTAGCAATGTGTTCAAATTGTGATGTGCTCAAAGAATTATATATATTTTCGGACACAATAAGGGGTAAAATTGTGGCTCTAAAGTTTTGGTTGGATATAATACATGGGAACCATGGCACACTTAGAACAGGGAAGGTAGTATGTTTCGGGGGATCGGTTAATCGGTATATAAAGGATATTGAATGGCATTGGGATGGGTTGGGTATGTGAGAGGAACACAGGGAATAATAGAAAAGTTTAGAGGAAAGTTAGGAAGAGGTAATCCATATAGATGTCTAGTAAATAGAGGCAGAGTGTAGCCAGAAAATACTGCTTACTCTGAAGTCAGAACTTAAATAATCATGCGGGAGAGAGAAGTATATTGACAGTTTGAATGGGATGATAGAAGTGCTATTGCGTGATTCCATTTGTGGGGTGGGGTGGATTGTCCATAATTTAACAAGCTAAATCGGTATTAAATTATGTTCTGTGTAGAATGAGCGGGAAAATTGGCAACATATTTTAGGATTTTGTAGAGAGACAGAGCAACTTAGATTATAGTTGCTGCGGGAAATATTTTTCAGGTAGGAACGTGGGATAATGAAGTTTTGGGATCTCTTAGGAGGGATCGAACGTTAAATGAAAACTTTCAAATGTTTGGGTACTGCAAGGGAATTGAGGGACGGCTAAAATGGGATCAATGAAGAAATATGTACTATTATTAGTGAGAGCTTCAATATGGTATGGTTTCCTATCTTCAGATGTGTTATACACTAAGTTGTCTTAGTTGAATAGCTTTTTGTGCATATGATGTGGGCGTGTTTGGGTGTGGGTTCTTTTTAAGTCTGTTTTGTAGATAATTTTTTTACTGTACAAAGGACGAAGTTGCGCTATAATTAGGTATGGAAGAAAAAGAGGGGATTTGAACCGAAGATCTCCGCGCTGGCACACAAACCAATTGTGCTACTTAGTAATCCAGGGGCTGACACAAATAGTGTATTCATATATTTGTCGATGTGGAAAGAAACAAGAAGCTACTACACCTATAATTCCTTAGCATAGCATAAAAATGCTATGATTGCAGTGGAAGACCTGTCCTAGGGCAGAACACTATAGAAGTTAATGTATAATGTACTTGTATTAATATCTAATTGTAATATTATTGTGTTTTTTTAACATCAGCTTATTGTAACGGACTGTCAACAGCACGTACGGTTTACTGCCCGCGCGATCCATATTTGTAAATAACATTGTATGTATCTTACTTTTAGTTTAATAAATTCATTATGTATGTATACATACTAGATGTTTGTCTTTATTCCTAGAACAGGAATATCCACGTATGGTCAAATAGGGATGTGCGCAATGTCAATGCAATTGCATTTCCATTTTTATTTTCGAAAAAAGTAAATAAATGTCCAATAGCACATCCCCAATATTTCTTTTTTTAATTTAAGTTATATTTATTGTTTGATGATTTTGCTTTTCTCGTTATAGTCTTTATTTCCCACATCTTGATAACTTTCTTGACACTTAGCTTACAATACATGTTTCTGTATGAAATATGAAAATCGTCGTTATGTCAGGTAATTTGTTGTAACATTTCTCCCGATGAGTTTAAATCTAACACACTCCTAAAAATGAAGATGCGGAAATGGTAATTGCAAACTTGTATTATTTTTATTCTCAATTTGAAATAGAGTTCTTTCAGATCTTGGATCACCGCTTTTCAGTAAATTGTGTTACATTTCAATACATTGTAGATATTTTCCTTGTAAATATAATTTGTTTTTAAATTCTCTCTTGTTTTATTTATTTTATTTCTCATTGTGATTCGATATTCTCTTTCTTTCATTCTTTCAATATGTATGAGAATTTCAGTGTTATTTTTTTTAATGTCTGTTTTAATGTAGTTTCTTATTTTTACTAAGCGTTTTCTCTTCCTTCGCTTTCAAATACAAGTATTATATTTCCACCGTAATTGAATAAGATAAATACGAAGTTTTTTTATGATTACCGGTACTATTTATTTTAACTTTCGTCCCTAAGGTAATACTATATTATAAAAATCTGTATATTTAAGTAACACTGCTTAATTAATTATAATGAAATGATTTTCTCAGGGTGTAATAAGTTGTTCTTTCTTTGTTACAGGTAAGTTATATGCATATTTCATTCAAAGTTCTTATCAAACGTAAGTAATTTCATTTTACACTGTTTCTATAAACCAAGGATTAAGATGAAATATCTTATATCTAAAAATATATGATTGCTCTTGCACATTGATTCCATAGAATTTGGCTAATAAACCTAAATTATTTTTATACTGCTGTTTCGAGTATAGGGAACTATTAAACAAAGCTTATATTTTAATCTGTGAAACTAATTATGCAATTATTGAAAATATTCAATTTTATCAACCATCTACTTAAAGTACTTTCTGTCTTGATATCACAGTGTCAATGAATAAGTCACTGTGTCCCTTGAAAGGTTAGGGTCTCCTGCGTTGTATTGTTGGTAACTCACCTGATATTAGAAAATGATAATTTTTAAGCCAACGATATGATCTATGATTACAGTTTAATCTTTAATTTGTTCACTAGCATTCTCCACGGACTCTAGTCACTTACGAATTTAGACTAGTGAATTCTTATTTGATTTTGTTTTCTTGTCTTCTTGGCTGCACATGATGGTTTCCTGCGCCTGCTTTGTTTCGCTACGTGGCCGTCTCATTCCCAATTTATTATTGCTGCTGTACATTTTGCGACTTTTCTAAAGCGTGATTTTCTCGTAGCCTCTTTTTATACACCTGTCTCTCATCGTTATGCATAGTACCTTCATTTCCATTTTAGTATGCCATGTTTCAGTACTGTTTTGTTGACCCAAGTTTGACAACCGTATAACAGCGCAAGGAAGACACGTGTGTTGGAATGCCTCCAGTCTTATTTTCCGATTAAAATATTGATCCAGAATTATGTATATTTGAGCCATCAAAAAGCCTTGTGAGCTAGGACTACCTTTACTTTCATTTTTTCTCCATAACTAAATTAATTTCAGGTAAAATTTAATTATTGTGAGAGTAGCTACTTTTAATAAATAAAAATTATAATGCTTGAGAGGAGCAAAAAAAATACGGTAGTATAATTACATGAAACTGTAACATATACAACTACTCTGTGTTTATTTTAATTAAAATTGACAGGATGATACAAATAATACTTCATGTTGTCACTTTTAGCCAAAATATTATAATATTACCTAATTAGTTCTTGGCTAATATATTTTTTCATCCTTTAGGCATTAGATGAAAGTTATTTACTCAGTGTCTTAATGGCAGTAAAGTTTTATTCTCAGTGTTTTATCGGCATTTAATTTTCTTCCTAATTATCTTCTCTTCTCAGATTTTTTAGACGAAAATAAACAAAATAGCACATTCTCTCTCTCTCTCTCTCTCTCTCTCTCTCTCTCTCTCTCTCTCTCTCTCTCTCTCTCTCTCTCTCTCTCTCTCTCTCTCTCTCATTCATCTTCCCTCTCTCCTTCCCTCTAATTGTTAACTAGCTTTTATCTCTCATATGGGCAATGTTACGATATAAATGATAATGTATTCCTGTATTTATTCTATTCTAAATCCTATTGGGAAGATAAACTATGCAAAAATGGACACTCGAACGTATTTTTCTTTTTAAACTCTAGAATTTAATTTAATCCTGATAATATTGCTTTCAGAAAAACTACTTATCGCATTGAATAAATAATCGAGCAGTTCTAAGCCAAAGTAACGAATATTTTAATCTGAGTGTGTGTGTTTTGTTATTTTGTCCCGAAATAGAAGAGAAATCGTCATTTGGTGGTAGAACTGCGACAATGTGGTACTAGAGGGGACTTTTATCCTGGCTTACATGACCCTTTTTCTGTAATCCTCATGGCAGAAACCGCCACTGGTAAGTTTACGTGCATTTCTACACAAACACGCAAGCCAGAGATAAAAGCTTCCACTTCATAGGAACGGTTTTGTACGGCATTATTGTGTTGGCAGTCTGAGTGAAGAACCAAGCTTTTATGTCGACAGAAGCGTACCATCTTCCTCTCTCTGTCCCTCCATAACTCTTTATTTGGGTTTCTATCTCCTGTCTCCTTTACAGACACACTCCCTGACATTCAGCTAACTCTTCAATTTGTAAAATTACAACAATTATTCTTTTCCACCCTTTGCTTTTACTGTATATTCCCTGAATTTTCTATCGGCTGTTTCATCCTTCAATACGATGTGAGAAAGGGGAGAAAAAGTGAAGATTCACGTTGAATTATCTAAGTGTTCTCAGTCCAAGACGTAGAATACAACAAAGTAATGACTTCCTAATTCTTAAATGGAAAACTCAGTAATTATTATTCTTTTTTAAGAGGATAAAATATGATTTTTACTCTCTCGCTTTTAGACTTTTATATTTCTTTTTCCGCCCCTCTTAGACTACAGAATCTTTTGTTTTTGAACTTCTGAACAGTGCGTTTCATCGGTCAATGTCAAAATATTTTATACTCAACTTTAATGTTTATGTTTTATAAAATATTTAAAGTTTTAGAAATATTTCTGACGTTGAAAAGAACTATTCAAAAGGAGAAATAAATAACATTAGGGACCATAATGAGTAAATTGTTGCGTCTTTAATTTGTTTATATTAAAATTGAATTCCAGGAATTGTAATTTCTAAAGGTTTAAAACTTCCTTAAATAGACTACACATCTTGTTTAATATGGATATAAAATACTGCACAGAGTTATACATTTTAAAATAAATATATTTTAGGCAAATGCCTAAATATGTAGTATTGATATAGAAATTATAATTAAAATTACATAATAACAAAAATTATAAATATTTACGAAGTGTAAATATTGTGTTATACTGTATTGGTTTTAACATATACGTACGTGTTCCAATACCATCTGCTTCATTTTTCATGTTTGTGTTCCGCGCTGTGCGAATACTGTAGATGGCGACGACGTGGTCTATTTTTAAATTACGCATCACTTTGAGTAGATGATGTGTATTTGTATTGTGCGTATAAAATATTACAGAACGAGTATTTGTGTAGTTTTAATATGTTATAAGAAGGATGGGGATGGTGACTATGACTCTGATAAAAGGAAGATAGAAGGTGAAATACGTGGCCGCCGGCCTGTAGCCTACCTATTGTCGAAAATCACCAAGCGGACCGCCATCGCCAGGCTTAAGTCACCCATCCAACGAACGAATCAACAATAGAACCTACCAATATACTGTTTCGACGTATACTGCAGTAGGATTTAGAATTTACTCCAGTCATCTGGAGCACAATCCAGCGATTAAAAGGTTTTTTAATCCCACCAAGTTGTCGTTTATGACATTTCTGGCTTTCTCCCCTGGCATTGAGGAATTGTAATACATTTCTTAGGTTGGGGCACCTGGAAGGCGGAGTTACGTTACCGCGATTATATGATGGGTGATAAATGATAATGAAGCGCCAGGAGAGTCTTAACCTTAACTTAACCTATATTCCATACCATAGGTAAGAGCAGGAATAATTCCCTTTAAGGAAAAATTCGGGGATTAAAATGTATTGACCGCGATTTCGCCTCATCCGCTAACGAGGAAGCAGGATGTGGCTGACGCATGAACACACAGGCTAATACAAGTTTCAACGCAGAAAATGGGAATTAAAAGCTGGAACGGTAATTAAGTTAAATTCTGCAGAAATGGATTTTTGGAGGCGTTAAGCTGGAGTTTCTAGAAGAGATAAAATAAGAAGCAGTGTACGTAATTAAACAAGAGATGATGTTCAAACTTCAATTGTGAGTTTCATAAAAAATCTAAAAAAGAATAACAAAAGACAGATTCCCAAGAAGAATGTTAGAATGGGTGCCACCTGGTAGAAGGAGAAGGGAACATCCAAAAAATAACGTGGATTGATGGTGTTTTGAGTAGAATGAGGAAAAAACGATTGATCGATGAATATTGGAATAACAGAGATATGTGGAGGAGAATGACAGTAGATTGATTTGGCGCAGGAAGATGATGTAAAATATTTTAAAACCTGCAAAATGAAAAATAAGAATAATAAATTAAAGAAAAGGGGAAAAGCTCAGATATAAGGACAATGTTAAAATTCACAAATATTAAGTAATTCAGACGTATCAGAATAATTCAGAGTAATTTGTAGAGAATAGGCCCAAACTGACTAAAAATACATTTTAACAGCCTAAAGGATCCAGAATCTGAGGAAGACCAAGGACATCTTCAAACTTAGGACCAGAAAATAATTTAAACCTAATATGCTCATGTTGAAGTTGATGAAATATACTTATTATTGAGTATGTCAATGGTCTTCAAGTGCGCTCATCCAGTTCGGACAAAGATAATATTAGAAAATAAACCGATAGAACAAGTAGTAAGATATAACTTCCTAGGTTGCGAAATATCATACACAGCAGAAACAGAAATAAATAACAAAATAAATAAGTTTAATTATATAACAGGTACACTAAAAAGAACTTTGAAAAATAAAGCCAGAAAAGACTCTATAATGAAAGTATACAAGACAATGGCAGTGCCTATTATTACTTATGGATCCGAAACATGGACAGTGACAACACAACAATATGCCAGGATACAAGCTGCTGAAATGAGATTCCTCAGACCAATAGCAGGATATCAAAGAACAGACAAAAAACATAACACAGAAATAAGACAACTAAAAATAGAAGAATTAAACTCAACAATAAAGAAATACAGAACAAACTGGAAAGAACACTTGGCAAGGATGACTGAGAATAGAATACCAAAAGCAGCATACCACTATTCACCACGATGAAGAAGAAGCTTAGGAAGACCAAGGAAAAGATGGAAAGAGCAGCAATTTGGAGCCGGAACAGGCTAGTAAATAAGCCTAAACCGTGAAGAAGAAGAAGAAGAAGAAGAAGGAGTATGTCAGTAAAGGGATACTCCGAAGAGTAGTTGGTTAAGGCAATACACTACAAACTGGAAGACCGAGGGTTTGAGTCCCGAAGAGTGTCAGGATTTTTAAACTGACCCAAACTTATTGGTGGAACAATGGCCCTATGGTCAACTCAGTCTCTAAAATAAGAGTACAAGACCCTTGTTCTGGAGTAAAGGCGGTCGTTACGCAGGGCTGAAATCAAGTGCCGATTGTCTAAAAAAAAAAGTGGGAAACTTAATCTCCTACTACCCCAAGGATCTCCTATGGCCTCTAATGGGACCACTTTACCTTTTTTTTTTACCTTTACCTTATGTCGGAAAAACAAAAAAAATATATATTTGTATTTTAAAGAATTTCTTTGGTGCAGTTATAAAAACCGCATGAAGATGACGTGCAAAATGCTCATTGTTTTTAAAGGGCGAGAAGTTGATGTCCACAGTTTGCCGCAGTGGAAGCGATGCGTCATGGTATCGAATGTAATCACCGACGGCGCTCGCAATCAAGTTGTAATGAAGTTTCCTAAAGTCAATTACAACTAACTAGCTCACAGCCAAGAGGCTGATCACGATCACTTTCGTGGCGTGATGAGCGGACCAATACAATGTCCGTCCTCATATTTTCTTCCCTTCGTTAAATGTACATCCCCTTTTCCTTTGCCTGTTGACCTAGTAAATACAAGAAAAGCTATTTCAGCAACTGCACTTAACAAAGCTCTCAACAAATTATATGGGAAATATAGACGTATCGTAAGAATAGTCTCAGTAATGTGAAGTAATAGTAACTTCATCATTCTCTAAATGTGTCCAGTTCGTGGATCATGTTACAGCTCACCCTCTACAGTCCTTAATTTACCCTACAGTAGCTTAGAATTGTTTATATTTGAATACATATAACTCGATACAGACATTTTCCGTATCAGAAAAAAAGTAACACAACAAACTGTTCTCCAAATATGATGTAATCAAGCATTTCAAATCATTAATAAATATGGGGTAGTATAGGCCTAATCACATTAAATTTAAAACATAACGCCAAGAGGATAGTCATTTGTAACGATGCGGGGATTATAGAAAATAATGTTTTGTTACTTCCAATTTATTTATAATTATTATTGGTAGGGTCTATACTGCATAATGACATATCTCATCATTATTATAGTTTTGCAGCTAGATTTTAATTGCATAGATGACGAAATCGCGCAACAAGGAGAGAGGAAGAGCGAATTTTTACCTACTGTACATGTTTTTTATATATGAGTGATGTAATTGTTGGTTGTGTATACACTCCGGATTACATACATACCGTATGTACATACACAATTATATATATATATATATATATATATAATATATATATATATATATATTGTATTTTGTTCTAAATGTTTCAATAGATTCTAATATTACGGCCACTATTACTACTAAGAAATTTTATATAGCCTTATTATGAATAATATTTTAATGTATTATGTTATATGGATCAGAGACATGGAAAATTAAATGGTGCCAAGCCAACAGGTTAAGCTATTAGCAACAGAGATGCTTTACTGGAAAAGATCATCACGGAAATCCAGATTATAAAAATATTACAAACGCTGAAATTAGGAAAATTAGAAACTTGAATGAAATGTATTACATACAATTGAAAAGAGAAGATTAAGATGATATGGACATCTCAAGCGGATGCCATGTGATAGAGTCCCTAAGAACCTCTTGGAGTGGAAAATAAATAGGAAAATAAGAAAGGGATAATCTAAAGGTGGTTGGATGGACTGTGTGAGAAGAAGTATGAGTTAACTGGGACCTAGATGAGGATGTTCAAGACCGCTACAACTAAGAAGACGAATTTCTTGAAGATGACGGAAAAGCACTGTATTGTGGATAAATTCCGAACTAAAAAAATTAATAATGCAGCGTATAATACATTGTGCTCCATTAAGTAGTTTACTTCACCAGTCTCTCACTTTAAAACAACAAACAGGTATAGCATTACGACTGCAGCGCTATATGTAAGTTAAATAAGAAATTTCCTTGTGTTTTCTACATAATAGAATACGCCATTTCAACTGTAGCAGAACTAAATATAATAATGTTGTATTGTGATGTATTATGTAAACCTTGAGTTTCAGACCACTTTTTTTAGTTTTTTTAATTGTATTGTTTTCCTTTTTTGTTTTTGTTTTTTACATTGTTTACCTTTTACGTCTTTTCCTCGACATAATTCACAAAAGTCTTATCCAGACCCAAAGTTAAAACTTAAATCCTCCTACTCCATGAATCAGAATCCTGGAAGGCGGGACACTACTGACTACGCCATGGCGATTAATTCTATTCAGTTTAATGAAATCTGATCTAAGAATGGCAGCCGACTCTTTTAAACAACTGTTAAACTATTAACCCATTAGTTGTATAATGGTAAAGTTTGGAGACAAAACTTTAGAAGCCTGAAAGTTTTTCCTAATTCGCCAATTTAATCTGCCTTTCATTTAGGTCTATAGTTTCTAAAAGGAAATGCCTTTAACCTCAGTGATGACAATATCATTATTATTATTATTATTATTATTATTATTATTATTATTATTTCTATCATCATCATAAGATTTCTGGATGCTTTCAGCTGGAATTTCTATAAATATAAAATAAGAAACAGTGTAAAGTAAAGTGTTCCCACGACAGGCCCCGAGAGGCCCTTGGGGTAGTGGGAGGTTAAGGCTCCCACTTTTTCTGGACAATCGGCACTTGATGTCAGCCGGGTTGTCAGCCCTGCGTGACGGCCGCCTTTACCCCCAGAACAAGCGTCTGGTACTCATTTCCGTTAGAGGCTGAGTAATTAAACAAAATATTAATGTTTAAACTTTCATTGTGGATTTCATTAAAATCAAACAATCAAAGTGGTATGGTCATGTAAAAACCTGATGGAAAACAGAATCCCAAGAAGAATGCTAGAATGGGTGGCAGTTGAAAGAAGAAGAAGAGGAGGACAGCCGAAAATAAAGTGAATTGATGGTGTTTGAGCAAAATGAGGGAAAATAGATTGCACGATGGATATTGGAAAGACAGAAAGATGCAAAGGAGATTAATACGGCGCCAGAAGTTGATGCAAAACCTGCTAAATAAAATTATTACTATTATACTTACTCTTACTTACTTACTCACTATCGAATCCGTAGGTTCATGGCCGCACGGACATAAACTCTCCATACATCCCTATCCTGAGCCAATGCTTTCCAATCATTCCCTGTATAATCTACTTCCCTCAAATCATAGTTAATGTTATTCTCCCACCTCATTCTTGGTCTACCAACTCGGCGTTTTCCCTTTGGCTTTCCTACAAGAAGCTTCCATGCAAGTCTTTCATTCCCCATACGTGCAACATGTCCTGCCCATCGCTGTCTACGAGACTTAACTATTCTTATTATATCTGGCTTCCTATAAAGACCATGTAGTTCATTGTTATGTAGTCTTCTCCATTCACCTGTCTGTTCATCTCTCTATTGTCTAAAAATTTTCCTAAGTAAAAATTATTATTATTGTTATTATTGTTGTTGTTGTTGTTATTATTATTATTATCATCATCATCATCACAATAATTATCAATGTATCGCGTTTACAGTTCAAAACCCGAGGAAAACCGAATAAAAACCAAACATTTTTTTCAATTAAGTTACAATCGATTACATCTGGTATTAGGTCTGGTATTATTAATATTGCTCATATAACGTTTGTGGACACACACATGAAATTAATGTACACTGCCGTTCAATAAGATTGAGCGGACTTTTGATCAGCGTGCAGTTTACATCAGTTCGAATTGTGTTAAACTGCACGACACTGTAATGTAGCGTTAACATTTAACTCAGGCATAGAGTACTCGCTTCGTACACATAAGGGTTCAAACCGAGGACGATTTCCCCACCCATTTGGATGTCTTTGTCCTTTTCAAATACAGAAAACGTTGGTTCTGTGGATTTGTTTATTATCCTACATCTGCGGGTTATTATGAGTTGATCTATATGATTTATTGTATTCAATAGTGTTCTGCCTAGGGCAGGCCTTTTACTGCAATTATAGCATTTTCATGCTATGCTTTACAGCTTTACCACGGAAATATAGGTGTAGTAGTTTCCCGTTACTTTCCATACTGGTGAAATGATAAGGATGATAATGGCGATGATGATGCCCGATGACTTTTGGGGACGTTGGGCCCGAAGCTTCCTGACATTTGTCTTACAGGTGAGGAAATACTCTGAAAAGATCTCACCCAGGAGCCTGTCCCAACCGGGAAGCGAACCCGAGCTCGCTGCGTGACAAGGCAGCACACTACCTCGAGACCACAATGGTGGACGATCTATCTTTTTCTTCTTCTTCTTCTTCTTCTTCTTCCTCCTCTTCACTTCACGGGCTAGGCAAAATGCCTGTTCCACCTCACAGTTGTTCTGTCCATCTTTTCACTGGCCTTCCTACATTCCTTGAACCTCTTGGCTTGTAGTTAAATGCTGCTCTTGGTAATCTTGTTACATTCATTCTTTCCACATGTGTAAACCATTTTCCTCTATATCCTTTTATTTTATCATTTAATGGATATATATTTAACTCAGTTCTTATATCTTAATTCTTTAACCGATCCATTCTTGTGCAGCCTTTTGTTCTTCTAAGGAAGTTTATTTCTACACTTTGTATTGTACTTTGTAATTTTTTGGTCATTACCCAAGTTTCATTCCCATAGTAATGCAGGAACTGCCAATGTTTTATAAAACTTCAATCTAGTATATCATCTTGTTTTGTTCTTTAATGTTTTATGTATAGTTCCACATGTCATTTGAAATCTTGACAGTTTCACATTTACGTCTCTTTCAGTTTTATGTTTATAATAAAATTACAGCCCAAACAATTAAAATGTGTTACTTGTTCCAGAGGTTTGTTGTCTATTATGATTTTTGATCTTATATGTTCACTTCCCCAAAATGCCATTATTTTCATTTTTTCCTTTGGACGATCTATTATGATATAAATGACAAATTTGGAGTTGGAATACAAAAAATATATGAAAGGAAATAGACCTATATAAATAATAAATAGAACCCTGGAATATTAATAGTTCGTCCACATACCGCCTGCGTCTGTCACAGCACGTATTACAAGCGACATGGAAATTTCTAAAAATTAGCGACGATGACGATATGCGAATATGTCCAATGTGCGGGAACTTTGAAGATGAGATACATATATTAGGAAAATGTAATGATTTAGAATATTGGAGACGTCAGTTATTACCGGAAAGATTTCTAAATTCAAATCGGGAAAGATTGGCATGCTACGAGTTATTGGTAAATCCAGAAAATTGGATAAACCTCGGTAAATTTCTGGACAAAACGCGGAAAATAAGGACAACACTCATTCATGAATAAATATATGTTATCAAAATGCAATACCATTAATTATTAACAATTATATATAAATTAATTAGTGTATAATGCTATTGTGTTATTATTTAATTGTAATATTATTGTGTTTTCTTTATGTAATTGTAATGTTAATGTTTTTTTAGTGTATAATGCTATTGTGTTATTATTTAATTGTAATATTATTGTGTTTTCTTTATGTAATTGTAATGTTATTGCTTTTTTTGTTGTTTATTTTTCTTTACACTAGTAGCAATTATTACTTTATTGTAACGGACTGTCAACAGCACGTACGGCTTACTGCCCGTGCGACCCATATTTGTAAATAATATTGTAAATATCTTACTTTTGTCTAATAAAGTCCTACTACTACTACCAGCGACATGAAGTCCGTGAGATTCTGGAAAAGTTCTTAATCCAATGCCGGTTCTTCCCATGCATCAACAACTATATTCCACAATTCGAGTCCTGGCTGCGATACTGTCCTGACCATTTGGAGCATAAAATTGCTTCACACTCGCCCACACGTGGTCTATTGGGTTCATTTTAGGTGATATCGGAGGGCGATCCAAGAAATGGATATCACGCCTTCCAAGAAACCATTTTTGAACCCGAAGAACATGATGACCGGATGGTTATCCTGTTGGACACAGCCATTCCTTCATGATAAATTGATAACGATGCCGAGCGGAAGGAACTAACTAACAACTAACTTACCTATTGACAATATTGAATCCATATATTCATGGCCGCGCGAACATAACATATCCATATATAATTATCCTCAGGTAATGTTTTCCGATCACCCTCTGTATAATCTACTTCCCGGAAATCATGCATAATGTTTTTTCTCTAAGCTCGATAAGGGGTTTTCGGTGTCCTGTCAATTTTACAATTGGTTCATCATATTTATACAATTTATGTTTTGTTATCCGAATTCTGGAAAGGGTTAAGTCCACCTCTTTGGATTTCCTATCTATATTGTTTAAACTCCCACGCTCTCCCTCTCTCCATTGCGTCGACAGACCTACCAGCCGGCTACTGGCCTCACGCCCACATGTGTGAATAAAATATTCTTTCATATACAACTAGTACATGAAATCTTACCGTTATAATCTCTTTCTTTATAATATTAGCAATCGCCACTTATTTTTATAGTCTGATTAATACTAGAGAACAATCATCATCATCAACAATTACGGATTAAGCCCATGTGGCTTGTTCCGGTCTCATAGATTCTCATTCAAATAGTTGAATAGGCCTACATCTCTTTTTCGGTCTACTAACATTCCTGTCTTCTTTTGGTTTGTAATTAAGTATAATGTTTGGAATGCGATCAACTTTCATTCTTTGAACACGTTCTTTGAACACATGTTTTTTCTGGATTATTTTATTTTATCTAAAGGTTTTAAAATATTTAGCTAATTTCTAATATCTTCACTTCTTCTTTTACCTAGACATTTGCAGCCAGCCACACTTCTCAGAAATCTCATTTCAGCTGCTTCTATGATATGCTCTTCTATTTTAGTTAAAACCCAAAATTCACTACAATACAACAATGAGACTAAAAACAATTATAAAATTCTTAATCTCCTCGGTCTGGGAGTTGATTTGAATGTAAGCGTATTGTAGTTTCCTATATAATTGGCTCTTATACAATTTTAAATCTTTATATAATTAACCATTGGTTCGATCCTTGAATCTAGGTACGAGCTAGTCTTCGTGTCTCAACGTAGATTTGTTTTTAATTGTTGTAATGTCCATCAGTCTCTGAATTCCTGTCATAAGAATTTCAATTGCGGGAAGCGGAAAGAGTATTATGTGAAGTGATGAGGTGTCATATTTTGAGATGTATTAACCAAGTATAATGTTCTGTTTAAAGAAAGGTTGAGGATAAATACTAGAAACGAGCTAGGCTAGATATATTTAAGTCGAAATGAAATATATTGAGCATTAAATTATTATAGGAGAACATGTTTGTCCCGCGCCGTAGCCGAATGTTTAAGGCAAGATCCCTTGACGCAGAGCTACGGGACTTGAGCGGGTTTGAGTCTCCATGGGGGGAAGAAATGTTATCATGGGAGCGGTGCACGTCCAGTGTCATGATAAATTTGGGTAGCTGCAATAAGTAGCGCGGCTCCAGGTTGAGAAAACAACCGTAACGGCTGAGGAACCAGACATCCTGACCACATGTCACCCCTACACTAGATGGATGATCGTCTAATTCTGTAATTAACACATGTGGGTGTGAGTCCAGCAGCCGGCTGGTAGGTCAAGGGCCTCCTAGGCCTTTTATTAAAAACTTACATAACTTTTTTTTTATACTCAAGTCTTCCTCAATTTAAAAATTTAATGTATTATCTTCTTAAAGCTTTTCGAAGATAATACATGAAATTTTGAAATTGAGGAAGACGGAGTATAAAAATAAAAAAAAAGTATATTAATATTATTATAGAAGATATAATCTCATCGGTGTATAAAATTAAAAAAAATGAATATGAAAAGTATACCTTCTAGGCCTCTCGCGCCGTGGAGTTTGTAGGAGAATATGTTTGAATTATATTTTGAATCAGTTTTTTTTATGATAGACTAAATAACATCTGAACTGGGGTAGGCGTATAGCTATGATACGACAAAAATATAATATATTCATATATTACTTACGTGAACGTGTTATATGTTTAATATAATAGCTTTTAGTGAAATTATTAACCGACAAATATTATAAATCAATTATTCATCTTAGTTGACGACTGTCTCGATTTTAAATTAATTTGTTCGAACATTTTAAAACTTATCTGATGAAGTATAATCAAGTTTGTATATTTTATTACTTTCGCGAAACACCATTCACTTTGTGATACAGTATCAACTCCAGACAGATTATTTTTAAAGAGTCCTTTGATTTCTCTTTCAGATGTATGATCACCAGTCCGCAATATCTATAAAGATCTCTACTTCTTATTAAAATACAATCACTGATAGCGTTAAAACGTTATTTTACAGTATCAAAATAGAAGTTTAAAATGAGTGAATTCTTTGTCATATTTGGTGGATTTATTTATTATACTGATTCTTCATTTAAACTGTTCTTAACCTTCTGACGCACCGTATTCCTGGGGAAACTCAGCCTCTGCGTGAAATGAGTACCAGGCGTTATGTTCTGGAGTAAAGGTTTTGCGTCATGCAGGGCTGTAAATTTGATTGACATCTCCTGCTAATTGTTTAGAAAGATGGGAGCCTTAACCTCCTACTATCCTAAGGCCTTCCAAGGCATAGTCTATAGTGGGATCCCTTTACCTATATTAACGCTTCATTAAGCTGTTAAGACTTAAGTGTTATTGTTACCATTTTTTCAAATATTAATTACTAATTTATATGGGGCCTTCTACTAACAAATACCCGGCGTGCGCAGCTACGCCTAAATAAATTAAATATGTTTTTTTTATGTTTAGTTGAATAAGTAAAAAGACAAATAATTATAAATTTATAACGTCATTGTTTTTAGATACCACTTGCTGATTATCTGGAGTTGCCCGGGAATCTACTTATTCCGATTTTTTTGGCATCAATGAGCTGAAAGACAAAAATGGTTATTTTGAGTTATCTATAAAAGATAGACATATGCTGTCGCGATCTTTTTTTTGTATTTTTTTAAATACTCCATTCAGTGTTCATTAATTTAGTGTATTTGCTATGGTTTAGGCAGCGTAAGCGTCGGAAAAGGGAATTTTTTTGGTACATCGGTGCTTTTTTTTATCTCCGGCTCTATAGTACATACGGTAATATGTTAGGCCCTATATATGTTAATTGTCCCATAAAATGTTTTAAACGATGGTAAAAACTCCATTCAGATCGTTCAAGTAGATTATAGTCCATAAAGAACAAACTTACTCTCACTCATTTTTATATACAGTATAAAGATGCTATTCTTCGTATTACAGTAGGGATTAATATTGGCGGTGATTATTTTAATTAAGAGAATTTGTACGTAGAATAGATATTTACTATAAAATGGACGATAAACTTTATATATATATATATATATATATATATTGAAAGTTTTAAGAATTCATATTTTTCGGAGATCTACCGGTATCCTCTGTGATTTCTACCAAAGTAATTGAAATACTGATAGATTACCAATGAATTAATTTTTTAATAAACCAATTATTAGGTTAATTATTATGAAATAAATTTTGATAAAAATATTCAATATTTGACTTAATAAAGAAAGAAGAAAAATCACGGAAAAGACAAAATCAAAATTTTGAAATAATAAAAACATCTACTTTACATATCAGTCATCCTCAACAAAGTAGTTCCATTAATTACATTATTACGCATTCAGCTACCGATTATGGAGAATGTTCAGAAATGCCTATAATTTTTAATGGAATTTTACTTTGTTCAGGACGACTGATATCCCAGGTACACGTTTCATTATTTACGTTTTATATGGTAACATCAACTGTGGTTCAGAGTGAATTTTAAAAGTATTGATACCCAAATGGGACGGTTCCAGTATCTAACTCTATATTCCCTTAAACTAGTATGTTGTACGCTGCAGGTATTTTAGTTTCAATATACAAGAAATAGGCCTACGCATATTTGGGGGTCAAAATAACTAAAAATAGAATCGCATGAATATAAAAGGTGAACAATAAATATCAGCATTAAATAATATGGAATAAATAAAATATTAATATAATAATAATTTTATTTATATACAGAATTTTATGCACATCTTTCTGTGCCTAAAGTTTTATTTTTCTTCTCCACTCGTCTCTCTCCATCCAATCCATGTCCTCCAGTCCTCTTGCTCTCATTCCAGTTCTTATTTCCTGCATCCAAGAGTTTCGAGGTCTTCTTCTCCTCCTTCTTCCAGGTGGACACCATTCCAATGTTTTCCTGGGTAATCTTTCTTCTTGCATTCGTCGTACGTGCCCATACCAATTTAATTGCTTATACCGTATATAATCTACTATTGAATAACCAATATTCATTTTTTCTCTTATGACAGTATTTCTTATTTTGTCTAATTTTGAACATCTTGCTGCTCTCCTCAAGAAATCCATTTCCATCGACATAAGTTTTTGTTCTTAGTTTTTGTTGAATTTCCAAACTTCAGCTCCATATGTGACAGTACTTCTCACTATTGAATTATATATTTGTAACTTATTTTTCCTGGTTATATGTCGGTTCCATAAGACTCCATTAATCATTGTTGTTATTGCTCTACCTTTATTTATTCTGTTCTTAATATAAATTTCTTGTTTATCCTCTTTATCTAATTTTACTCCCAGATACTCAAATTCTTCACATCCTCTAATATACCCCTTTTCATCTTCTAATATCAAATCTTGGGTTTCGGCTCCACATCCCATATAAAATGTTTTTTTCTAAATTTATTTTCAAACCCCAGTTATCGTACTCGTACATTAATTTTCTGAACATAATGATGATAATAATAATAATAATAATAATAATAATAATAATAATAATAATAATAATAATAATAATAATAATAATGCTTTATTTAAGCTGGCAGAATTAAGGCCTTCTCTTCCATTCAACCAGCGAAAAATAGAATAACACGCAATTGTATATACATTTCTTCTTCTTCGGCTTTCCCCCACTTATAGGTGTTGCCGTCTTCAGTTTCAATTTATCTCTATCATTCCAATCATCCATTATAGTTCTGACGTAGGTTTTCCATTTCCATCTTGGCCTGCCACGTTTATTTCTTCGAGGGGGTGACCATTGGTATATAGTTTTTGGCCATGTTTCATTTTCCATTCTTTGTACATGGCCATACCATTTAAGCGTTTGATTTTCAATCATTTTAACAACAGATGTGGTGACATTCATTTCTTATTTTATCCTGTCTTGTTTTTGGAGGCTTCTTCTAAAATAATCAAATTCAACTGTTCTAATTTTATTCTTTTGTAATTCCGTCAGAGACCAAGTTTCACATCCATATGACACAGTATTCTGTATTATGCTCTTATAAATTTTCATTTTAGTTTCCTTTGTAATATTTTTATTCCAAATTATTCCATGTAATGTCTTAGTTGCATTTTTTGCCATTGCAATTTTAGTCTGTACATCTCTCTCACAGGTACCTAAACTTGTAATTATTGACCCAAGATATTTAAAAAATTCACATTTTTTTATTTTCCCTGTTTCAAGTATGAGGTCATCCACATTCTTTCCCAAACACATATATTCTGTTTTCTGTAAATTTATATTCAGTCCCCATTTTTTATATTCTTCCATTAATTTATTTATCATATATTTCATAGCATCTTCATCCCCTGCAAAAATAATTTGATCATCTGCAAACAACAATAAATGCAGTACTTTTCCTCCTATAGGAATACCCATTTCAGAACATTTTTTATACCACATGTTAAGAGCCTGGTCTAAATAAATGTTAAAAAGAATTGGTGATAAACTGCATCCCTGCTTAAGGCCTTTATTCACTGTGAATTCCTCTGTTAAAGCATTCTGTATTTTTACTTTAGCTTTTGTATTATACACTTAATATAATTTTTCAAATGTCATTAAAGTATAGCCTAAAGAATACACATGCGAATATTACATTAACAAAACATGGGATCTAATAAGATAAAATAATAGAAGTTTCCTAGATCAATATTTATATATACCTACAAAATGGTGAATATAGCTATTTGTTAGTATTTTCACTATGTGTAACTTAAAATATCAGTTAATTTAGATTCAAATAATGATAGCTATAAATATTTAATAAAAACAAAATCAACATCCATAATACAGTTGTTAAAAACCCAATTACATATGACTCACAGGTATGGCATTTGAAAACAAGAACAATGAGTTAATTCTACTTCAAAGCACTTCTAGTGATGATCAGTAAGGATTCCAAGGAGAGAGAAAATTAGATATAATGCTATACGAGAAAAACATAATAACGCAAAGATTTCTTGTATACACTATAAAAACAATACAATTCATAGTTTTGACATATGAAAGGATGACAGGAGACAGAATACCAAAGACGAATTGTGAATTAAATATGACAGGAATAAGGAATAGAGGAAGGCTAAAACTAATATGGACACAAGGAGTAGTCAAAGCAATGAAAGAAAGAGGCGTGGAAAAGGTGAGTGGGACGGCTATCAATTCTTGAATTTGTTACAGGAATATATCAAAAACGTTTTAAAATCTGAAAATTAATAAATGTTTAATTTTAAATTTACAAATTCCTGTTACTTATAATTTATGAGAATAATAATTGATATAGAACTAGATTTTTTACAAAATCCATTCACAGTGTAATATGTATTTTTTCAGCATAGAAATAGAGTTATCTAAGTATGCGAAATAAATTATTATTTTAATGTAATCGAACTAATCCGAAATGTATTGGCAGTTGAAAGATTTCTGTTCATTTAGATAAAATTCTAAATAAACAATGGTTATCATTAATGAAGATATCTTAATTAATTATTCTTATAATATCCCCCAATATTAAAGCACTTTTCTCTATTATATGCTCAACAATCCCCTTATTTCCTTTTTTTTTTCTTTTGTATGCATAAAATAATAAATAATATAAAGCTAAAGGTAAAAAAAAACTTTTTCAAGCCAAATACATATTTTCTTAAATGTCTCACAGTATTAATATAATTTTAATAACACTGCTGAAGTTTTACAGCGGATATAATTTGTGTATTTTTATTTGAATTTCACTTATACCATTCTTGGAGTTAAGTTCTCTGAACAACTCCCAATCAATTTATTCTGCATGAGAGGGACTCGGGTGGATGTTTCAAGTACTTTTATTTTTTAGTTAACTACCGCCTACTTCATTTTCATTTGTTTCTTTATTCTATTAATGGGAAGTGTTACAAGTGAGAGGAGAAACATTTTAAAGAGAGGTAAATTATTGTTCCCTGTCGGACTCCGACTTCCCTTTCATCAGGGACTGATATTCTTTCGATAACACCTTACTCTCTAATTTTCACGTCTCTTTCATAACTTGTTGACCTCGTAACAATAGAGCCCATTAAAAAGTGTATGTATACGAAAGTATAAAAGAAAATTTAATTTTATTTGGAGAACAACCTCCAGAATAACCACTTTGTGCCGATAAAACTAAACCATACACAAACAAAAGAATAAAATAAAACATCTTTGAAAATTAATAATACACTACAAAAAAGTGATTCCGCTATATAAAATTTAAAAATATAATAAAAATGATTTCGTATGAATTATAAATTTGTGTACAGACTTCTAGTTATAAGAAATGTGTATAGCCTATCCAGTTTTGACAACGAAGTTTCGGAAGAACGACAATTTTTGTCAGTGGTGAATTCACGTCTAGAATAAAAATTTGAAAATGATGAGAAGCTGCGTTATTAACCAAATAAAGACTACGATATTTAATATTAAATGATCACTTCTCACTCAATGACAAATTGGATTTCAAGAGAAAAATATATGCCTAAATCGGGTTCAAATCCCGATTTAGGCATATATTTTTCTCTTCAAATTTAATAAAGACTATGTATTAATGAGAATATAGTCCCATTTTTAATTTTTTATATATTAACCTATTTATGAATCATCGTATTTCTTAAAACCCATCAGACACCAGATCTAACACCATTTGCCTTCCTGACGGGGTTTATTAAGGACCAGGTATACACGACACCAGTATATGATTTGGCAGGTTTACATGAAAGAATAGTCCCTGTCGTAGCCGAGTGTTTAGGGCAAGATGCCTTAACGCAGAGCTACGGGTCTTGTGCTGGTTCGAGTCTCCATGGGGAAAGAAATTTTGTCATGGAATTTCGGCAGTATGTGACCGATCGGTGCCCACTCAGCATCGTGAGGCATTTAGGTAGATAAGATAAGTAGCGGCTCCAAGTTTAAAAAACCATTTATAACCGGGGGGAGTGATATGCTGACCACGTTCACCCCTACATTGGATGTAAGGTCGTCTGCATCTGTGATTAACACATGTTGATCTGAGGCCAGCAGCCGGCTGGTAGTCCAAGGTAGTCCAAGGGCCTGTCGCGCCATGGAGTTCAAATGCATGAATTAATGTATACTGCTGAATACTGTTTGCACATTTCCCGTGCCACTAATGGAAGCCATGGTGAGATTTATGGAACGTAAGGTAAAAACAATTTCTAGTTATAACTGTTTATAGCGATTGGTTTCAACTGTAGTTTCGTATTCGTTCATAAATTAGAATTATTAATTTTTTTACACTTATAAGCGGAAACGTATTTTCTGTAAAAATGATGTAGGCCTACATTTTTTATAGGATTGAGAATTAGTACTTCATTGACTATAGGAATGTGTTGTTTTGCTATCAAATATTTATAGATAGAGTGTGTATTGTTTCCTGTGGAAGTCTTTTGGGATCAGAACAAAAAGAAAAGGGACGATAAATTCACACACACCCTCCCCGAAGAGTAAAGTTCTATGGATTAAAGAAGAAAATGTTTGCCTTGTCTCAAAGTCCCCTTCGTCGTAAGTGTTGTAAGATTTATTTGTGCTTGAATATCCAAGAAAACAATGTCTTCGACAAGCCTCTTATCGAGTGCTTAAACTGAACAGAGTCAGTAATGTTTTATGGAACATCTATTGAAACTTTCAAATTCTGCACATTTAAAATTTACACTTACGATGCTATAGACTATTTATTTCATGTTTTTGTGATAAATTGCTCCGCCGTAATATAAATAATTATTTTACTGTTTTCTTCAAGGTTTCTCACGTTATCTCTTCCAAAAATGTATTCCAACACTTCTACTTGCTTATCTTGTTTTATTTAATTTCGTCTGTCCCAATGATGGTGCGTCTGGCCAGGTCAGCCGGCATCCTTGTATATCAGAGATCCTAGATAAGATCTTTATTTCATCACAGTCACTGTGCAAAATTTGTCGGCACTTTCAAGCGTTGATTTGAATTGTGATACTATTAAAATAAACTGTTAAATAACATCGTCAAATAAAAGATAACCATCACGCAACAACTGCATAAACTAAACGAATTCATCAGCAAGTTTGCTCAATTTTGCAGGACTACTCGTACGGAATATATATTCCTTTTGTTAACTCATAAATTGGAGAATCTTAATTTCTTATGCCAACTATTAAACCTTTCGGAATGAAGTGAAAACAAACCATGCATAACTATAAGTCATTTCCTTTAGTTATTGTATTGTATCTGAGGAAGTTTACTCTGAAAAGAAAGACATATATGAGCCAACAGTTGACTATTACAAAGGTAAATACCAATTTGATAGTATAGGGTGTCCCATATAATCTCCCACGTTTTAATTAATCTTAACTAACAAAGTATGCTGAAATGAGGCCGGTATTAAACGAAACAGAAACTCAAAGAATTTTCATTCCCACACATTGCCACACACTAAAACACTATTAGTAACCCGAACAATATCAAGCCTGTATTCGATTTCGTGCCACGTGCTGTCCAACATGTTCATTGGTACTGTTGCAATTGTGTCAAGGCTACGGGTTCGTAAATCATGAATATCGTGTACTGGAGTCGCAAACAGACGGTCTTTTACATACCCTCAGAGGAAGTAGTTCAGTGGAGTGATGTTTGGCGAACGTGGTGGCCAGCAAATTTGTCCGCCGCGTCCAATCCACCTATCTGGGAAGGATTCTTTGAGTGAATTCCGAACATCCAGGCTCCAATGTGGTGGGGATCCATCTTGCTGAAAGATTACTTGTGGTTGCAGATCAGCTACTTGGGGGTAGAAGAACTGTTCCAACATGTCTTGGTATACCGGGTCAGTTATTGACATCTGATGGAAGAAAAAATGACCTATAATCCTGTTCTTCATCAGGCCGCACCAAACGTTTACTTTTTGGCTATCGCGGACGAGTTCACGGTAGACGTGTGGATTTTGCGTATCCCAGATCCTTACATTGTGCCAATTAACAGATCCTGATACATGGAACGTTGCCTGTCAGAAAACAAGACGTTTCCAAGAAATTGAGTATCCTTGTCAATACGATCCAGCATTTCAATAGCGAACGCCTGTCGTCGTGGCCTGTGATCTGGCTTATTTGTTTAACAATTTTCTCCTAGTAGCGGTACAAACGAAGCCGCTTATGGAGCACTCGATGCACAGTTGATCTCGACACATTAAATTGCCGGGAAGCTTGGCGAATTGATTTTTGTGGACTTCTCTGAAATCCTGCTCTAATTTCTTCCATCTTTTCTTCTGAAACACGTGTACGAGCACGTCCTGATTCTTTTTTAACGCTTCCAGTCGCCAGAAACTTCTCAAGCCATGTCTTAGTGGTCTTCCCACTGAGTACATTTCTTCCATATTCCCTCCGGTAATTTCTTTCCACTGTAAATATTGACTTCGTCTCTGCATACCACAAAACAGTTTGTGCTCGTTGCTGAGGAGTCGCCATTTTGTTTTATATCATTATTGTCCAACATGCGACAGATGAATTAACTGCAACAACGAAAACAGATATTCTTAGAGTTTCTCTTTCTTTTAATACCAATCTCATTTCATAATTCCGCATACTTTGATAGTTATGATTAATGAAAATGTGGGAGGTTTGAATGGGACAAGGTGTATAACTGTCACAGGATTGATGATCGGGGCAAGAGGTACTATACCAGGATTCTTAGCTAAATGTTTTGAATTTCTTAGATTTGGACAGAGTATATCTTTCTAAAATTGCCATCGCTGCCATTGGAGGATCAATTTCAATTTTAAGAAACCATCTTTACAAAATTTCTTCTTTATAGAATATACTTCAATCACAATTAGATGTTTTTAAAGTATTTACAAAATATGTTTCATCAATTTCGAAAATTAATTGCCTGTGTCACTTTGTCCTTGTGGCAATCCTCTAATGATGAAAGTTTTAAATAATAAAAATAATTGACATAATTTTTTAAAAAAATCACTGATTAATTTTTCTATTGCTCTTATTAAAATATTAAGTGCATTAAACCATTGTATCTTATAGGAAATTATGCCTATTTAAGGGTTAATTAGATTGTATTTCATATAAAAACATTATGCCAAAGCAAACATGACCGCTGCTAGAACGATTTTTTTTATTTCGGGTTTCAGGTAAACTCCCACTTCTTATAGTCAGATTTTGCTTCTTTTTTCTTTTTTTTTGAGAGTATCTTTTTCTTTTGTTTCAGTAGGATGTACTGAGTTTTGTTGCGAAAAATTGAAAATTGCAAACCCTACAGTCATTTTTAAATTTTTGTTACAGATCGGATTTTGTTGGTTAACGAACTTGACCTTACATTTTAATTGACTGCTATATGTCGAATTTGGTTCCGAAAAATAAAAAAAAAACATTGCGGTCGCTAGATAATTAACAGACACAGACACACACACACACACAATATGCATTGGTCATTTTCGGTGTATACTAGATACAATCGACGAAGATACGTAAAAAAATTCAAAAAATAGTTTCATGGGGACATCCTCAATATCTTTATCCCTTCAGTAATTCGCTAATATTAACTGACAAATTCAAGAAATAAACAATCACATCGAATTCTTAGGCTGCGATTTAAACCTGGGAATTTGCAAATATCTTAAATGATACTGTCTACTTTCGCTCATTACTATAATATTAATTATTACAGTTATTATTATTTATTTATATACAGATTTTTAATGTTTACATATCTTTCTGTTCCTAAAGTTTTATTTTTCTTCTCCACTCGTCTCTATCCATCCACTTCATGCCCTCCTGTCCTCTTGTTCTCATTGCAGTTCTTATTTCTATCCGGCTTAAAAATCTTTAAACTTTTTAGCATTGTTATGTTTTTTTTTTACGAACAGGGAGCTGGTCTGATGCATCGACCCCCAAGCTGGAGGACCAGGTGATTTTTGGTCAAGGTTTTCTTCCTCTAGCCTTTATCAAAAACAATGACGAACTGCAAGGCAGCAATATATATACCCTATATTATTTCATTTGAATTTATGAATGAATTATTATTATTTCTAAATGTCCTTTTAATAAATTATTTAATTGAAAAATATACTTATATACGCCAACCCATCCATTTAAATTATGTTTCTTGAATATAAACTTTATTTTAATAGATTTTCAATAATCCTTACTAATTACAGTTAACAAAGGAAATCTCGCATTATTCTGGCTTACGACTGAGGTAACACCGCATTCTTTGAATAATGTCGAATTCCCATTATATCTTCTGACGGATATTAAAGACGGACTGTCGCAGTACGACATTGAAATAATTAAACTGCTAAATTATGTTTATCACATAAATATCGCATTAAAATAATCATTTCAAAATGTACAAACTTAGTGGTGGCAAAAATATTCTGAAAGATATCAATTTTAATAGGCCTATAGGATATTTCTTCATTTCGTGAATAATGCTACCATCTTCAATTTGGATCTTTTTTCAGAAAAAAATTAGGGCTATATAATTTGTTGCATTTTAATACTATATACATATACGCCTACCGGTATATATATGTGGTGGACTGATCAACCACAACTTGAGATCTCATAGGTACAGGCTCAAATGAACTAAACCTAAATAAGTTCTTGACGATAATTATTATTTGAATGCTATATATATATAAACATATATGTGTGTGTTTTATAATACAAATGTTTTTTATTTTACTGAGAATAAATAGAGTCTGAAATAAAAAGAGAATAAAATATTTAGGGAAAGCTGATTCGTAAACGAAGAATAGGACAAAAAAAGACATATTGTCTTGCTAGTCCTTGTAACAAAAAGAGGGTAGTAATTTCTAAGTCCATCTTATGTAGAACTGTAGTCATAAAGAGCATATTTTTGTTTCATAACATACTTTTAAAATGAAAGCAAGACCTTTGAGTAAAGGTAGACAGGCAACCACACCGGTGTGACGCAGAAACAAAACCCACAAAACAAATGACAAGCTAGAAATCTAGAGACATTCACAGAGCCCTTTGCTTTAACAAGAGAAGAGAAAAGAAATGTAATGAGAAGAGAATAGTGAGACAGAGAATTTTCTTTTGTAAAAGGGAAAAACATTGCGTAGAGAGTGACAGTTCAGGTTCCAGGTCAATTCATCCACAGGAAAATGTCCAACATGTTAAGACTCTACCGAAATACATACGATACAACACAATTTGAAATGTTCGCTCGCTTGAGAGCTACCAAGGCGAGAGAAGGAAATTACAACACTCGTAAAGCAAAATTACAATTTCTTTCGTATGTATACTTTTCCATTAGTTCACGGATGCGCAACTCAGCCGAGTGAGAGAAAAAAAATCTTAAATTCTCCATCTTACGCTCTGACGTAATGAAACATTTCTACGTGGTCATTGTAGTAACATTCATTACTAGGCCGTTATATGATGTTGCTTGGTTGTAGAATGTACGAAAAATATTCAGCTCGTCCATCCTTCACTGCAAGCATTTTGCACCATTTTGACGTTATGCTTACATTATTCTTGAAATCATGGGCATAGAGGGGGAGGCATTACATCACTAATCAATGGCACATTGTATCATATATATATATATATATATATATATATATATATATATATTCGTGCATTAGTTCGAGCAACTTGAATGACATTGAAAATTCTACATTCCCCAAAACGAAATACTGTTTCTCGTACTTTATCATTCTTAGCATCTGTGAGTAGTCATGTTGTAACGATACGTGACAAATTACATATGTTCTTAGTTTTCTAATTTCTTTATTTATTTGAAGCATAAAATAAAACAATTTACTATATCTAAGAAGTTGAGTATGTTGTTTTTCTTTTTAGCAGTGTTTTTACTTTGATGTGATCACCCTGCAAGGGCGAAATACGTGTCGGGATAAATTTGGATATATATTTTTTTTTTTTTCTTGTTTCACTACTTTTACTGATATCTGCGGTTTTAATTGGATAAATTTGCTTCCCAGATTTATTGCTTATTCTTTTAGCGAAATTACTACTAAGGTAAATTGTTTTATTTTATATATAATGAATTTCCGTAAAGTTATGCCTGACTCCATTAATTATGATTTACTCAGTACAAACAGGTTGTCTTATGGCATTTCTGGTATTATTTCCTGGCATATACGGAATTGAAACCCACTTCTAAGATTAGGGCGCCTGGAAGATGGAGTTACATTACGCCGATGATATGATGCGTGACTGATTATAACGAAGCACCAAAAAAAGTCCTCAAACCAATGCTTAAGCAAAATTCCAGTTTGGGTAACCATTGGAAAAATTTCCTTTAAGGAAAAATATGTAGTCTGATAGGGAATAAAACTTCGGATCTCTTAAACTATAATCAGAAGCTCTGATCGCAATATCATGAGGCTAGAACAATGTATTTTTAAATAAGATGTTAACTTATATTTGTTAAGTGCGGATGTTAGAGAAGATAATATATATAATGCGCGGGTGTGTTTGTAGTGGTAGTGTGTAATGTGTGTGTGTGTGTGTTTTTTTTTTCAATATTATCATAAGTAATGTCACGAGTGATATCCAAATCGTCTATAAATTAACGAGCCACCAAGTGACCAGTGAATTTATCTAGAGGATTTGGAAATCAAGAGTGGCATTTGTTAGGACTATTTAACGAATAAGATTAAGATGTTTCCTCAAAAATCATTATTTAAAAATATAGTTACCGCTATTTTAAAATATTTATATATTTAATGTAAACGGCTATATTTCAAAACAAATCAGAAATGTGAGGTTATGTTCATTCACTGCAATAATATTATTTATTGCCAAATAGGATCGCAAAATTGTAAGAATACACCCTAGTGGAAAAATAATGACACATATCAAACTGTATATTATAATCAACATTATAGGTTATTCATTTATTTTTTAGTAAAAAACTTAATAAATCAAGGAATCTGTTCGTTATTTGCTATATTCATTGCATTTGTTGGAGAAAAATAATGCTCTGAGCTGTTGAGAATATTAAAAGGGGGAGCTTTCTTTATTACAAAAGCAGGAGCTGATAAAGAGAAATCGATAAAGAGCGAGGTGAAACACGACTGTCATTGAAACGTGATTGGTCATTGACTACCATTTGGGGATGAGTTGAATAATCAGCATTATTTACTGGATTAATTTTTTCATAGTTTATTTTATTTTATTTTATTTTGGAAAAATAACTTTTTCTCAATTAATTCGTAATAGTTGTAGCTAGATTGATCAAATTATTGCAGAAATTAGAATTTTCATGTACATTGAAGATCTAACTGTGGGATACAGTATGACTTGATTTAATTAAAATTAATTTTATAAATATTTTTAATTAGTCAATAAGTTAGATATAATTATTACCACTGCACTCTGGCTCCGGTTGCACGATAAATGGAGTTAATGTGGGCTGTTTTAATTATATAGCACTTTACGATACATTAAAATTTACTCTATTATTACAGAGATTAGTACAGTATAAGTATGTTTTAAGAGTTTTTGTGTAGTATGTGTGTTATCTGAGGGATAATGAAGAGAAAGGAAAATATTAAATCTCTGTTGGCATGTGGCTTGCATAATTATATTGAAGGTGCAAGATTAATATTATATGATTTCTAATCGAACATTCTGAGTCACTGTGGAAGGCAGTCGTTCTATAATATTCACAATCTGGCTATTCAGTTGAGGAAAATAAAAAAGAATTCCACAAAAATTGAATAATACTATTCTAAACTATGAATAATCCATTGCTGTGGTGTTCGAGTAATGTCGTGTCTCCCATGTCCTAGTTCGATCCCAGATAAGGGCAAGTATTTGGTTGAAGTTTTACCGGAACTTTTTCACACCTGTGGAACAAATTTCAGGAAGCTTTAGAACAAAAATAATCCGAACACCATATGGTCTTCATATCCACACATACCATAATCATCTGATGCAGCTTTATTAATGAATAGCATGTCATGTTTTTATGTTGTATATTCTCGTAGGTGACCCCGACGTTGGGCTATTAACTGATTCAGGATCCCCATCAGGTCCTTGTGTGGACAAAAATATTATATCTATATTATCCTGAGTTAAAAATACACTACCAAGGATCGTGTCCCAATAAGATCCTTAAGATGTGGGCTTATTTTCCTCAATTGAATAGGTAGATTGTGAATGTTATAGAACGACTTACAAAGAGAAAGATTAAGTTAAGACGAGGGGAAGAAAAGTTGTGATTTGAATAAGAACATAAATTTAGCAACGTTTGGTCAAATGGTTTCTAGTTATAATTGGTGACACACCACACACACACACACGCGCGCGCGTTCATACATATGTGTGTGTACGTGTGTGTGTGTGTGTGTGTGTGTGTGTGATTGTGTGTGTGTGTGTGTGTGTGTGTGTGTGTGTGTGTGTGTGTGTTGTGTGTGTGTGTGTGTGTGTTTGTTTGTTTGTGTGTTTGTTTGTGTGTTTGTGTTTGTGTTTGTGTTTGTGTTTGTGTTTGTGTTTGTGTTTGTGTGTTTGTGTGTTTGTGTGTTTGTGTGTTTGTGTGTTTGTGTGTTTGTGTGTTTGTGTGTTTGTGTGTTTGTGTGTTTGTGTGTTTGTGTGTTTGTGTGTTTGTGTGTTTGTGTGTTTGTGTTTGTGTGTTTGTGTGTTTTTGTGTTTTTGTGTTTTTGTGTTTGTGTGTGTGTGTGTGCGTGCGTGCGTGCGTGCGTGCGCGCGTGTGCGCGCGCGTGTGTGTGCGCGTGTGTGTGCGCGTGTGTGTGCGCGTGTGTGTGCGCGTGTGTGTGCGCGTGTGTGTGCGCGTGTGTGTGCGCGTGTGTGTGCGCGTGTGTGTGTGTGTTTTCAGACATTATTTTTTCTTTTCGTGTCATATTTGGCTTTCATTGCTTAATGTCAAATTTTAATTGTAACATCGAAATAAAAAAAGCATTACTGCTATAAAGTAAAATATTCTCTTTAAATGGTTTCTTGTTATAGAAGCCTTAAGCTGGCACTGCGAGCGCGTCCCGCTGCCACTTATGATTCAGAATTATATATAATGAAAGAAGAATAATGTTTGCACTGCGATGAATGGATAGCGAAATTGGTATCGCTCTAACGTATAGAGTTCTTTGTATTATTCAACTGTTTTAATAAATTTGCTTTTACATCGATTATGTGATTCCAAAATTATTAAAACAGTTGGATAATACAAAAGAACTAGCCGTTGGGAGAAGATCTACATATAGAAGAACAAAAACAAATTATGAATTTGTAAATTCGCGGAAAAATTTTGATTTAAAAGTTCTTCTGTCAGCTAAAAGATGGAGTGGGATATGACATTCAGGACCGACAACTTAAATTTCAACAGTCTGGAAAAGCTGACAATGGTATACGGATATACCGAAACTAGTTCAAATAGAACACAAGAAGTTATGAGTAGGGCTTGTATAAAACATAAGTTTGCAATGCAGATAGTACATATTATTTAACTGTTTGTGTGTGAAACCAAAACAAAAGACAGTCAGAAGTCTAACTTCTAATTATACTATGCAACTGTTTTGTGTGAAAGATAGTTATAAGTCTAACTTTTCGTTATGCTATGTTGTAATCTTAACTTTTAGGTACATAAAAATCCTAGCCCTAATTATGAGGTAAGATGACTCCGGATGCATGTTATTCATTAATATGACTACTGTACCCAATCTATTAACAACTTATACAAAATGACGCTCCTAAAATGCTCGCAATAGATTTGCTCATATAGGATGTTGCGGCTTTTAGGGCTATTTCTAGATGAAATACGAATAAAACAAATGAATTCAAGATGCATATACCAATAATAATTAATCATTGCAAAAATTTAAAGGTATGAATATCTAGTCAGCCATTTGCATTATTACTCGTGACAATGAAACAAATGAAGGTTGTTTAAATCAATAATTTCAATTTACAAAATAAATCCAAGCGTGTATTTACATTATTCGTATGAAAAATAAATATTCCCTAATTTAGATTCTGATTCATCTCGCATTATTTTGTACATGATTTGAATTATACGAAATTTTCCATTCATGTATAAAACCTAATATATGTTACCTTTTTACATTTGTCTCTATAACTATTCGCAAGTTCAGTTTCTTTTGTCAATAAACTAAAAAAAAAAAAAAAAAAAAAAAAAAAAAAAAAAAAAAAAAAAAAAAAAAAAAAAAAGACAAAAACTCCAGTGATTTGCTGACCAACATGGAGAGAAAGTCTGGTTGTTACCTTTAAGCCTGTAGCTTGGTGCTGAGAACAGCATTTCCTTTGTACAAATAGCATTTATCCACTGATACACGGTAATCAAAGCTTCGTTGACTTAAACAAAAGAATGATGAGGTTTAGATGGTATAGTTTACTTGGGAACTTCATGTACCTTAATTAAAATTTTATAATAGTATGTTGTTTTACCTTTGAGGTAGTGCTCCGTGAAGAGTTGATGATTTGTTAAATTATGTTTACTGATTTACATACATACACAATATACCACCCCTACATTCCTCTCTATAAAACTACACATTACAAATACATATCACCTGTGTAAAGTTGTTTGCCATAGATTCACAAATTTAAAATTGACCACATTAACACCTTCTATCAGTCGTAAGTAAGTAAGTAATTTACATACGTACACAATATATAAACCCTACATTCCTCTCTGTAAAACTAGACATTACAAATACATATCACCTGTGTAAAGTTGTTTGCCATAGATTCACAAATTTAAAATTGACCACATTAACACCTTCTATCAGTCGTAAGTAAGTAAGTAATCTACATACGTACACAATATACAAACCCTACATTCCTCTCTGTAAAACTACACATTACAAATACATATCACCTGTGTAAAGTTGTTTGCCATAGATTCACAAATTTAAAATTGACCACATTAACACCTTCTATCAGTCGTAAGTAAGTAAGTAATTTACATACGTACACAATATACAAACCCTACATTCCTCTCTGTAAAACTAGACATTACAAATACATATCACCTGTGTAAAGTTGTTTGCCATAGATTCACAAATTTAAAATTGACCACATTAACACCTTCTATCAGTCGTAAGTAAGTAAGTAATTTACATACGTACACAATATATAAACCCTACATTCCTCTCTGTAAAACTAGACATTACAAATACATATCACCTGTGTAAAGTTGTTTGCCATAGATTCACAAATTTAAAATTGACCACATTAACACCTTCTATCAGTCGTAAGTAGGTAAGTAATTTACATACGTACACAATATACAAACCCTACATTCCTCTCTGTACAACTACACATTACAAATACATATCACCTGTGTAAAGCTGTTTTCCATAGATTCACAAATTAAAAATTGACCACATTAACGCCTTCTATCAGTCTAAGGCCGGTATTCAAGAACCAAGCTAACTAGGTCATGCCATCTGTCTTCCATAAGCTGAGGCTCTCATCTTTCAATTGTTCCCGGAAACATTTTTAATAAATATCTTGTTGGCACGTGATGTCGAATAGAGTGAGTCAGTTAGAGTAGGTTCTGCATGATCCACATAATTAACCACGGAGAAACAGGCTGAGAGTCGCTCTTCGCGGAACGCTTAGTTCTTGAATATCAGCCTAAGTGGAACAGAAGCACGAAAAGTACAGTGAGATTCATTATAACTGGAGTAAGGATTTTTATGTAGTAGAAAGTAAAGTTGCAACATAGTATAATGGGAAGTTAGGCTATTGTCTTTTGTTTTGGTTTCACGTACGTATAAACAATTGAATAGTGTAATAGGAAGTAAGAATTTTGATTGTCTTTTATCTTGGTTCGACAAACAAACAATTGAATAATATACAATATTTGTATTGCAATCTTATCTTTTATTACACAAAAATCCTGAGTTAGTATAATAACACACACGCATTATATTGAAATTAAACTAAATTATTATTAATAACTTTAAGCCTCATAGACTTAATGGTCAGGATATGTGACGCAAATGGGGAATGAAAGAGGAGTAGGCCTATGGAAACTTCTTGTAGGAAAACCAGAGATAAAGCAGCCAGTAGAAAGACCAAGAATGAGGTGGGAGAATAACATTAACGATGATTTGAATGAGGTGAATTATACAGGGAATAATATTGGAAAACATGTCCACCGCTGCGGTCTCGGGGTAGCGTGCTGCCTTGTCACGCAGCGGGCCCGGGTTCGATCCCCGGTCGGGACAGTTTTTCTGGGTGAGGTTTTTATCGGGTTTTTTCCTCACCTGTAAGACAAATATCAGGAAAACTTTAAGGCCCAAACGGTCCCCGAAATCATATGGCCATCGGAATCATCATCATTCATATTCATCTTAGGTTAAGCTTAGGATTAGGGACTCTCCTGGTGCACCATTATCATCACATATCATCGGGGCAACGTAACCCCGCCTTCCAGGCGCCCCAACCTCAGAAGTGGGTTACAAGTAAGCCATGTCAGGAGAGAAACCAGGAATGTCGAAAGACAAACCTGGGGCATTTGGGGGGAAAAAAATATTAGAAAACATTAACTCAGGATGTATATGCATGAAGAGCTTAATTCTGCAATGACCTCTGGATTTGTTGATGCTAGTGCGTTAGATAGTTAGTTAGTATTAATAATTAACTAATTCACTGGCATTATCGAAACCGGAGGGCCATTGCAGCGCGGATATAACCTTTTCATGTAAGTCTAACCATATCCTTAGCTAATATTTTCCAATAATTCCTTGTAAAATAATAACCCATCTCCCTCAAATCACGATTAATGTTAATATGTTAATATCCCACCTCATTCTTGGTCTACCTACTTGGTACTTTCATCCTCGTTTTTCTACAGTAATTTTCTATGTCCTTCTTCCATTCCACACTCAAGTCATATATCCTTTCCATCACTGTCTATAAACACTTAACTGTTCTTCTTGCGTAATGTTTTTACATAAAGATCACGTACATCATTCAAATCTAGTACAAACATTTATTGTTTCTATATATATATATATATAGTCATACTCTTATTATTACGAGATGGAGCGGATAAGTGAATATATATATATATCATCATCATCATGAACAAATTCGTTTTAGGCCATGTGGCCTGTACGGTAAACCTAGCGAAGATGGTCTTGATCTTTCCACCGATGTTTTGGTCTTCCTTGGTCCCTATGTCCAGTTGGGGTATATTGGAATGCCAATTTTGGACGTCTATTTTTTGCCATTCTCCTCAGATGATTTTTCCATTCTTGTTGGTATCTTTGTATATCTTCATTTAAACTTGTTACTCCAAGTTTTCCTCTGATAATAGTGTTCCTTTGGTGATCCAGTCTATTAACTCCTAACAATGATCGTAAGAAGCGCATTTGGCTTACTTGAAGTTTATGAGAGTTTATTTTATTTAAAATCCAAATTTCACTTCCATATTTTAGAGCAGCTTTTGATGTGATGTTATGTAATCTTAGTTTTGTCTCTGTCCTCATCTGTTTACCAAAATGTCTTCGTATTACCCCATTCATTTTATTATATTTTTTGTAATTTTGAATCAATGTCACTCTTATACTCTGCAAATACACTTCCTAAGTAAGAGAAATCTGACACTTGTTCTATATATAAGAAAATTAAATATTTATACTAGATTTGCTCAGTGGTGTAATGGATAGCACACTGAAATACCAATCCAGAGGTCAGGGTTCAAATCCCCCCAGGCATTTATTTTTCTATTCATGTCATATTAAGCTTGCATTGCTCAATGTCAAAAATGTAATTATAACATAAGTTATATATATATATATATATATATATATTAAGTTATCAACACCAAGAAATCAAGAAAATTAATGTCAAATAATATATGTACGCCATTGCAATGTTCTACATTCAATTGTTAAATCGTTTCTCTTCGCTCCAAAAAATCCTAAACATTTTAATTCATAACGCTTATATCATGTTCTCTTCTCTTAAAGTAAGAACCTATGATTCGCATCCATATTGTATAACTGAAAAGTCCCCATGTTATATATTTTTAGTTCGACATTTTTTTGGAGAATATGGGATAACAAGAGTCCCTGTATTGCATTATATATATTTAGATTTGTGCGTATGTCTAATTTATTGTTGCGCCTCATTCATATTAATATAAATACTACTAATAAATGCCTTACGTCTATACTTACTTTTAAATTACAAAATTCTATCAGAATTATGCAGATTAAAAAATAATTGTTGCATTTAATTCGTGTTGACTTGTTTCATTACAGTCTACCGCTAAATTAGAGATAATGTTCACGTATTGTTTTGTATATTGAAGTTGTCAGTTCCGTTGATAATAAACACGAACGCTATATCATTTATTTTCATTACGAAAAGGACGAACATTGAATATGATGAATTCCTGGAAAAATCCTCATTAAAATAATGTATTCGATTGTTGTATTTCTGTTGATAACCTTTTTATTAGAGAATATTAGTTCATTTTGAGAATGTCTTGACTGCCGTTGTATTATTTTTCCCCCGCAGGAATGGAAATATTGACGTCAAGCTTCTTTGGTAAAAGGGATAGACAATTGTCACAAATCAAAAGAGTGTTTCTATTCAAATCGTTCAATTCCAAGCTCCATTGTGATTTTAAAACTTACTAAAGTGATTTTAATGATCTTGTTCTAAATGTCTGTTAACCTCTTGTACAAAAACTTTTATAGTGAAAGAATTTTTTTTTCACATCTCTGACAAGAATGCATGAGCATATTCCACGGTAATACTAGAAATTTATATCATCATCATCATCATTGACGTGACGGTCCTTTTAGTTTGACCTTAGCCTCCCTGATAACAACCATCCATTCTCTTCGGTCTGTGGCCTTATTTCTCAAATTTGCTTGTCCTATCTTAGTCCTTTTCTTATTTCCAAGTTGTTTCCTTAAATTAGTCCGGCTATTACTTTTGGGCTTCTCAACGTGGTAGTTTTATGGGGTAGTGTTGTTAGCCCTACGCCCAACCCCCAACATGGTGGACAAGGTCTCCATATTTATTACCCCTGGAGACAGATTGGCCCAGCTATACCCCCAGCGCCGGGTAGCTCAGGTACCTCGGGGTCGCCGCTCCCCGTACCCAACGTGGTGGACCTCTGAGGGGAGAAACTTGAATACATGTATAAAATCATTAAATTAAGACCAGAAAATTAAGGACAGTCCTGTAAAAATAGCGAAGAACCTCCGCATTAAATATTATAATGCATGACCTATGGCAGTACAAATATGTACCGTAGGCCTATAATTAATTTCATTGTTATAACTATTTAACTCATGCCCCAAATGAGAGTCATTGACCAATCACGTTTCAATGAATTTTGTTTTACAACCAATGACAGCTGTGTTTCACCTCGCTCTTTATCGATTTCTCTATATCAGCTCCAGCTTTTGTGATAAAGAAAGCTCCTCTTTTTTAATATTCTGAACACCTTAGAGCATTATTTTTCTCCAACAAATACATTGAATATAGCAAATAATGAACAAATTCCTTGATTTTACTGAGTTGTTTACTAAAAAAATTAATCAATAACCTATTATGTGTATTATAATATACAGTTTGATGTGTTTATTTCTCCACTAGGGTGCATTCTTACAATATTGCGACCCTGTTTGGCAATAAATAATATGATCAAGTTGCAGAGAATGAACATAACCTCACATTTCTGATTTGTTTTCAAACATCGTCGTTTATGAATTAAAAGATTAAACTGGAGTAGTAATAGTTATGGCCTTGAAACTAAAAGATACATATTTTAAATACCGGTAACTATATTTAAATAATGACTTTTGAGTTAACAGCATAATTGTATTCGTTAAATAGTCCTAACTAATGCCACTCTTGATTTCCAAATCCTCTAGATAAATTGGAAATCGCTCATGGCATTACATAAATGTCTACTTTTTTCTCTCTGTGAAATATCACAATTCTTCGAAAACGCAATATATGTTTTAATTATGTAATAAAATAACTAGGTATACAGTGGGCTCAGTAAACAAGCCATGTGTGGAAGACACAACGCAAAAGGTGTTACGTACCACTAACTAACTAACTGACTAACTCACTGACAATATTGAAACTGTAGGTCCATGGCCGCGCGGAAATGCTATCCATACATCCCTATCATGAGCTAATGTTTTCCAATCATCCCCTGTTTAATCTACTTCCCTCAAATCATGGTTAATGTTATTCTCCCACCTCATTCTTGGTCTACTAATTCAGCGTTTTCCCTCTCGTTTCCTACAAGAAGCTTCCATGCACCTCTTTCATTCCCATTAGAGCCAAGTCTCCTGCCCATCATTGTCTACGAGACTTAACTGTTCTTATTATATCTTGCTTCCTATAAAGATTATGTACCGCACTGTTATGTAGTCTTCTCAATTCAACTGTCTGTTCAACTCTCTTTGGTCTAAAAATTTTCCAAAGAATTTTATTCTCAAATCATCGTAATCACCGTTGCTCTCTTAAAGTAAAGGTCCATTTTTCGCATCCATATAGAATAACGGTTTATTTTTTTTTTTTATTTATTTTTTTTTTCAGTTTAACGTTCTTTGAAAGGAGTTGGTACTACAAGAGTCCCTGTCATGCACAATAGCATGCATTTCCAGAATTGAGCCTATGTTTAATTTCTTGTTCATCTCATTCCTATTTGTAATTATTGTTCCTAGGTATTTGAATTGAGCCACTTCTTCAAAATTTCACTCATTTGTCATTAGCTACCCAATTCTATTATAAAATGATTTCTAAGTGGTAACATAGGCTATATTTAGTTTTAATACACTCCTCAGAAGTTCTGGATTATGATAATAATAATAATAACTACAGTGGTTCTCCTTCAACCTAGAGTGATTTGTCGCGAGAGATATCTCTTTCTTTAATCAACCTTCTTACCTAAGAATCCTTGCTTCCATACTTCTTACTCCATCCATTAAACGTTCTCCTCGTGTACCTCTTCCCTTCATTCCTCTAGTCTCCCATTTAAGATATTCTTCCAGCCAAATGAGGTGTCCATACAACCTAAAACACCCAAAAAAAAGAGTTAAGTACATCTCCCCATCACCCCAATAAAATAATTTTAAAAATTAAAATAATAAACCAACCAATTAAATTGATAAAATTATTAAACTCTATAGTGTCTTCTCATCCCATAAAATTATTTAAACTTTTTACTTAATAATTAATTTCAATTTTATTAAAATAAGACAGTATTTATCTTATATGTATTAATAATAATAATAATAATAATAATAATAATAATAATAATAATAATAATAATAATTATTATTTTATAATAAAATAATCAACCTTAAAGATTACACCTTAAGGTCTGTTCCGATCTCATGTTAGAATTGGTCTGTCCTTCTTTTACCGATTATTCCTAATTTCTCGTCTTAGTGATCTGTAGTGAAGAATCTGTTTCAGGATTCGGTTGTTATTGTTGTTTTCCATTCTATGAATGCGGTCCATCAATCCTATCTAATAGATTGAATAGATTTAGTTCCGTTCTTATATCTTCATTTCGTTTCCGGTAACAATAATAAATTGATTTTATCTGCAGAAGTTAATTATTTTCGTTTACTTCATCAGACATAAATTGTGCAGGTATTAACAAGTACGTTATGAATTATCTATAGTTAAATTAATAACACGTAATACACAATACAGGCCTAAAGTTGATAAGAAAAGTACAAAAACGAGCTATACGATAAAGGCTGATAATTTGGTTTGACAACATACCTTTATTCATCCTCAGAATTTTGATGGTCCTTCTAAAACGGTCTCATTTGGATGCTATGTAGGCCTACTTGTCTGCAAAGACATGCTGGAAACTATGTTTTGAGAGGTCTTTCAAAACCGCCTCCGCAGCCCTCACTACAGTGCATGATATAGGGCAAACTCGGCTAATTTCGTTATATTTTTTCTTTCGTGGGTAACGAAGTTGTATTGGCAAGAAAACAAATTATTGTTCTGTCTCGTAGATGGCATAAACTCTACTTTCTTGCTGTTTTTTTTATTTTGCATATTTGTGATAACAGCGTTCCTTGGGTGTATTTTATGTTAACTTGTAGAGGAAGTGTTTTCATTCGTGTTAGCAGTTGTTAGATTAATACTTGTCTGTGTTCGAAGAACATTTTTGAGTATATATTCTTCGACACTGAAGGTGAATAGATACAATGTCGAAAATGTGATCTGTGATTCCATGAAAATTGTTAAAGGTTGACTGTTTATAAATGGGATTTCAAATGCATTGGATGTAACATGGAGAGTGATTAAATAGTTTGTCACGAATTTACTCTAATACTACCAAGAAATTTCGAGACTTCTTCAAACCTCCACAATATATATATATATATATATATATATATATAATTTATATCATATTGGTAATGAAATATATATTCGACAATTCAGCATATATCTTTCATTCATATATCCTTAACTTTAATATTCCTAAGACTCTAACGAGAAACTTTCATAATATTAAGGTCCATCCATAGTAATTCTGCCCGAGGGCAGGCAGGTCTTTCACTCCAATCATAGCATTTTCATGCTATGCTTTGCAGCTTTACTAGGGAATTATAGGTGTGGTAGCTTCCCGTTACTTTCCACACCGGTGAAGGATGATGATAATGATGATGATGATGATGATGATAGCCGGATGAATTTAGGGGACCGTTGGGCCCTAAGCTTCCTGACATTTGTCTTACACGTGAGGAAAAACTCCGAAGAAACCTCACCCAGGAGCCTGTCCCGACCGGGAATCTAACCCGCCCGCTGCTAGACCACAGCGGTGGACAGTATTAAGGTATAAGTCTAAAACCTTAGTATGACTAAATTAGCCAAGTTTGCTATATAACTATATGATTGACAGCAAATAGGTATTTTGCTGCTGAACAATAACTTGTTTTATTATCTGATACCTGGGACTTACATATCTTGCAGTATGAAATAATTGACGTTGGAAGCAAGTGACCAGCAGCTATTAAGTTTAGAAATCTCGATCACATATTTACATCTCACGCACTACAGTGTTTCTAAAGATGTAAAACACATCCTCAGGTTATGGAATAGAAAAAGTCGCATGAGACTAAACCCGGAATATGCGGAGGGTGAGGGACGCACTTCCCTTTGATTTTTACAAGATGTTCAACAACAACTATTCCGATATGCGGCCTTGCATTATCACTGTGCAACATCCATCTTGTTATCTGTGATTTGTCACACAAACATGTGAGTGGCACCTAGTGAAATTTTCAAGATTGTAGAAAGTTATCTTAAGGTAATTCTTCGATCCTCTCTCACTATGACAGCTGCGGTGCTAGTGTTGTTTTCTTCCTAAGATCAGTAACTGGAACGCCGGGTCCATCTTCTTTTAAAGTAGTCTCCTTCCAGTCTTTAAAGAATATGGAGGCATTGTTGTTTAAGGCAATACGCTACAAGCCGGAAGGGTAGCGGATTCGAGTCCCGTCGAGATTAGTATTTTTAACCTGGCCTTAATTCATCTATCGATACCATGGCCTTGGGATCGACTCAGCCTCTAGTAGAAATAAGTACCAGGTGCATGTTCTGGGGTAAAAGTGCACGTCATGCAGGACTGACAGCCCGGCTGATATATCTTGTCGGTTTTCTGTAAAGGTTGAGCCTAACTTCCTACCACACTAAGGACCTCCTTAAGACTCTAGTTTTATTACTTTGGCTTTAAACAATTTTTACCAGCTCTGAACTATGTTGTAGGGAAGAATAAACTCTCCATAGTACTCCTGTAGCATTGCATAAGCCTCAGATGAAGATTTGTTGAGACAAAAGCAAAATTGTAAACCAGCATATAGTTCACCTCAATTGTAGTAGTAGGAGCGTACTGAACATGTCTCGACTTACACACCACTCATAGAAAGTACCGGGACGGGCGACCTTGAAACTTGTAACACGTGAAGCATTAAGCTCACAAATATCGCAAAACCAAATGTTGTGTGTTAATTTATGGATGTAAAAATTATCATACTTTATTCCAAATTTGCCATATACAAGATAGATTATTGTATAGCCAGTATAGGGTTGAGATTTGGTCAGCCTGTCGGGTCCCCCAGCCGTTAAAATTGTTGTCTCAATCTGGAATCGGCCCTATTTATTGTATTTATCCAAATTCCTCAAGATGTTGGTGGGCACTAGACTATACTGGCCGAAATTCCATGGGAAATGTCCTTCCCCCATAGGGACTCGAACCAGCACGTTCCTTAGCTCTGCACCAAGACATGCTGCAAGACCGCTCGAGTACGGCGAGGGACTTGTGCAGAGTTAAGGGTTGTAAATTCGTGATATAGGTAAAATATTGCAATTGTTCAAGGCTGCAGATCCTGTCTTCAGGGAACACAACTTCGTTTCTACCTAGCATGATCATTCTGTGATCAGCCTTCAAAGTTAACTATCGCATAATTACATATTCGTTAAAATATTTCCACTTACTCCACTTGTATCCAAATGAGAATATTTGTAGATAATATGTAACGCCTGTAACTAACTAACTCACTGGCACTACCGAACCCATTGTTTCATAGAAGCGCGGACATACGCTTCCCTTTCATCCCTATCCAGAGCTGAAGTTTTCCAATCGCCCCCTGTATACCTTACTTACTTACTTACTTACTCACTGGCACTATCGAACCCTTAGGTCCATGGCCGCACGGACATAAGCTCTCCATACATCCCTATCCTGAGCTAATGCTTTACAATCATTCCCTGTATACCTATATATCTTATTTAAACAATAATAGTATTTTTGAAACAATTATTAAATTTCCTGTGTTGTAACGGTTATCGTTCTAATATAACGAAAGTCTTTGATTAGATTACCGGCTTTCCTATAGGCCTAGATATTTTATTTTTATATAGGAACTGAAATGAGATTCAACCAATCTCATGAGGACAAATGAGTATATATAATTGAGAAGAGGTGAAATGTGATTAAGAAAATTGCAATTGTTGTTGCATCATTCTAATCAGATGATTATGTTCTTTCATTTTCTGGTCAATTGCAATACCGGTAACCATTTTAGTTAGTCTAGACTCTTCTGACCACAAATTATTATCTGATTCACAGTCTTCGTCTTATTTTTAATCTAACAAACTCAAATTCGAATTCTTAAATATCACATTTTCAAGATATAAACAGAATTGCGCATACATATTATTGAAGGTCTAATAAGTGGAATGTATTTCTAGGGCGAAAAGTTAACGCATGAAATTTATTTACATCCTATAGTGAAAAGTTGTGTGAAGTGGTGCATTTTAAATTATTTTCTGTGAGAGAACTGATTTCTACAATATTCGTTATTGTTTTACTCCGGGGATGAATACAATTTCATCTCTTCAATCGAAATAGTATTCGCTGCAAAAGCCAATCTTCCTCCCCTGTAATAATGCGTAGCTAAAATTCCCATGAGGCCTTTGTAATGTCAAATCTCATCAATATTTTGAACCAATACGCATGATTCTATGTGATTGTACAGGATTAGATCTATGAATGGGATGAGCAATGTTTACAATATTGGTGTTCGATAAGAATATAACGTTAGAAAAGCAGAGAATTGCTAAAATAATTTATCCATATTTTTATTATTTTTAAACCCGTATATTTGCAATTTATCTTATAATATGCATTGGTTTCATTCGTTTAATATAATTAATAAAACAGTAGAAAAACGAGTGATTAAATTGTCGCTTGAATTTGAGTTGAAATATCAATGTACTGTAATAGCATATTAGTTACACTTTTCACTACGGTCTAACACATTTAAATAAATATCACGAAAAATTAGTGTTTCGCCAATTTGAAGGTTAAATAAATCAACTTGCTTTTTTACGCTGTCAAATTAAAACTGTAAAATTGTCAAACTTGGTGGACTCTGTATTGACCGTATTATGATTATTATTATTATTATTATTATTAATATTATTATTATTATTATTATTATTATTATTATTATTATTATTCACAATAAGGGAAGTTATGCAAGTTGAAAAAAAAATATAGGAAAAATAGAAGAAAAACGTTTGAGATGGTATGGACACCTCATAAGAATGGAAGAAGAGAGAATACCAAAGAAGATCCTTAATTGGAAAGCTAATGGAAGAAGTGGAAGAGGCAGGCCTAGAGAATGATGTTGGTTGGATGGAGTGAAGAGAAGTATGGAAGCTAGAGATTTGAGGGAAGAAGATGCTTTATACAGGAACCTCTGGCGATAAATTACTTTGGGTTCAAGGAGAAACACTGTATTGTGGAATATTCCTAAATAAAAAGAATCGTTTTATTATTATTATTATTATTATTATTATTATTATTATTATTATTATTATTATTATTACCGAAGTATAAATATATAAAACATTTAAAGAGTCATTCCATATGAAATCGGCAAATATATATATATATATATATATATATATATATATATAAACTGAACTAGCATCTTCAAATGTTTACAATTTTTAATACTGAAACGTTATGGTACACCGATCGCCTAAACTTAATTTCAGGTCTCAGTTTCATTTACTGTAACTGAAGAATAATAGATGCGTCAATTTATCGTATTTTGAAAAGAAGCCTTTTGTTTGAATTAAATTTCTCAAAGTGTAACTACTCATTTGTCGTGAAAATATAGTCACATTATATATAATGTTTTTGCCCCATCGCTTGAAAATTAGTATGTTGATATTTACATTTATCTAAACGGCGTAAATTTAATCAATGTACATTTGACCATTTTAACAAATATATCCAATTATTGCCACATGTTTTGATTTATTGTTAGATGAAAGGATACCTCATCATTTATATATTTGTTAACAATTTCGTCTGTAAAATATTGATGTGAATTCTAAACACACGTTTAGTGCTATCGGAGTACATTTTATTTACAGTACTAAGTAAATATATAATTAATTTTTTCACATGTAACATAGAGGCTTGTATTTAAAGCGTAAGGCTTGTAAAATGAGGTTCCATCATACAATTTATTTAATACATTTTCTTTGGCTTTTGCAGTCATTGTTACATTATTTTACTTATGAAGACTATTCACTGCTCACGGGAAATCTGATCTTACGTGATCCCGGTCGGTCTCGCTTACATTCTACTCACGCCCATGCGTGGCACTTCTCTCCCTCTCCCCAAGAAGCAACGTGACTGGGAAGTTCGAGGAGCGAGATTTGAGCGAGAGTAAATGTGTTCTTGACCGGCTCTTGTTTACAAGGAATAATAAATGGAAAAGACTTCATCAAACGTAATGCACTGAATTCAGCACGCCCAATGGTGAGGCGGTAAACTTAAATTTAAATTATCACACGCTATGGATTTGAATGAAAATCGGCAAATTTATGTTTTATTATAATCCAAAGTTATGAACATATTAGTTACCCCTGCACTAGGATAAACGGGGGTTGAATGCACGCCACTGCTCCAAAATTTGAAAGAAAGAATCATAATTAAATAGTATTTTCTTTTCTGAACATTTCTGTATATTATTTTTTTACTAAACGCCAATTATAAGTGTGTTAATTGTTTTTTTTAATTTGACAGCTGTCAGACTGTAATATAATTAATTATACGGTAGGCCAAAATTTGAATTTTTTTCATAATTAAATATTCTATTCTTTTCTGAACATTTCTGTGTATTATTTTTACTGAACGCCAATTATAAGTGTGTTAATGTTTTTAACTTGACAGCTGTCAAGTGAAAATTTTCGAACATTTGCCCCATTATCTGAGAAACTATTACATATATTTACATGAAATTTTTGCAGGCAGTAAACCTAGTTATACTAAAGATATGAAACCACAACCTTGTTTATCACTTCTATAAATCCTCACTTATAAATTTTAAAAGTATTTTTAAGTAAAAAAAGAGATTAGTGGCAAAAAAATTATATAGAACATGAATATTTACTTAAAAGTTTGACTGAGGTTCAGTGGTCTTTACAAACCTCATTTAATTTGCTGTAAAAAAATTAATTACATACAATCCATCTAGTAGTTCCTGAGAAAATGGGTCTCAAATTCACATGTTTTAACATTGATGGGATAGGGCCTACCGTCTATGTTGATTCTAAACTTTAAATCGCTCTCCTGAAAAAAATAAATAAAAAAATATATAGAACCCTATGGTTCTAACCCCACGATATTTTAAATCAGCAGTACTGTACGTCTGTGCTAATATAAAATAAATAACATGAAAATCGGTAATAATGAAGTTCTCTTGGATTTGATAAAGGACAAACATTAAATTAGTGATCTGTGCTAAGTTGCAATTTGTGGCATATTGTGTTTACTTTCGTTATGGGTAATACACATCTGATGTTATGTCAAGCCCCCTTCAACATAAACAGCCAATTAGCACATAAAAAAGTCTAGCAACAGGTTATTATAAAACAACTGCAATCCAAAAACAGGTGTTAGTTGGCAATTAGTCTTCTGCCGCTTTACACATTCGTGTTTGTGTATTTGTTCATACACAAATCTTCAGAAAAATTACACCCGTAATTACCTTTGTACTACTAGGAACAAACCATATATGATTGCTCTTCGTCACTTTTCATAGATCTACGATACTTGAAAATAAACAAGGATGGAGAACATTCTTCTTCTTCTTCTTCTACGCATGAAACTTGACAGCTTGTTGCGTGTTCATTCACTACAGGTCCGGGGTTACTTCGTGAATGTTTCTGTGAGTAATTGAAAATTTTACATCTTGGAAGTGAGTTACTAGCCCTTCTTGTTCGATAGGTATCTCTTTTAGTCTGGGCCTTCTTCCATGACCTGCCAGGCATGGGAGGCCCTGTTGGGGTAGTTTCACCACCGCCTGTATAGCTCATGGAATCATTAGGACTCACAAGCCCCGCCATCTCGTCAAGGTAGAAATACCGACGGTGGGGATAGAGAACATAACCATAATAATAATTTTACTCCTCGTAAAATTATATAAATCTTAATTTCATTCCTGTACTTTCTTATATTTTGGAAATGCATGCTATTATGCATTACAGGGACTTTTGTCGTCCCAACTCATTTCAAAAAACGTTAAACTGAAAATATATAAAACAGTTATTCTCCCGGTTATATGGATACGAAACATGAACTCTTACTTTAAGGAAGGAAAGGAGATTACAAGTATTTGAGAATAAAGTTCTTAGGAACATTTTTTAACCAAAGAGAGGTGAACAAATACATGAATTGAGAATACTACATAACAGTGAGCTACATGGTTTTTAGAGGAAGCCAGTTATAAAAATAACAGTTAAGTCTCATAGAGTGCGACGGGCAGGACATGTGGTACGAATGGGGGAATGAAATAGCTGCATGGAAGCTACTTGTAGTAAAATCAGAGGGAATACTCCCAGTGATAGACCAAGAATGAGGTGGGAGAATAACATAATCCATGATTTGAGGAAATACATTATACAGGGGATGATTGGAAAACATTAGTTCAGGATAGGGATATATGGAGAGCTTATGTCCGCATGGCCATGAACCTGCGGGTTCGATGGTGCCAGTTAGTTATATTTCCTGATAGATATCGAAAAAATGCATCGCATATGATGGTAAACCAATTCTACCAATAAAATTGTTCAAAGTAGGGATCCCAGCCAATCGCGAAATTAAAACTGTCCACCTGGGTTGGAATAAATCCTCACAAAAGAGTACAAAGGACGAAGTAACTACCGTATTAAGCGATTAAGAATTCTATTTGATACTCCAATTTCTGAACGGCGATTCTGTCCCTATGTGTGAGTATTGCCATTGTTCAGTAAGAACGTGTGAATGAATGGTGTGTTTTGTCTTAATGTCGATGTTGTCTCGAAGATGGTCATGCATTAAGCTGATCCCTCATTCGGGGAGGTATATTAAAGAAATATACACATATATATATATATATATATATATATATATATATACACATCTGACCAAAAACCTTCTGGCGGCACTATGGCCCTGGGGTCGACTCAGCCTCTAACTGAAATCAGTATAAGACGCTTGTTCTGGGGGTAAAGGCGGCTGTCACACAGGGCTGACAACCCGGCTGACATCAAGTACCGATCGTCTAGAAAAAGTGGGAGCCTTAACCTCCTGCTACCCCAAGGGCCTCCCGAGGCCTGTAGTGGGATTACTTTACTTTACTTATATATACATATATATATATATATATATATATATATATATATATATTTAAAAATTGCTTAACTGTTATGTTGGCCACTAGATGGTGTTGAAACGAATTCCCACTACCTCTTGCGTGAATTGAGAATACTACATATATAAGAAAAATGTATGTTTGTGTTGGAATTCTTGAGTAGCTCAGTTAGTTAGAGCGCTAAACGTACAGAGTTTAGAGACTCGGGTTCAAATCCCGACTCAAGCATTCATTTTTCTTTTCATATCATATATATATATATATATATATATATGATACAGAGTTTAAAAATCATCTACCTCTAGGTCATGCCAGTGTAAATCGAGGAAGGCAGCGATAGTATTATTATACTCGTACAATTCACATATTATATATTCAATTGAGGCGTTGACATGGAAAGGTAGTAAGAGTCATAAACATAAAACTTTACAAGGGAAGCAAAAAAAAAACAATTTTGACGCTTTTAAATTTAAATATATGTTGTAAAGCTAATGTGGATATTTTGTAACTATTTTTGGAATAAAATTTCTTGTATAGTAGTGTCAAAATTATATTAAAATTATTGTTGGGGAAATTGTTTTATGCTTCCCTGTAAAATTTTATTTTATGACTTACTACCTTTCCCATGCCAATGCCTCAATTATTATTAATATATATATATATATATATATATATATATATTAATGTATTACATACATATACATAAAAGCTATTAAAAGGGAGAGATTAAACTAACAACACTGGCCAACATGATTTTTGTCTCATGAGTACCAATAGTTATAGTTGATACAGTTTTCTATCGTGTTTTCAAATATGTATTTGGAATTTCTCCATTACCCACAGTTTTTTTATTTCAATTAATGGTTTTAAATAATTATTTTTTAATAAACGTTTTCTCGTCCATTTATTATCTTGGCGCAGTTAGCGATGAGCACGGGGAACACTTTCATCAGGAGATTTCAGCTATGGAAAAGAGATATCAAGGCAAAAGAAATCCTAATATGCTTGCCGATTATTGTTGGACCATCAGGAGGGATGCTCCACAGGCGAAGTATAGCAGATAATCGTCATTTCTTACTTTCTAGGTGAGTCCGAATGTTCGAATGTTGTGTAGTTACGAATATAGAAAATATTAAAGTGTTTGAAATTATAAATTCCTGTTCTCTCGGAAAACTTGCGTGATGGAGAAAAACCGTTATCATATTTGAATTCAGGAGAAAAAATACTATCAGAATCACATATTTTTCTTTCTGAGACGAAAAAAGTTTATTTTTGTTGCTCAGTGTAATAATAATAAGATGATTTAAAAGCTAAATTTTGAAAATACGATTCATTAGATTTAATCAGCTGAGTTTTAACTGGTACTTAAATAAGATGTGAGGCTATGTCATTCTAACCCATACCCTTCTTAAGTTTAATACTATATTGTTAGTATTAAATATAAACAACTTTAACAACTCTTAACTCAGATATGTTTTGTCTGAGAACTTGTTTCCAAGCCAGAAGGAAGGTGACAAAAGGAAGCCTCAGACTAAGATAAATGGATGACGTTGGAAGACGACTACAAAAAAATAGTAAGACCCAGATTAAGATTGATGGATGGCGTGGAAGACGACCTCATAAAATTAGGAGTAAAATATGGAGACAAAAAGTCATATAAAGAGTTGTGGGGGCAGTCAATCTATAGGGAGGAAATGGTCAGATTCTAAGGACGGTTAAGCCGAATTGCCTGTCTGCAACTCCTCTATATCTAGTTAACTATCATCTGTTTCAAGGTTTAACACTATATTCAACATCATGAACATCTTGGATGTAGGGTCCACCGTGCTGGCTCAGGTGATAAGCATTCCTGCTTCCTATATAATCTGGTTGATAGGATAAAATTGGATTCCTCGGAATTTGGAATTGAAGAAAGGAAGGATGAATAGGATAGCAATGCCTAGCGGGCCAGCTATCGATACCCGGCGGGGTTAAAATGTTTAATTGTTAAATTAATTCAATTTAATTAATTGTAAACTTTTCAATTTCGGAGCCAGGAGGGGCGGTGGTGTGCAATGTTTAATAGTTGGATTGTACATCAGATTCCTGCATTAAATTTCAAATCCCTCCCCAGTAGGCATATATGTGTTGAGATGGCATTTGGTAATGCTGTTAGCGATTCGTCCGTCGGGTGGGGAAGTTAACCTGGCGGTCTTCTTGGTGCTTTTCGTCAGGAATAAGCTACGTGTTCGCTTCAGGTTTCACCTTCACCCTTCTCTTCATCGCCATCCTTCACACACCACACTTTGCACTACACAAGTACATAAACATACATTCAACCTACACACCTCTCTGTGTACAATACAGGAATACATCATCTACGCAAGAACGTAAAGTGCAGTTAGCGGCATTAGAAACCACACAAACACCTGTTCCTAAGTCTCAAGATACTCTTGATAACAGGGCACCGTTGTTTTGGTCTTCCTCTGCTTCTGAATCCTTTAGGATGATATAAAACAATATATTTCTGGTAGTCGGTTTGGATCCATTTGCTGCAAATGATCCTCCCAATATAAAGTACTATTCCGGTTAGTCTGAATGTGTTCTATAATGTTAGCGATTCTTCATGTCGCCCTTCTATCTGTATTTTTATTTTGACCAACTTAGTTAAACCTACGTAAAATCTTATTTGAGTTCTTGAAGTCGGGATTTAAGTATAAAATCCAGTTTCCACTGCTGTATTTTAAAGACCGTTCTGCTGTTATGTTGTGTGACCGCAATTTTGTATTTATTGGCATTTGTTTTCCAAAATGATATTTAATAATTTCATTAATTCTGTCATACTTTGGTAATTTTTGTCTATTTACCCTTCAGATTTTTGTGAAATGCTACCAGTTTTTCTTTTATGGCACTTCTTGCTTTCTCCCCAGGCATTGGCGAATTGTAATACATTTCTTAGGTTGGGGCACCCCGATGATATGATGGGTGATAGATGATATTGAAGCTGTACCGAAATCACGTTTTCGGTACGTAATATTACGTAATACTGCGCAAATACTACGGCATCGTGTCTTCATTTTTCAGTGATCTTATTGAACAGTGCCAAATTCCTATCTTCCTTGTCCTCTCTCCTACCCTAATAAATTTTATAATTATATTGTCTATACTATAGGAATATTTTGTAACCCCCCTTTCTCCTTTATGCGCCGCGTGTTACTGCGCATCTTCCCCTTGCTAGTGAAGTCCTCAAATAAGCGGTGCACATGAACGCCAGGGCACCATCTATTTTGGTTTCGGCGAGTCAAGTCAATAGTAGCTCGAAGTGAGCTGTTTGGTTAATCAGTCCCTTAAGCCAGGGTAGGGCCACTAGGACCGTGTACCCTAGCCCATGGCGGGACTGGAGTGAGTGGATTATATGTATGTATGAATTATTATTTATTATTATTGTTATTGACTTTTGTTTGGATGGCCCAATATTGTTATTATTTCTTTCTTAACTTATTTTTCAATGGTCAAAAGAAAACTATCTTTTGTTATTTGCATTTCATTGTATCTGACATGACACTCATTAAACTCAAATTATTTTTAGTTAACTTCTGTTTACTGATTGCGTAGCTAGTCATGTCAGGTATTGATATAAGTTCCAAAGCTTTCTCAAGCGAACTTAATCCCCCTTTTCCTTCTAGCTTCCACGATTGTAATACTCCTTAGCTTATAGTACTATATTATTTTAGTTAACTTCTGTTCACTGATTGCGTAACTAGTCATGTCAGGTATTGATATAAGTTCCAAAGCTTTCTCAAGCGAACTTAATCCCCCTTTTCCTTCTAGCTTCCACGATTGTAATACTGCTTAGCTTACAGTACTTTGTTTAATAATTTATTAAAGAAAGGTGGATTAATCTTTGCCTTCTATGGACCCGGGCAAAGGTATTTGATTTAAGCACTCAATACTTTCAAACTCAAGGTAATTATATAAATGATTTGTACGATCCCGCACGAACACGCGAGTGGTTGCAATAACGCTGGCAAGAGCGATGGTTCAAAGTAATGCTGTTACAACGCGTGAGGGTGCAAAGCAATAGAACAGTCCTTATTCCTTAACTTAATCTAAATTCCAGACTATGGGCAACCCATAGTATAAATAAAAATTCGTATAGCCTGGCCGGGAATCGAACCCGCGACCTCATGAACTGTAGTCAGAAACACTGACCACTATCCCAAGAGGCTGGTCATATCAGAAATTAAATTATCTAAATAAATAAATTCAACAGCTTTATTTTTTTCTTCTAATTCTATTTAACTCTTTTTAAATCTTTCTCACACACGCCCATGGCTTTTGTTATATATATAAAAATTTCGTGTCACGTTGTTTGTCCGCGATGGAATTGTAAACTACTGAACCGATTTTAATAAAATGTTTCATACTGTGTGCAGTTTGATCCAACTTGAGACTTAGGGTAGTTTATAACTAAATGTATAGTCGCATTATTTTTTATTGCAAATTGTTTATCATTTATAAAAGAGTTCCATGCGATTCTAACAGATGGCGGTGTAATTATCTGTGAGTTCCATACGATTCTAACAGATGGCGGTGTAATACCTATTATTATTTAACAAAGAGAGATCCAGATGGCTGTGCTTTCTGTTGCAACCGCGAATTTCAATTGAATTACAAATATTGATTATTTCATAATTTAAGTGTGTTCAGTGTTTATTTTATTTTCAATATTATTAATTTCGTGTGTAAATATTAGTTTTAAGTAATCTGGCTGAAAGACAACAACTTCATTTAAATGTATAACGTATACCTTATCCACAGCAACGCGTGGCCGGGACTTCTAGTATATATATGCCTTTAAATAAACCCATAGAACCATTTCAGGAATATGGCCTCCTATTTATGTAGGGATGATTCGGTTGTTTCTCATATGCGGAACCAGCCCATGTGCGTTTTCATATACACAGGATATAAATGATTTATACCGCACAATTTTTACTGCTTACAGAGGGGTGTTATACAAGTAGCCTAATTTGAAATAGGGAACCAATGGTCTACGGGGGGAAATGGGCTAGTTACAGGGAATCAAAATAGTCGACAATTAATACAGATAAATCAATAGGAGAGCAAAGTAGGAGAAAAATTATACAGAATAGCTTCAGATCTTGGTAATAATTCCGAGATCCTGATTGCTAATAATTCATCAATAACGTTTATGAAATATTGGGTTATCAAATTCCTTAAAATGTCGAACTTAGCAGATGATTGCACGCCTCTGCACCTGTTTAAGCAGAATCGGTACATTGTGAACCTTAGATCAGAGTGAAACACGCAGAATCGGTGTAGTTAAGGTGTGGCTTAATGGTTAGCACGATGGATTTGAGATTCGAATATTGATGGTTCAAATCACGGCAGACCACTTTTTTTTCTTTCCTTTTTTTTCCCCTGCGTGTGTAATGTGATATGTTGACATTCAAATTTGTTCAATATAGGCATGCGCAAAATACCTATTCCGTATTGGTTATTACATTGACATCCAATTAGAAATTATTTCATTATCAGTCGCATTAAATGAAAGCATCATGGAACATCTTTACAGATATGCTGAACTTGCCGAAATGCATCTGATTTATGGTGCAGCACAAGGTGATGCGCGATAGCTGCTGCCACGTACGCGGAGCGGTATCCCAATAGACGCCATCCGCACCGAACAACTTTAGTCTGTTGATAGGCGTTTGCCGGAGCATGGGACGTTGAAGATAAACAAAGTAGACGCCATTGAAAGACGTACGAGCCGCACTGCAGAGTTCGAAGGAAATGTTCTTCATAGGGTGGAATATTATCCTTCTAATAGTACTCGTGCTGTTCCACGTGTAATGGGCACGAACCATCAAAGTGTATGGGAAGTCCTGCACGAAGACCAGCTCTATCCCTTTCATCTGCAAAAAGTACAAGCCTTGCATCCACTGGATGTCACTTAACGGATACAATTATGTAATTGGGCTTTGTTGCACCACCGCACTTCTTTTCCTCGGTGTTATTCATTGATGAGGCAATATTTAATACAGATGGGGTAGTTCTGAGCTGAAAGAACAGTTATATGTGGGATTATGAAAATCCTCATGCCATCTTCGAGAGAGGTCACCAGCAGAAATTTTCGGTAAACATATGGGTAGGCGTAATTTCTAACCACATCATTGGCCCCTACCTTCTTCCCCAGATATTAAATGTTGTCATTTATAAGATATTTTAGAGCACGTCCTACCTAGATTGCTAGAAGAAGTTCCTCTTCACACCAGGCTCCTCCCTATTTCTGCCGGAATGTGCGAAATCATTTAGATGAAGTGTATCCTGGCCATTGGATATAGAAAGAGGTAGTTCACCTGTAGTGTAGCCACCTCGCTCTCCAGATTTCTGTTCACTTGATTATTTTTGTGGGGACATCTGAAAACATTTGTCTATGCGACCCCTGTTGATACAGATTAACTGTTAGTTGCACGCATAATCGCAGCATGTGATGTGATCCGCGAAACACCCGGTATCTTGAACAGGGTACGAGAATCCTTTAGTCACGATGTCGTCTGTGTTGTAAAAATGGAGGTGGCCAATTTGAACAATTTCTCTAATGAGTCTGCAGGTGCTTTACTTTTCTTCTGGTTTATTCAAATCTATAGATTTTTATTTCCTAATAAAAGTATGTATGCCATGTGTACAGACACTGTACCTCTTCATGTTATTACTCTTGTGATCATTGCACCATCATTTATCTACGTACATAAGTACTGTGCAGTCAATTATACATTTTATTTGCGAACCTATTGTTCTCTATAGTATGTGTATTATTATTACAACCTTTCAAACAATAGTCTGTACAATACGTACGTAGATAGTTTTGTAACTCATGTACTGCGCCGAGATTCCAATACCGTATTCTGTAAAATAATGAATAAACAATTAAATCAGAAGTAAATCTACGTGCGTAACTAATTTACAGCACGTACATAAAAAAGGAAGAAAGAAAAAATAGTGTACACATACTGTAGGTAGTTTCGAATGTGATGCATCAATCTTACATTTGCGTCGGTAGTCAGATTGCTATAACCACTGAGCTAAAGCGAATACTTGCTGCTAGTTACAGTCCCGGTATCATATTATTTCCATTTTAATTTGAAATAATCAGTGGCGTGCCAAGTATTTTACAAATTGAATCATAACTTGGACATTTTTATTCATAGACCATTAGTTTATTATCTCAAAATGCTTATATAATACCCCTCTATACTTAGTTAAATTTGTGCGGTATAATTCATTTACACCCTGTATATATATATATATATATATATATATATATACTAGGTAATACCCGTCGCGCGTTGCTATGCTTAAATAAATGAAATATTAAAGGTAAATTAAATTGTATGGTATACGCTGAGACAAATCAAACATAGCGGGTGCTACTCAGTTTTTTAAATTTCAGATTTCAGGTATACCTCCACTTCTAATTGTCGGATTTCGCTCATTTTTGGAAAATAGCCTCCTACCTCGGTTTATTTTAATATATTCTGAGTTTCGCTGTGAAACATCGAAAATTGTGACCGCTAGAGCGATTTTTAAATTTTCACTTCAGGTTAACTCCTACAGCTAATGATTTTAGAAGGTCCAATTGTGAATATAAACCATCGAGGGACCCAATCAGACTCTCACAAAAAATGTCATCAAAATCTATCCAGTCATTTAGAAGGAGTAGAGTGACGAACACACGTACATAAGAATTATATATATATATATATAATATATATATATGATATGAAAAGAAAAAAGAATGCTTGAGTCGGGATTTGAACTCGAGTCTCTAAAGTCTGTACCTTTAGCACTCTAACCAACTGAGCTACCCAAGAATTCCAAGACATACAATTTTCTTATACATGTACAATTTTCTTATATATATATATATATATATATATAATGAGGAAATCGCATAGTATTTATTATAAACTATTTGCCACAGTTTAAAAGGAAGTGAATTAATGTAAATAAGATAACATTTAATTCAGGAATACTCTACATCAAAACTGTGACAGTTGAATATAAAAAGTATAATTTACATATTCAGACTCAACTTATCAGTGGGAGTTATTTCGATTGTAATACGTGTATTGTTTAATGTTTTCACTTCAGTTAGTACACTAAAATTGGTTCATTTAAAAATGTTCTCTTTCCTCTCGTCGACAGTATAGTAGATGCCTGCGCGGTTATGATTTCCCGCACTGCCAGGCATCGCAACCCGCATGTAATTTGTTACTGTGAACCGCATCAGACTTGGCCCGCAAACTATTACAATTGGCCTACCCATCCGCAACCACCCTCACAATATATGAATCCCTAGCTCGTACCACCTCCATTAATATGATTACATTTCATATTATTTATCAATGTATGGATGCTAAATGCTTGCGGTATAGTATATTAGCCTCTTTGCTATTTATCTATTTTCAAGTAATGAAATGCAAAGAAATGCAGAATATCGTCCAATTACATTCTTTCATAATTAATTAGACATGACAAAACTGGTGTTATCGCCTCACTATGATGGTTGTCCCTTTTTATAAAAGCGGGTGCCGCGCGACGATGCTTGACAATGATTAACATGAGGAATTATTATAGTGGCGGTAGTCGGCATTTTTGTATTTAATTATATATAACAACTGCGGGGGAAACAGAGCGAGCGGCTGGACAACCATCATAGTGATGCGATAATAATTTATTATAATTGTAGGCTTTCACGGCCGTGTTTGGTTCGTGGTCCGGTTTTCTCGTAAATCGACGTTTCGTCTACTGCTCCGGTGGACCTCATCAGGAGATTCTGTGTGCTATCTGCTGCAGCCGATTATTGCGGAGTTCACAGAGAAAACGCAGAATCTCCTGACGAGGTCTATCGCAGCAGTAGACAAAACGTCGAGTGACGAGAAAATCGGACCACAACCATTTAGCACAGAAGACGAACCAAACTTGTAACTTCCGTTCCTTTGAGTTAAGTACTTGGTGTGACGTCGGAAGGTCGCAATGCAGGTAGAACAAGCTAATTGCCGAGCGCTATTACTGGTTTATCCCAGTTCAATCGTGGTACTTTATTACCTTAATTATAGATGCTTTAATATAAATGTAATATCGCGTGGTAGTATCCATACGTTTAGTTATTATTTAGCATTTTTCTATTATGTTATAACTAACTAAAAAAACTAACTCACTTGCTCTATGGAACCCATATGTTCAAGGCCGCGCTGGCATAAGTTATCCATACATCCCTATCCTGAGCTAATGTATTTCAATCATCCTCTGTATAATCTACTTCGCCCAATAATGCTTAATGTTATTTTTTCTATTGTGTATTTGCAATGTTTTTTATTTTATTTTATTTATTTGGAATGTTTTTTAACAAGGTTGTATGGATGGTCAGTATGCATGGGAGTATAGTGGTCAGATGGTGTTCGGGAACTATTTGTGTCTTAAAATTTCCCGGAATTTGTCATACAGGCGTAGAAAACCCCAGAAACACACCAAGAAACTTGTCCCGACCGGGGAATCGAACCCGGGCCTAAGAATAACGTTGTAAAGAATAATATAGATTCACGTAATATAAATCTAACCTAAGATCTAAAAGAATTTATAAAATATAGATGCATGCAACAAGAACACATGTATATTCCAACATAAATTAAGTAATAATCTTAATCTCAGGTTTTAAAAGAAATAATTTAAAAACAATAATACGTTAGGCCTACTTGAAATACACAATTACACAACTGAAACTTTGCACAATAAAAATAATATTAAATAATTATTTTATTATAATACATGCCGAAACATACCTTTCTCCCAGAGAAGCGTTGTAATGTACCAATTGTGTGTCCAAAAAATTATCTGCCTTTTTAACTGCAAGGCACAGAAATTGAAGCCAAAGTCTAGAAATGGCAATCCACTGTGCGAAGCAGACGGACTCCCTGCTTGAATAAAGTGGAATGTAGTCTGTCGGGACGCTTCGTTGGGTCAAATTTTCAAGGTTATCTATCCCGCCAGTTCAGGAGTTGTATTACATCCCTGTAGTTTAAATGAGAGATTGGCGCTGGAATTCAGTACCTTGCAGTTAAAAAAGGCACTTCATCTTATGGACATGGTCTTGGTATACCACAACGCTTCTCTGGAAGAAATTTGAAGATAGGTTTCGGCATGCAATGGTTGACAGTTCCCTTGTAAGAAGTAATGCCAGCCTCAGATGTTGATATTATTTAAACAATGGAGAGATCGTGCAACTTCTATTGATAGTTAACGCATTCGTGATGTTTTAGAAGTTTCCTTTCAATAAATATGTTTTCCCGCTTTCGAGTGGAATTCAGCTGTGTGGGGTCAGGGATGGAGTAACCAATCATAGCGTCCAGGCCCCACCAAATATAAATCATAAAGATTTATTTCACAATGTTAAAAGTTACGATATGTTCATACAGTTAAAGCAAATAAATAAAAATAAATAATAACTCACTCGCTTTATCGAACCTATTCATGGCCGCGCGGACATAAGCTCTCCATACGTCCTTATCCCTCAAATCATTGTTAATGTTATTCTCCCCCTAAAATAAATAATAGCAAATAATTGATGTAGTAGAACGAAGTATGCATAAAGTTTTTTCTCAAAATTCTTAAAATTTAATAAGTAAACAAACTTAAAGAAAATAAGTAATTGCAGTTCAATAATAACACTGGTCAACATGATTTTTGTCTCATAAGTACCAATATTTGCACTTAATGCAGTTTTCTATCGTGTTTTTCAAATATGTATTCGGAATTTCTCCATCACTCACAGTTTGTTTTTATTTCAATTTCAATTAATGGATTTAAATCATTATTTCTTTAATAAACGTTTTTTCGTCCATTTTTCCATTGTAAAATAAAACCAAATGAGCTAACTCAGGAGATTTTAGCTATGGAAAAAAGATATCAAGACAAATGGAATCCTAATATGCTGACCGATTATTGTTGGACCATCAAGAGGGATATAAAATAAAAAAATTAAAATATACCTTCTTAGGTAAGATCCGTCGTCCTCAACTTATACAATATGTATTCTTTATGCCTATAGGCCTTTCAGAACATCCGTTCCATCTTCAGCAGGTCCTTCCTCGCTACAATATCTAATATGATGGTTGATGCTGCTGGTCCTAATGTGGTGTTGTTGTGACTAAAGCTTCTTCCTGACGATATCGTATAGTGGGTTGTTTAGTCTGGGAGTGCTTTCATTTATTAAAAGCTTATTGTCTATTTCCTTGATAATTTCCAGGTCTTCCAATATGTTCATTTTTGTTGGATTTCCTTCTTTGTGTACTATTGTGAGGTGTCTTCTATTGAGTTCATTCTATGACCGGCGTTTATTATGTGCTTAGCGTAATTAGACTTTCCATATGCGTATACGAAATCGTTTCGATGTTCTTTAAACCTTATGTTGAAGCTTCTTTTCGTTCTACCTATATATAGATAAAGAATACATATTGTATAAGTTGAGGACGACGGATCTTACCTAAGAAGGTATATTTTAACTTATTTTATTTTATGACTTTCCACGTCAACAGTTTTAACAATGAATTTTATTAGTATTGATCAAGAGGGATGCTCCACAGGCGAAATATAGCAGAAAATCGTCATTTCTTACTTTCTAAGTGAGTCCGAATGTTCGAATATTGTGTAGTTACGAATATAGAAAATATTAAAGTGTTTGAAATTATAAATTCCTGTCTCTCGGAAACCTTGCGTGATGAAGAAAACCCGATATCATATTTGAATTCAGTTGAAAAAATAATATCAGAATCACATATTTTCATTTCTGAAACAAAAAAGTTTATTTTTTGTTGCTCAGTTTAACGGGCGTAGTTCCTTCTCTCACTGTATAACCCAATTCAGGAATTCGCTGAATAGTATAATCGGATACAATAATTTTAATTAAAGTTATGACTGTTGATGTTCTTACTTGTCCTGCGATTCTGTTTGCCATATGAAAGAGTTATTTTTATACATATGTCATACTAATTAGTACAAATTCTACTACTCTAATTAGATTTGCCATTGTCTCATCTGATAGGCTAGATGTTTTAAAAACATTAAAGCTTATTTCACAAAAGTATGAAAATACAGTTTTGCTTTATTTTACATTTGAGAGTAGGTGCATTTCCTGGTATACAAAGAAAAAACATACATGTGAATATGTCTGACGTACAAATAGTTATTTGTTGAGCATCGCTACTAGAAATGTTTGTGTTTTAAAAACAAGCACTACAACTTTGCGTTATTTTTATTGTGAATGTACCCTCAAGGGGAAGGATAGAAATGTCAAGAGCGGGAAAGCATTGAATTGTGCTAAGTTCGTTTCTCCTTCACGAATTTTTTTGCTTATATGAGTACCACATAGATGTTTCTTTAATATTACTGTACTTGTCATACAAGTCACTTGAAATAAAAATATTATTTGAAAAGATTTTCAGATTTTCTTTTTTGCACTTCATCTTCATTCTTTATAGAGTACTTTTTAATTACATTTATTGAGGATTCATTTTCAATGTCCTATATATCTAATGTTAAAATATTGTTTATTAATTGCATGTTTTGTTACGGTATACTAAACAGATTCGCTTCAATTTTTCAGGCAATAATTAACAAATCAATGTGCATAATTTAACAGTGAATTTAATTTAGAACAGATTATGATTAAATTTACATACAAATTGTATTAAAAATGCATAATATAATAACATTTGCATATAAAAATTATTTGAAAATTCAGTAAAAATGTATGTTATAAAAATATCTTTACTCGATTAAATCTGAAATGAAAAGTCCCTATGTTAAATTAGAGTTAAACCGTGCATTAATGACCAGAAACATGGCATCCTCAAGCAGTTAATAATTATGAGTAAACATGGAATCTGTAAACAGTATTTTAATACCTAAGCACTTGAATACATTTATTTCCAATCTTCACATAATATATATCATCATCCGCCGTCTTCCGAAAACCAAACGTCATTCCTCTCTGTCCATCAATTGATCTTCTTGCAATCCTCTGATATTCATAGCCACTTGTACCCCTTCTATACAAGTTTTCTCCGGTCTTCCTCTCTTCCTTCTTTCTATGGGATCCATTCCATAACAATTTTAGGCGATCTTTGCTCTGGCATTCTTTTGACATGGCCATACCACTGTAATCTTTTCTTATATATATAAAACTTATTATTTGTATTTACAAAAATTATCCAAATAGACTCTGCCAAAAGTGACAAATTTTGACTCAAGTTTAGATAACCTTTCCCTTGATTTTTCCATACTATATTCTTGTAATACTTATGCTCTGCATACTTCATCCGTAAATTAATAATTTAAAGGAACCATGTTTTACGGATAGGGCCACTTGATTTACTTTAGTTTCAAATCACGGCATAATGCCTATTATGCTGTACTGTACAGGATTTTTAAACACTTTGTCATTCTTTGCCGTATCACATTTATGATCTTAGAATCCTACAATCGGCCGCGGTAGACTCATGGTTATGCTCCTTGTCTCTGGTCCCGAGAGTCGCGGGTTAAAACCCGGCCGGGTTGGAGAAAATTGGCACAGCAAAGGGCGGAATTGAAGAAAGTGGTGAAGGAGGCCAAAGCTCATCAAAGGCTATAGAGCCGAAGAGTAAGAAAGTTAATAGAAACCAATTTAATAGTTACAATATTTAATAATATTCTCTCTTAGATATACATTTTAATTTCAGTTTGTTTGAGACCATTGAGCCAGTGGAGAATTTAAAATACTTTGGTTGTATTACCAGCAGTAACATGAACTGCTGTCATGAAGTAAAGCAGAGGATAGTAATGGCAAAAGAAGCTTTAACAAGAAGAGAAGTATTTTCTGCGGACTTTTGACAAAATAATTACGGAAGAGGCTAGTGAAGTGCTTTGTTTGGAGTGAGCCTTGTATGGTGCAGAGACTTGGACATTACCACGGAATGAGGAAAAGCGACTGGAAGCTTTTGAGATGTGGATATGGAGAAGAATGGAACGTATAAAATGGACAGACAAAATAAAAAATAAAGATATCTAGACAAAGTGGGTGAAGAAAGATAAAGAAGAGAAAAAGAAATTGGACTATCCACTGGCTAAGAAGAAACTGTCTGCTGACGGATGCACTAGAAGGAATGGCCAACGGAAAGAAAGTTAGAGGCAGAAAAAGACATCAGATGATAGACAATATTAAAATAAATGTTTTGTATGCGGATACGAAAAGGAAGGCTGAGTTAAGAAAAGAGTGGAGAATGCTGAGTTTGCAGTGAAAGACCTGCTCTTTAGCAGAACACTATGTATGTATGTAATATATTGTCCAACAGATTCATAAATTAAATATAGACAAATAATATATAGGCCTATAATACCGTCCGAGTGAGAAATACAATATCTAACAGTGACTTATAATTGACCAAAAGTGTGCTAAATGTTATTACTTCGAATTTAAACTAGATTTATAATTTAACTATACCGGTATAAATAAAAATGAGTCGTGGGGCAGTAGTTTAAATCGTCACGTTAGTCCAAACATTCAAATGGATTTTATGATTATTATATGTGTAATAAAGTCGAAGTGAATTATTTTAGTGGGTTTTAATCCGCAATTTCCTCTTATTGTTCCCTAAGAAGAGAGTCCGGCTTTGTCCTGAACATACAACGACCCACCAACAGCCTGACATCACAACGCGATTAGAGGTCAAGATTTTTGTAACTCTTCAGACAGAAGATGGTACGGATATGCATTATCACAAAATAATAAATTATTTATAATAACTTTATATTTCAACAGTGAATTCATAGGTCTAATAAGTATTTGAGTATAATAATATAGCGTATATGACCATCTACTGGAAAACACTAGAGTCTAAAAGTCTTAGTTAGATTATATTCTTCAATGTTAACCCTTAAATTGGCAAAGAAGTGTTGCTATAGAAAGCTGTATGACTTTATCCATCATATTTTTAAGATACTTCGAGTTAGTTTTTTTCTTGGGTTTGTTAATTTATGTATTTATTTGTTCATATTACGTTATTATGTAACGCTATAAATTAACCACACTCTAAATTATTGTAAATAATTAATTGTATTGTAACTAAAACCCTAACATACCAGATGGTGAAATAGGGTTCATATTATTGGAGATTCAATAAAAAAAATTGACAAAGCGCTAATTTCTCCTGTCAGTTATTTGAATGTTGTAGACCGCACTGAAAACGATATCATACATAACTATTATTATTCGGTACATTGTGTAATTATACACACATTTTTAATAATTTCTAATCGTTCGTTTTCTTCTCCTTTATTAAAAATATTAAATTAATTAAACCAATTGATGTATTCTATAAGATACATTGCGAATTCAAGGGTTAACAACTCAAAATGGAGTGACATAGATAAAAAAAATTCTCGTTTGAAACATAAGAGGTAGATAGATTTTTTTTTTTCAGTGAACATATATTAAGTATTAGACCAGAACTAGCGGTTCAGTTCTTTCTATAATCTCATATATATATATATATATATATATAATATCCATTCATAGTAATTCTGCCCGAAGTCAGGTCCTTCACTGCAATCATAGCATTTTCATGCTATGCTTGCAGCTTTACTAGGGAATTGTAGGTGTGGTAGCTTCCCATTGCTTTCCACACCGGTGAAGGATGATAATGAGAAGGATGATGATGATGATGGCCATATGATTTCGGGGACCGTTTGGGCCTTAAAGTTTTCCTGACATTTGTCTTACAGGTGAGGAAAAACCCCGATAAAAACCTCACCCAGAAAAACTCACCTACAGGTATAGAAGATTCATTATATTGCCTATAAGTCTCAATAAAATAAATAGGCTACATTATAATTTCAAAATAGGCCAAGTCATAGTCTAGGCTTAATGGTTGTTAATGCACAACGCATAATTTTAGATAATAGTTCAGCCGTTTGATAGCATTAATTTATGCAAATGCATTCCATTGGAATTTTAAAGATTAAAGAAAAAAGTAGGTTATATTATTTTGCTTTGAAGAGATGTTATATCAAGTTAATGCGAGAAACACGTCTCCCCTACCTGGTTCGCAAATCCCCTCCGATGGTCATCATTCTCATGAGCATCATATGATTGGTGTTAATGGAATCCGCCCTACACATGACTCCAGCTGGGAAATGGATTCATCTCCACCCCAGGCGGGCGCAGAGCACCAAGTAAATCTATCTTATTAAAGTCCTGCTTCCATCATATTTACAGTACTTATTAGAATTTATTTACAAAAATTCTTATTTTATATACTAGTACACATGATTTGGGAATTTCATAGGATTCTTAAAAAATAATAGGCTATGTCAAAGAATTCTAATAATGTTCGCTTCCATAATCTAATAAATAAAATGATTTAACTAACTCTCAGGCACTTACGAAATCTTAGGTTCATGCTGCGCAAACATACACTATCCATACATCCCTATCATGAGCTAATATTTTTCAATCATCCCCTGTATAATCCATGTCCCTCAAATCACGGTTAATATTATTTTCCCATCTTATTCTTGGCCTGCCTATTGGACGCTTTCCCTCTGGTTTTCCTATAATCTTCCATGCCCCACTTTCATTCTCCATTTGTGTCATATGTCCTGCTCAAATAGACTAAGAGACTTAACTCTTATTATATCAGGTTTTCTTCCAACCTATGGGCTAGTGTTCAGTGTCATGAAGCCCCCGGGTTCGATTCCCGGTCAAATCATAGGTGTTTTTCCTTATATTCCTGTGGTTGCCCATCGTCTAGAATTTAGGTTAAGTTAAGGACTCACTGACGTTTCATTATCATTTATCATCCATCACATCAACGTGGTAATGAAACTTTGCCTTTCAGGTGTCCCAACCTACAGTAAGAAATGGATTACAATTTCGCCAATGACAAGGGATAAGGTCAAAAATGACACTCTGGTGGTATTGGACAAAAAATAAAAGTCATGTAGCTCTTCTCCATTCGTCTCTCTGTTCCTCTCTCTTTGTTCCAAAAATGTTCCTAAAAATTTATAAACAATTACTCTTACACTGATAAAGTGAAGTTTCTTTATTTTTCTCTTAACTTTGAACATTTTCACGAATTCAACTAATATTGAATTGTGTACATGTAATTAAATGTGTGACAAATCATTAAATTACTATAGGTTTACCCCAGCAGAAGAGGGATATTTAAACCTTAAATAAAACTTCTGCATCTGCAGCACGAAAACGTCGCGTTTCCAGACAAAGGATCCTAATCAAAATATTATCTAATCAGTCTCCTCTACAAGCCCTAGATGTTTGTAATGGGAATTTTTAACACCTTGTATAACAATGAAATCAAGTAGGCTAAGGATGAAAAATATCACTGTTATCGTAAACATATTTGAACATATAAAATTACAACTCTTTACAATAACAGCAGGATATTATAACATTTTTTTCTATAAGCTACTTTGATTCTATTTCAAAAATATGATTCTCATTTTATAACACTTTTTATAGATTATCTATAATTGTTGTTGATTATTATAATTATTTTTATTTCTACCATCTGAGTTGAGTTCATTTCATTTATCTGATGTTTGCAATATAAGAACATAATATTCAAAGAAACTAACAAAAAAGAGCAATAACAAATGTCTTTTTCTCTCTTTCTTCGACATTAACATTAGCAAGAGAAAAGGAATTTCACGTACCCTATTTCCTACAACGACTACATTTACGGAAATGAGTTCATTTACCCAGGAGGCCTACAGGCGTTTATCCTGGTAAGGAATGAAACCATCTAAGTGTATAGAGTTTATCCTGAATTCCAACGGACTCATTCGACTGAGAAAGATATGAACAGTCGGCTCCTCCTAATACATTATTTTCTAACTTGTAATTTATATCGCTCTCTTTTTAAGCGGAACTCTTCTGCATGATCGTTTATACCCAATCAGAATGTAGAAATAAATTACTTTGCATGCAGAGTTATAAAACGGGAAAGAAATAATGAAAACTAATGTCATTTTTTCTTCTTTATGTACAAAGGAAATGAAGCGCTAGAAGCATCATTACAGTAAAATATTACAGATATAGTTCAAATAATTTAATAGTTGTTCTGGCACGTAAATGAAAACACGCTAAATTTAACTTTCGCCATCTATGACAATACAAAGTTGAAAAAAAAATCTTAAATCTGGCTCAGAGAAAAAAAAAAATGCTATAAATCTCAACCTATTACAATTCCGTTCAACATTAATTTTATCACTTGTTTCGTTCTACATTTTATTCATTTTTTATATTCATTCAAACCATACAAATTATTTTATAAGAAATAATACCTTTACGGCTTCGTGTCTACTTCTAACAAGGGAGCTCTGTAACCATTGCATGCCGAAACCTACCTTAAAATTTCTCCCAGAGAAATGTTGTGATATATCAAGGCCGTAGACAAAAAATATCTGCCGTTTTTAACTGCAAGGTACTTAAATCGAAGCTATAATCCAGCAATGGTAACCCACTGTGCGGAGCAAACGGGCTCCCTGCATGAGTAAGAACGGAGTGAACTGAGGCGAAACGCGGCCCAGGCGGCAGGTAGTGAGGGTTAACCAATCAAACAATTCACGATCTTTATTACTTCCCCATAGTTTAAATGAGAGATTTGGCGCTGGATTTTAATGTCTTGCAGTTAAAAACGGCAGCTTTTTTTGGACACGGTCTTGGTACATCAAAATGGTTCTCTGGAAGAATTTTTAAGGTGGGTTTCGACGTGCAATGGTTGGCAGTTACCTTGTAAGGCCAGTTCTTCAGAATTTTAAACAGTTTCATACTATGAAGATTTTTACAACAAGAATTTATTATTACATTAGCTATATATTCTTTCCAGTGGCATATTCTGTACCAAAATTCTTAACAATCGTAATTCATTACAAGAAGTGATAATTATTTTTTCCACAAAATGTTGCATGCATTATTTTGCGGGCCCCCATATGTCATCAGCATCTTCTTCGCTTCAAGATATACGCTTTGAATTTCCTGTTCCATCCTCATGTAGCCTACTTTCTAGCGTTCTTCTTATAGGTCTGACCACTGATCTATTTCTACTAACTTTATAGCTCAGTATTTGTTTAGTAAATCTTATAGTTGGCATTCTTTCTAGATGTTCTTTCAATTGTTATTTATAATAATAATTTAATCTATCATTCAAATTAAAAATGTATAATTCCCCCCCCCCATATGTGTACTATTTATTTATTTACTAGCTAATGCCCGCCATGTTCTGCTATGCTTGCACAGGAATCTACGTACTTGTCTCGATCTTCTTAGCATCAATGAAAGACAAAAATGGTTATTGTGAGTTATCCGTAAGAGATAAACACATGCTGTCGCAGACTTTTTTGTAGAGCTTTTTGAAATATTTAATTTTGTGTATTTGTTATGGTTTAGGCAGCGTAAGCCATTTATGCGTCCAAAAAGCTATTTTTTCACGTCTTCCACTACAAATGGCAATTTGTAAGGGTGTAAGAGTTGAGTATCACAACTCTCTTATAGCCTATGTTCATCCCGGGAATCTTCTGAATATTTTGCAAAAAGCCCCATCACAATCGGATCAACGGTATGGCCGCGCATAAAATACGAACAAACAAACCAACCAACAAATAAACAAACATTCATTTTTATAGCCTATATTAGATTTCCAGTTAAAAGAATAACAACAAGAACAGTTACTAAGCGAGTTAGCTCAAGCGGCAGCATTCAAACCCCGATGTAATACAATTTGATGTAGGCTTTCTCCTAGTTTTCTCAGTCATTAAGTCAAATATTGATTGGCATTTCATAAAGTACTTAGGAATTTTTTTGGACCAAAGAGACATGAACAAACAGGTGAATGGAGAAGACTACACAACAATGAACTACAGGGTCTTTATAGGAAGCCAGATATAATAAGAACAGTTAAGTCTCGTAGACTGCGATGGGCAGGACATGTTGCACGTATGGGGAATGAAAGACTTGCATGGAAGCTTCTTGTAGGAAAGCCAGAGGGAAAACGCCCAGTTGGTAGATCAAGAATGAGGTGGGAGAATAACATTAACTATGATTTGAGGGAAGTAGATTATACAGGGAATGATTGGAAATCATTAGCTCAGGATAGGGATGTATGGAGAGCTTATGTCCGCGCGGCCATGAACCTACGGGTTCGATAGTGCCAGTGAGTAAGTAAGTATTGATTGGGATTTCATTGCCAGGACTATTTCATAGTATCATAAAATAAAATGAGTAAACGCGACTTCTACTTAGATCTTAGAAGGGTCTTTAAATGTTAATTAAATAAAAAGCGATAAGAAGCCTACGTATTTGAAGGCTACAATAAGTAAGGACATGTCATAGCATTAAAAAACAAAAATAGTAATGAAGCACATTTCATCACAGATAAAAAGTAGATTAGCACAGTGGATCATTTCTTGGCTCATAACAGTAATTTCAACGACAGTAAAATCAATAAACAAATTGAGTGGATGAAAACCATAACGGTATACTTACTTACTTACTTACTTACTTACTTACTTACTTACTTACTTACTTACTTACTTACTCACTTGCACTATCGAACCCGTAGGTTCATGGCCGCGCGGACATATGCTCTCCATACATCCCTATCCTAAGCTAATGTTTTCCAATCATTCCCTGTATAATCTACTTCCCTCAAATCATAGTTAATGTTGTTCTCCCACCTCATTCTTGGTCTACCAACTGGGCGTTTTCCTTCTGGCTTTCCTACAAGAAGTTTCCATGCACGTCTTTCATTCCCCATACGCGCAACATGTCCTGCCCATCGCAGTCTACGAGACTTAACTGTTCTTATTATATCTGGCTTCCTATAAAGACCATGTAGTTCATTGTTGTGTAGTCTTCTCCATTCACCTGTCTGTTCATCTCTCTTTGGTCCAAAAATGTTCCTAAGAACTTTATTCTCAAATACTCGTAATCTCCTTTCCTCCCTTAAAGTAAGAGTCCATGTTTCGCACCCATATAATATAACTGGTAGAATAACATTTTTATATATTTTCAGCTTAACGTTTTTTGAAAGGAGTTGGGACATCAAAAGTCTCTGCCATGCATAATAGCATGCATTTCCAGAATTGAGCCTATGTTTAATTTCTTTGTGCATCTCATTCCTATTAGTGATTATTGTTCCTAGGTATTTGAATTCAGCCACTTCCTCAAAATTTCCCTCATTTGTCATTAGCTGTCCATTTCCATTATATACTGAATTTCTACGTGTGACCATATATTAAGTTTTACTGATATTTACTTCCAGTCCTAATTTCTTAGTGTTACTCAATAGTGTGTGCGTGTTGGCCTTTAGTATCTCCTCGCTATCGGCCAGTAGTACTACATCATCAGCATAAACTAACAGCTTATTAATACCATTCAGTTGTAAGCCTTCCTCATTCTCTAAAGATTTAATGGCATGCTGTAGTACAAAATTAAATAGTAGAGGAGATAGTGCATCTCCTTGCTTCAACCAATTGTGGATTTCAAAAGTGTCCGAAAACTGTTTGCCTACACGCACCCTACTCTTTGAGCCATTTAGACACATTCGTATAAGTCTAACTAACTTTTTAGGAATTCCGAATTCCAGCAGGATACTATATAACTTCTCCCTCTTAATTGAATCATATGTTTTTTTGAAGTCTACATATAGTTGATGTACAGTACCATTATATTCCCATTTCTTTTCTAAAATCTGTATTATACTAAAAATCTGATCTGTTGTAGAACTGTTTCTTCTAAATGCACATTGATGATCTCCTAGAATGTCATCAATATAGGGAGTAAGTCTGCTTACTAATATATTTGTTAGAATTTTGTACGAAGTTGAAAGTAATGAGATGCCCCTATAGTTGTTGCAATCAGTTTTATCTCCTTTCTTATAAATTGGTACGATAATTGATTCCTTCCATTCATCTGGAAGAGCTTCTTTTTCCCAAATCATAGTAAGCAACCAGCGTATCTTGTCCATCAATTTTTCTCCCCCTGATTTTATCAGTTCTGCTGGGACCCCATCTGAACCTGATGCTTTATACATCTTCAATTTTCAATTGCCATTTCAACCTCTAATGCACTTGGCTCTGCGACTAGCATTTCTGCTGTCTGTAACTTATCCTCCTCAATGTCCTGTTCTGTATGTACATTTAATAGCTGATTAAAATAACTTTTCCATCTATTTAATATACTCTTGGAATCTGCAATCATATCCCCATTTTCATTCCGAATTATGTTTGTTCTAGCCTGAAACCCTTTCTTCTCTATACTAATTCCCTGATATAATTCTCTAATGTTCCTATTTTTTGCATTCATTTCAAGATCATTAATCTTCTCTCTCAAATATTCCCTCTTCTTACTCTTTAGTAACTTGGTGGTTTCCCGTCTAACACTACCCAATTGCTCTAAATTTACCTCATTTGGCTCGTGTAACCATTTTATTTTTGCTAGCTTTCTTTTCTTTACAATGTCGGCACATTCCTCATCAAACCATTTCTTGTTTTGCCTCTTTTTTAAACAACCAATGCTTTCTGATGCTGACAATTTAATAGTATCTCTTATAGCCTCCCATTCTTTATTTATATCAGTTTCTTCTTCGTTTGCCACATTGTCATCTGAAGATTCCAGTACTTCAAATCTATTAGCAATTTTGATTTGGTATTCTTGCCGCATTTCATCATTTTTCAAGTTTTTTAATTCATATTTTACAGAATCATCTTTAGCGTTTGTTCCTCTCCTAAGCGATAGCCGTTGTCTGATTTTCACTCTGACCAGATGATGATCCGAATTGCAGTCTGTCCCTCTAACTGATTTAACATCGATGATGCTACTGTGCCAGCGTTTATCCACTAATACATGATCTATCTGGTTCCGAGTTTCTCCATCTGGGGACGTCCAGGTGTATTTATGAATATCCTTATGCTGAAATGTTGTGCTCTTAACAATGAGATTCTTTGATGTGGCAAATGTGACTAATCTAACCCCGTTGTCGTTACTATCTTCATGAAGACTGAATTTGCCTATTGTTGGTTTGAATATATCTTCCCGCCCCACTTTTGCATTAAAATCTCCTAAGACAATTTTCATATGATATCGTGAAAGGCTATCAATAAGCATTCTAATTCTTCATAGAACTCATCCTTGATCTTGTCATCTTTATCTTCTGTGGGGGCATGTACATTTACAATTATAAAATCATGTCGTTTACCCTTTAGAATTATGTATGATATCCTATCACTAACAAACTTAATATCTCGAATAGAGGATAGGATCCTCCTTCTGACTAAAAAACCCGTTCCAAATGCAGGTCTTTCTGCACCCCCATAGTATAATGCAAAGCTTCCTGATTCCTGACTACCTTCTCCTGGCCACCTAACTTCCTGTAAAGCGACTATATCCAAGGGCGATTTATCTAATTCCTGCGTTAATATCTCTAGTGCCCCGCTATTGTATAAAGTCCTAACATTCCATGTTCCTAAGAACATGTCCCTGTGTTTGAGCCTTTGGCATGGGTTCCCTGAAGTAGTCCCCGCCCGGAGAACCGAATGGGGGACTATTTGACCTACCATAACGGTATAAGTGACATTTTTGTGAAAATTGAGGTAAGTGTAGTTATTGCACGTTATTTGGTCCTACTTTCGAATGTCAGAGAGATACAAGTGTATGTTGTCAACTACTGCTATCCGGCGACGGATAATACCACTGTTTTCATTGGTTTCATATCTACGGCAAATGTTTATAACCCATTTGTCTCTGAATAATCTAAGTGCAACCTATACCATTACGGTTTCCACACATTCAATTATCATATTGAAAAATTTACAACGTGCCAGTTGCCTCAGACCGTAGCACTTAAAACTAGAATTTTGGAGGTCCCGATTTCAAATCTTGGTGCCGACCACCCTATTTTTTCCGGTATTTCTCTGTGGTCAAGGCAATTGTTGGTTTGGAATTTCATACAAGAACTTACTTCAACATAATCACCATTTCATAATATCATTAAAATTTAACAAAATTCACATTAACACATGAATACATACAACAGATATACCTATATTATAGGCCCTATATATAGCTAACTGAATAGAATAATATATTCTAGACGCGAAATGGTCCTTATATCAAAGTGTATAAATACACTTTTAAGTAACGAAAGAAAACGAAAGAAAATAGAGTGTCCTGTCTTTTATTATTTATTTTTTTATATGTTAAAATATAAACTATTTCCAAACATAGCTAGAGAACCACGCAAAATGGCGTTAACTACTTGGATAATTTTTAATTGATAAATTATGATTTATTTAAAAGAAATTCGACCCCAAGCTTTCTTGCTCCCACCAAGATTGCTACTCCGCTTCCATGCCCGAGCAACACGGATTCGATCGCTGTCAAACTCAATGGAAATTCTCCAGCCACGCTCTAGAATCTTACTTAATTTAGAAGGTTAAATGCGGAAAATAAAAACAACACTCATTCATGATTAAATACATGTTATCAAAATGCAATACCATTAATTCTTAATAATTATACATAACTTACTGAAAATATATAAAACTATTATTCTACCAGTTATATTTTATGGGTGCGAAACATGGACTCTTACTTTAAGAGAGGAAAGGAGATTACAAGTATTTGAGAATAAAGTACTTAGGAAAATTTTTGGACCAAAGAGAGATGAACAGACAGGTGAATGGAGAAGACTACATAACAACGAACTACATGGTCTTTATAGGAAGCCAGATATAATAAGAACAGTTAAGTCTCGTAGACTGCGATGAGCAGGACATGTTGCACGTATGGGGAATGAAAGACTTGCATGGAAGCTTCTTGTAGGAAAGCCAGAGGGAAAACGACCAGTTGGTAGACCAAGAATGAGGTGGGAGAATAACATTAACTATGATTTGAGGGAAGTAGATTATACAGGGAATGATTGGAAATCATTATCTCAGGATAGGGATGTATGGAGAGCTTATGTCCGTGCGGTCATGAACCTACGGGTTCGATAGTGCCAGTGAGTAAGTAAGTAACTTAATTAATGTATAATGCTATTATATTATTATGTAATTGAAATATTGTGTTTTCTTTATGTAATTGTAATGTTATTGTTTTCTTTTTTTGTTTTTCTTTTGTACTATTACCAATTATTACTGTATTGTAACGGACTATCAACAGCACGTACAGCTTACTGCCCGTGCGACCCATATTTGTAAATAATATTGTAAATATCTTACTTTTTGTCTAATAAAGTCCTACTACTACTACGACTAATTTAGAAAGTAATATAAAAAAGTCGGCCTATATAATATAGATGTCGCGAATGTTCGAAAACCTGGCCTCGTCATTGAAGAAATGTGGGAAGACCAATTATTGTGTATTGTTATTATATAATAATTATAATTAGAATGTAATTGATACAATAATCTAATCTTATTGCCACATATGACAAAATTTAATGTTTTATTTTAAAAAATATATTTTGATATATTTTCCCCTTCTAATCAAAATTATGGATCTTATTTATTTATTTATCTGTATATTTATTAGGTTTCACCATATTTCACATCATCATCCTGCGCCAATTAATCTATTGCCATTCTCCTCAAATCTCTGTCATTCCAATCTTCATCATCCAATCATTTTCACTCATACTGCTAAAAAAAACATCAATCCACGTTATTTTTGGTCGTCTTCTTCTTCTTCTTCTTCTTCTTCTTCTTCTTCTACCAAGTGGCACACAATTTTAGTATTCTAGTATTATTCTTGGGAATTTGTCTTCTGTCATTCTTTTTACATGACTATATCATTTTGTTTGTTCTTTATAAAATCCTCAATTGAAGTTTGAACTTTCATCTGTTGCTTGATTACTCTGTTTCTTATTTTATCTCTTATAGAAATTCCAGCTGAACGCTTCCAAAAATCCATTTCTGCAGAATTTAATTTATCTTTTGTTCTAGATTTTAATATACGACGAATGTGACGAATATGTATATTTGGGGACAAAAATTAGTGCAGATGGAAGCCAGGTTGCTAAAATTAATGAGAGGACAAATAAGGGAAAATCTGCAATATCAAAATTGAATGGTATTTTATGGAATCAGAATATAAGTTCTAGAACATTAAACATTTTAATACAATAATGAGGAATACAATGACATACGGTGCATAAACATCAGAATTAAAAGTATATATATATATATATATATATATATATATTTAACACATCCATCGATTCAGATTTATCTTCTCCACGATATGAAATATTCATGCATTACCATACGCTACAGAAGAATGTTTTGATGTATTATGTTGGCGAATATTCTATCATGTCAACAGTTAGGAACTAAAAGAGAATCTGCGAAAATATTTCAGGCATTTCAGTTGAGAGAAAAAGAAGACAAGCGCAGTGGAGCAGTTTTGTCTCTAACAGTTCTGACAAGATAAGAGAATGTTAAGTGGGAAAGAAAAAAAACTTCTTTTGTTCTGTGCTATAATCAGATAAAAAAGAAACCCCAGTACAATAAAACTATGTACTTAATTTAGTGATCTCGCCATTTTTTGTTCCTACAATTGAATTGCACAAATGAAGGTGTTTTGTAATATTAATAAACATTAATGTTTAAAGAATATCTGGATTTTGTTACTCTGATATTTGCAAATATTGTTATTGTACTTTTATATTACAAAGTAACTTTTTTAATTCTTAAGAAACGGATGCTAAAAATCTTATTTCATGTTACTTTCTTGCAGAATAAAAATGTGAGAATAGTTTTACTCTTATCTGCATTATTATTGTTAAATCTGCAGAATGTTTTATTTCATTCTAATGTAAAGACGCTTTAACACGTAAGCCCATATCGCGTGTAGGTCCTCCATTACAATGAAATATATCCAGTTGACTGTGGAAAAGAAATATAATCAGGCCTTTTAAGTATTATTTATCGCTTCTATTCTATCACAACTAATTCTAGATATTGTCGCGGAACACATGTTTGTTACAGTAGATGCTATGCTTTTAGGGGTAGGATACAGTTTTAAACTCCAGAAATTATGTGACAGGTTTACGCCTACTTATTGGAGACGGGTCAAAGTTAAACTGGACAGACCTTGCCATCCCGCACATGTCGTGGAAAGGGAACGAAACGAGGGTAGTTGACATACCACAATCTGTTAATTCTCAAGTGCAGGTCGAAAATAATCAAATCTTCCCCCAAGTTTGGTGAAGGCGGGGATTATAATATGGAGGCTAGCAGATATATATGGTATTTGGGAAGAATCATGGCCTTTTTTTTTGTATTTTTATGTGTGGTCCATGAGAGACGCACATATAGTTGAATAGTAATAAATATAATTTTCTTTCTGTTACAACTTCGTCTTTTAATTCTTCAAGACTTCGAGATTTCAATGTAACCTGAATCACCGTAATTACACTATATTTAATCTTCCAATGTACAGAATGAACCTAAACATGTTTATCGTTTCAACCAACCAACGCTACCGTTCCCACATTATACAACAATATTTCTTTTGCAACTATTTAAGTTTTTTCTAAATATTTCGAAGCTACCATTTGTATAATAAAATAGTTTAAATATACTGTATTGTGTAAATATCTATAAAATCTGCCACTTTATACTGCGCCAAAAGTGATATTTTGATGAGATGTCACTGTTAGTTAAGACATAAATTTGATCCCCTAGTAAAACTGAATGTTTTTTTTTTTGAAAAACTGCACTTACACTATCTCAAAACTGCAAAGGACTGCGAATACATGGTAGCAGTTAGAAGTAGCAGCGATAACGTTATCATTGAATGATAACCCACAAACATCATAGTGAGTTACCAAACGTTTATTAAAAATGGGTGTACACTTACTTATCACTCCCTAACGCTGATCCAATCAGCGATAACCCAAAACAGCGATAGAAAAATTATAGACTAAGTAATATGCTCTGTGGAGAAAGTAGTAGTTAGCGTCAACAGTCTCATAATATTGCGATTTGCGTATTTAAATAAACACTTTAAAATTGTCTAATAATGTTATAAAAATTGTTTTAAAACGTTTTAAAATATTAGAAAATGATGGTAAGTACAGAACAAAAGCTATAGTTTACAACAATATAACAGAAAAATTTTGAGATAGTAGAAGTGCAGTTGAGCCCTTTTTTTTTTAACTACGTACTATAGAAACCAGTCTGATTGAGATCATTGTTTATACCAGGATGATGATAATGTTACTTGCCATAAAGCAAGGTCTTATGTAAAGGTGGTATGGACTCGATTCAGACTCCACGACCCACGTCATTACTTACACTGTTCACTACTTTGCAAGACGTAAGGGCTGCGTTCCTCCACAAACGTTCAGACACAGGAAAGTCTTCTTGTTAGAGTTAAGGCTGCCATAAAGGCAAAGAGTGAATCAACTCCGTATTATAGTTCAGTACCTATGTGTATCAGGGAGAAAAGATAACTATCAGTCGTCGGTGAGTATACAAATAATTCTGATTTGATCATACAGTGTAATGTCTATTAAGTATCGTCGATTTTTACTTTCAAATTATTACTTATGTTTATAGTCATTTATTGATAAGTTGGGGAAAGTTACGTTCATTTAATGCAGAGTCGCCCAAAATTATTTGTATCGCGGGCCAAATGGAAGATGGCTCGGGCCATAGGCTCTATTATAACTTTTGTGGATTATTATTATTATTATTATTATTATTATTATTATTATTATTGTAGTTTTAAGAAGAAAAAAATAAGAAACAGTGTAAATTAAACAAATGATGAATGTTCAAACTTCAATTGTGGATTTCATACAGAACAAATAATTAAAATGGTATGATCATGTAAAATGAATGACAGAAGACAGACGCCCCAAGAAGAATAACAGAATAGGTGCCACTTGGTAGAAAGAAAGAGTACGACCAAAAACAACGTGGATTGATGGTGTTTTTTTGAGCAGTAGAAGGGGAAAAAGAATTCGACGATGAAGATTGGAATGACAAAGAGATGTTGTGGAGAATGACAGTAAATTAAATGGGCGCAGACAGATGTGAAATATTGTAAAACTTGCTAAAATAAATAAATTATAATAATTATTATTATTTATTATTATTAATATTTTTATTATTATTTTTTATTATTATTATTATTATTATTATTATTAGCGTGCGATGATTTGCTACTTTTCTTGTTATGCCGTTTAACATATTTCACAAGTTCTTGTTCCATTACTGATAGACTCACATTATAGGCCTACCCTTAGAATATATTAATTTATTAGAATGCCACAGACCTACAGGGTCATAGTTTGGGGCGTCCCTGATTTAGTGAATGTGGGAATATAGTGTGAATTTTTTTTAACATTTTAAATGAAATGAGACGTAGTAGTAAGTAATAAAAGTAGTAGTAGTAGTTCCTGCTGTTACTCTTTGCCAGAATATGGGGCCTCAATGAAGAACTCCTGCGCATTCTATTACATGCTAAAACCTTCAATTCTTCGCATGTCTTCCCTTCCCTTCTGGTTTCCTTTGCCATATTCCTTCTCACTGACAGTCGTGGTCTTTCTCTAGCCTTCTAAGTTCCAAAACATGGCTTGTCTCTCAATAGTTACTGATTTCTCTAAGAGTGTAGCCAATCCATCTCCATTTCCTCATTTTTACATTGATCAAGAAATTATATAAAGTTATAAATAAATATAATGTTATAGGCTGAGATTTTAAACGTATACTTTGTCCTGGATAGCGGTTTGAAGAATATCTACAATATTTTATATCTGCAGAAAATTCACTTTCATGGAATGTTTTATTGTGATTCTCAGGTGAAGGAACTTTGAAGAATAGACGTAACATTTTCCTTTGATGTGAGAGATGAGAAATTGTGTGATGAAACTTTGTATGGCTGGAAACTGCATTCTGGCATTTTTTTATTGTTCTCTAAAAATTGTAGGTTTTGTCTCTTTGTTTTGAAGCAGGCATCCTTTACTGCTTGGGCAAATCTCACCTTTATACCTGGTGGATGTATTAAATCTTCACACCGTGTTTCCTGAACCGACTAAAAAGAAAAGTTTTGCCGAAATGACGCCCTTATTCTTACCTATCCAAGCGGATGTAATATGTGGTAGGGAAGCATATGAGTTTTTCTCTTCTTCCTCTTCTTTAAGGAAAGGTTATGTTGAGGGTTACGATTTTTCTCTTTTCTCCCCCAATTTTATATAAATCTAACAGCCGATGAACTTGCTTCTCCAACCGATAATCGATAAGATTCGATAAAGCATGTCGTGTTATACTGCTATAGCCACGTTCGACTCCATTTCTGGTTCATAAACACCGAGAAGAAAAAGAAGATTTTAGTACTTGTAGTGAACGATCGGTCGTCCATATGAGAAAGTGTTTTTCTTTGGTGTGGGTTCTTTACTCGAAAAGGTTTTGTATTATTAAAAAAAATGAAGTAGAATTAAATCATTAATCTAGATACTGTAATATTATATTCTAGTCTCTCCTTTTTTACGTAGATAGTATTTTATGTAATGTCTCTAACAATTCAAGTTATATACGTCGCATTTCATAGCTGGTAATGGAAGGCCGGTAAATTTTACTCAGATGGGAACTGTCAACAATCGCATGCCGAAACCAGCCTTAAAATGTCTCCCAAAGAAGTGTTATGATGTACCAAGGCCGTGTACAAAAACTGTATCTACTGTTTTTAACTGCAAGGCTCAGAAATCGAAGCCAGAATCCAGTTATGGCAATCCACTGTACGGAACATATGGATACCATGCAATAAATAGGAGCGTAGTGAAGTGAGGCGGGACGCAGCGTGGACGGTAGGTAATGAAATTTATCCAATCTACCAATTCAGCAATCTCATTATTTCCCTATAGCTTGAAAGAGAGATTTGGTCCTGGATTTTAGTGCCTTACAGTTATAAAACGGCAAATATTTTTTTTTTTTTTGGACACGGCCTTTTACATCACAATGCTTCTTTGGAAGAAATTTCAAGATAGGTTTTGGCATGCAATGGTTGAAGAATTCAAGTGTCAGGTTTGAGGTTCTTCTATGCACCGTAAATCTACAACACGGGACTCACGGCTTCATTTCACTTTCGAAGGAATACACACTCAAGATTTTTACGCTCTGGAAAATACATCGATTCTCGCCAGGTTTGAACTTAATAGTAATAATAATAATAATAATAATAATAATAATAATAATAATAATAATAATAATAATAATAATAGCTTTATTTTACCTGGCAGAGTTAAGGCCTTAAGGCCTTGTCTGCCACTCAACCAGGTTTAAAAAAAATACAAACAAAAAAAATAGTCTTAAATCTAAATTACAGTATATATATATATATATATATATATATATATATATATATATATATATAAACGATTACAAGTTCGGATTCAGAAGTGAAATTGAATCACTGGTCTACCGGGACAAATAGTTTAGTTTTCTAGCCATGACAAATTTTGAATCTGTTAGGATATCAGGATACCCTTATGACGAACTTCAATATGAGAAGAGTCACTGATATACATATTACTAAGGATACTTATGTAAGGAGTCGTTCTAGTGAATGATTATTATTGGCGTTTTTTCTTCCAAATCCGAACTTTGCAGCGTAGGTATGGGAAAAAAAAGCTTTACGTTGTTATTCTTTGTCATGAACATCCTGTGAAGAAGTAGGCCTAGTGGGCTGTTAAGATATCCTGTTAAGAATCTCTTATTAGGTATGTCTCTTACCTTGAAATATGTAGTGAACCAAAGTATTCAAAAACTTGAAGGGCTATAAAATATAAACCTAAAACAACTGTTAGTTGTATTCTGATAGGTTCCACTATTTTCACCTGTCTTGACAGTATTATTGTAAGTAATGAACAATGGGTGTTAGTATTAATTCTTCAGCTATGTCGGTATTTCTCTTTTGATTCAGAAGATTATACCCAGAAGTTTTTTTCGTAGAAATTTCATTCAGCCGTCGTCCGTCTTGAAGTCCAATGGCCCAGGCTTCTCTGCCATAACTGAGAACTTATGGGATGTAAAAATGTGTCATAGCCGTTGTAATATCAATAGCATCAAGGCACAGCACAGTATGTGATTTATCAGGTGGCTAATGCGCCACCCGCTAGACCTTGTTAAATAAAACATGTTAAATAAACTGACATGGGGACAAAGCAGAATCCATTAACTCCATTAAAATTAGTAGAATTTACTAACTAATGTTAGTTAAATCATTAAACCTGCCATAATGGAAAACGCCCAGTAGGTAGGCCAAGAATGAGAAGGGAAAGTAGCATTAACCATGGTTTGAGGGAATTGGATTAGAATACAAAGAATTATTTCAAAACATTAGCACGGGATAGGGATATAGAGAGAGCTTATGCGGCCATGAGGCTCCTAATTCAGTAGTAGTTAATAAGTTAGTTATATGACTGCAAATCATTGAGAAATTGTATTTAATCGTTTAAAGCTACATTGTCTACCTTTTTTAATTTTCTTTTTATGTCAGTTGAGGAGTTAACTTGAGGATATGTGAATAACAATGGCCAAGAAAAAATTAAATCATGTTTTAAATTTTCATTTTATATAAGAGAGAGAGAGATAAAGAAGGCTACAGACAAAAAGACGGGAGAGGAAGGGAGACGTAGGAGGAGCTCACATACTACGTTCATCCATTTTCAGAGTTATCTACCTCATTCTCGTTTCATCCCCTCTCCCACCTTATGACTCAACCCCTTTCCCTCGAGGGAGATTTAAGGATTCGATCAGAATTGGCCAAATTTTGCGAAAAGAGCAAATGCACATACACGATCGTATCCAGACAATCACGATTCTAGAGCTGCTGAATTCGTATTATTCCGTACAAGGTAACTATAAGGCAGGTCTTTTTATAAACCGTCTGAGGAAAGTTGTTTTATAGAGGATGAAATTTACGGCGAGAAGCTAAAACCTGCAGCCTCGAACTTTCACCTTTTTTTCTCTGTCTCCCCTTCCCAACTTTTGCACACAATGTGATTTATAGTTTAATCTAAATGCGTTTTTACAATCAATAAATACACTGTCGTGGTTTGGAATTCTATTAGAAGGCAACATTAAAAAGTCCTTTAATGGAATAATACCAATAACGAGTTTCCGTTCGAAAGAGTATTGAACCGTAAAACTGACCAAATAGTCAAAATCAACTTACTGAGTAGGGATTTTTTAATTAGAACACGGGTGCGTTCTGGGAGAAAATTAAACTTCAACCCACTTTAATTTACTTTTTATGCTGGCAGAAGAATGAAAAGTAGGAGGTGAAACTTTTAACTTGTAATAAATAGAATTAAGTAACTTCGTATATAATATGTTCTCATTAAGTCATGTTAACTGAAATTTCATGGAAATATACTTTCCAACATTTTTGTGCGGTATTTAGGCCTATTTCAAGCGGCTTTATATTTGTATTCAAATGTACAGTCTTTGAAATAATTATTGGCGCACAGTCCCAGAACGAAGCCACTGCGCATGACCAGATGCCAGTTGTTTGGTTCACAAGTATACAACCATTTGAGAAACTAAAATCCGTTCTATTTCGTTGTGTGTCGTGCAATGGAAAATAATTTCGCGTATATAAGTAGTGCGGTAAATGCTGTAAATAAAACAAAAAATAAATAAAACAAAACAAAGAAAATTAATTGAGACAAGGACGAGAGAGAAAAAAAAGCATGACAGCGGGATCGAACACGCGAGCTCCTGCATGAGAAATAAAAGCTCCCTCCACTAGACCACAACCGTTTCTTACTAGAAACTGTCTGTATGAAGCGATGCAATACTCCAGGACAGTATCATGAAATTATATATTAACTTGTCTTAATTTAAATGAATCATACGCACTTTGCATTAGTAGTGGAAATAAACAATCTTGTTATACTCGTATCTTGTGTTTTTTAAACAACGTAACGAGATTTTAGATCGTTATTCATTATTTATATATATATATATATATATATATATATATATATGGGGCACGCAGTAGTGTAGTGGTTAAGGCACTGCGCTACAAGCCGAAAGGTCGAGGGTTCGAGTCCCGGTGGGGTCAGGATTTTTAAACTGTCTCAAACCTTCTGGCGGCACTATGGCCCTGGGGTCGACTCAGCCTCTAACGGAAATGAGTACCAGACGCTTGTTCTGGGGGTAAAGACGGCCGTCACGCAGGGCTGACAACCCGGCTGACATCAAGTGCCGATTGTCCAGAAAAGTGGGAGCCCTAACCTCCCACTACCCCAAGGGCCTCTTGAGGCCTGTAATGGGATACCTTTACCTTTTATCTTTATATATATATGTTATAATTAAATGTTTAACATTGAGCAATGCAAGCTTAATATGGAATGATAAGAAAAATAAATGCCTGGACGGGATTCGAACCCGGATCTCTGAGGTACAGACTCAGTGATCCGGGTTCGAATCCCGTCCAGGCATTTATTTTTCTTATCATTCCATATATATAAGCTGTTTCCTTTAATTAATTAAGTTCCCTATATGTACAAATGCATTTATATAACATAACCTGATAACGTGTAGGCATTATAAAAAACGACGTTATTAAAAAAATTCCTGACCAGAATCGAACCTGGGCCTGTGTCGTCGCAAAAAGCATCTTACTGAGACTGCTCTACTGAAGCGAACGATACAAACACTGCATCAGAAGTAAGCGCTAATGTACTATGGATTGGTTTAAGATACCATTACTTGTTTTCAGTCATCTGATAACTCTCTTAACTTAGAAATTCAATTAATAAATTATTTGTCGAAATTCTTTCAATAACGATTGGCCCCTTATGCCTTCGGATTTTACCTGAAAGGAGACAGCACATGTATCAACTTACTAGTGTGAATCGCTCTTCAAAACTTTTAACTTTACTCGTACACCATCAAGAGTTGCGCCATCATTTTTTTTTCCATGGTTGTACATTCATATATGTCTATTGTACTCATTTATGTGTAAAATTAAAAGTTCCGAGATATTAATTTTGTCATTTTAATAGTTTTTACTCGTTCACTTTCCATGTTTGATTGTCGGAAAACTCTAACATTATTTTGATCCAGTTGCATGATATTATAAATGTAAATTTAAAATAAATGGCTTAAATGACTAAACTTTCAAAGTCGTTGTATGTATATTTTTATTTAATAGTGTAACACCCCCAATGTTTTCTCCACATGCTATCTTATACTTATTAGATGTTTTATTTTGTGACAATGAATTACATTCGCATGCATTAGAACTTCGTAGTGTAGTGGTTGGGGTAATATGCTACCATCCGGAAGGTTATGGGTTCGACCGGGAATCGATGTGACCGGATTTTTAAACTAGTCTAAATTTTCTCGCGATATCATGCCACAGTGATCAACTCAACCTCTAACTGAAATTAGTACCAATCGCATGATTTAAGGATAAAGGCGACTGCCATGCAGGATTGACATCTCGTGCTAATTGTTTGAAAAGACGGGAGTCTTAACCTCTTTCATAATAATAATTATTATATTCAAATATATTTTTTTAATAAGAAGAAAAAAGTACGTAGTTTAGAATACATTTCCTGATATTATTCTTTCATGTCAGTTTTGCAATATACGTTTCATAAACAGATTGATTCATTAATTTTATCATTGCAATGATCCCAAATTAGGATACTGGCAGCCCAATAATTTTGCGTTAGAACTTAATAATCTACTATAAAACATTCTATACGTATTTGAAGAGAAAAATTATACGCTCAGACCGGGACTTGAACCCGGGACCCTTGGTTCTCTAGACCAAGTGCTCTACCAACTGAGCTACCTGAGCAAGTACCGATCTAAACGCAAATCTCTCTATATACATTGTAATTCCCATCCACCAAATGCTGTGAAGCCATGCTTCTATCTTGCAAATGGCGGCTCCTTTATTAAGAAGACATATTTGGGAATTATACATTACAGCCAGTATGTCTTCTTAATAAAGGAGCCGCCATTTGCAAGATAGAAGCATGGCTTCACAGCATTTGGTGGATGGGAATTACAATGTATATAGAGAAAGATTTGCGTTTAGATCGGTACTTGCTCAGGTAGCTCAGTTGGTAGAGCACTTGGTCTAGAGAACCAAGGGTCCCGGGTTCAAGTCCCGGTCTGAGCGTATAATTTTTCTCTTCAAATATGATTTATCCATCATTGAGATGTACGAAATCAATAATAAAAAAATTCTATACGTAGTTCTTTAGTTCTTTATTCATTCTGGGAGGACTGACTTCCCTGACAACCGCGACCTGAATATTGAGCTATCCCAGTATTGTGCAGATGGAATGAAGAAAAATCTACTCTACGATGTTATGTAAGTTGTCTTTCAGGTCCGACATACCACGTTTTACTCCAATTATCCATTTAGGTTTTGCCTCATTTCAACATCTGTAGATTATCATAAGTAATGCCACGAGTGATTTCCAAATTATCGATAAATTCACGACTCACGAAGTGAGGAGTGAATTTATCTAGAGAATTTGGAAATCAAGAGTGGCATTTGTTAGGACTATTTAACGAATAAAATAAAGCTGTTTACTCACAAATCATTATTTAACTACAGTTATTTAAAAATATTTTTATATTTAAAGTAAACGGTGATGTTTGAAAACTAATGAGAAACGATAGGTAGCCTACGCTTCTACTGCTTCTTTTGTTTATCACTGCAACCAGATCATACTATTTATTGCCAAAGGAACGCAATATTGTAAGAATGCTCTCTAGTGGAGAAAAAATGAAACACATCAATCTGTATATTAATTCATTTTTGATGTCGTATACATTTAAGAAAGTGCAAACAGTGGTTTCTTTTTTTGGTGGTATAATCAATTGCTACAAATGTTGACATGTAAGCACTATTATATACAATCTGGTAGCCGTATTTGTTATAGGCTCAGTCACTGCAAAATAACGGTCAGACCTGTTCAGAATATTAAAAAGGAGGAGCTTTGCTTAATATATGATAATCCTAACGTTGATAATTATTTCGTGAAACACGTCTCTGATTGGTTGTAATACAGAAATCATTGAAACGTGATTGGTCATTGACTCCCATTTGGGGCATGAGTTAAATAGTCAACCAAACTATTTTTCCCAACATGAGATGAGGTGAAGGGTGATATAAAATTAGTGAATCTAATATATAAAAATGAATGTGTTGTTTGTTTGTTTGTTTGTTTGTTTGTTTGTTTGTACTTTATGCACGGCCATATCGTTGATTCGATTGTGATGGGGCTTTTTGTAAAATGTTCAGGAGATTCTCGGGATGAACATAGGCTATAGAGAGTTGTGATACTCAGCTCCTACACCCTTAAAAATCGCCCTTTGTAGTGGAAAGCGTGAAAAAGTAGCTCTTTGGACGCTTAAATGGCTTACGCTGCCTAAACCATAACAAATACACAAAATAAATGTACACAGAATTTAATATCTCAAAAAATCTCTACAAAAAAGTCCAGGGCAGGATATGTTTGTCTCTTACGGATAACTCACAATAACCATTTTTGTCTCTCATTGATGTCAAGAAGATCGAGACAAGTACGTAGATTCCTGTGCAAGCATAGCGGCACATGGCGGGTATTCTTTTGCGGATAACTGCAATAACGAATTTTGTCTTTTAGCTCATTTATGCCAAGAAGATCGAGATAAGTAGATTCCCGGGCAATACCTGGTAATCAGCACGGCAATCTTAAAATAATTTCGATATACATTTATAATTATTTTTCATTTTACTTATTCAACTAATCATAAGAAGATCATTAATTTTCGTCTTTCAGCTCATTTATGCCAAGAAGATCGGGATGAGTAGATTCTCAGACAACTCCGGATAAACAGCTCGGGGTATCTAAAAATAATTACGATATAAATATATCCATTTACTTATTTAACTAAACATAAAACACCGTTAATTTTGTATTTCAGCTGATTTATGCCAAGAAGATCGGGATAAGTAGATTCCCGGGCAACGCCGGGTAATCAGCACGGAGTATCTAAAAAATATAAATTTATTATTTTTCCTTTTACTTATTCAATTAAACATAAAAGCACATTAATTTACATTTATTTAGGCGTAGCTGCGTATGCCGGGTATTAGCTAGTGAGAAATAAAAATGACGTGATTGTAAGGAATAATTTAAAGTCCATTTTGTTGAAATTTAAGATAAGAAACCGGTGTCGCATTGAGTTGTAACAAACGCGACATTAGAAGAAAATATCTATAAAAATAGTAATTATTTGTGATGTTAACAATTAATTTAATTAAAACTGTTGTATTTGAAGGTATCTTATTTTATTTATCTTGTTTAAGACAATAGAAAAATAAATAAACAATATTATTGCTGTGTTTTTTTTTCAATATTTATAAATTTAGGTCTAATGCGACACGGGTAAATGTTAATTTATTGTAATAAAATTGTATACACTATCAAATTTGCCCAAAAAAAGAAAAAAAATATGGGGTGCATGTTGAAATCAGACAACATTTTTAAATTACAGCCCTCTAAATAAGTATCACTTGTATAAATAGACTATATATATTTTTTTTTTAATGCCACCAGGTTGTCTTTTATGACATTTCTGGTTTTCTTCCCTGACATTGGCGGAATTGTAATCCATTTAGGTTGGGGCATCTGGAAGGCGGAGTTACGTTACCCCGATGATATGCTAGGTGATAAATGATAATGAAGCGCCAGGAGAGTTTTTAACCTAATCTTAACCTAAATTCCAGACCATGGGCAACCACAGGATAAATTCCTATGGTTTAACCGGGAATCGAACCCGGGACCTCATTAACTGTAGTCAAAAACGCTGACCACTAGCCCATGAGCCTAGTCATATATACATGGGTTTTGCTTAACTGTTATGTTAGCCACTAGATGTCAGTCGGAACAAATTTCCGCTACCTCTTGTATGAATTGAGAATACTACATATATAAGAAAAATGTACGTTTGAATTGGAATATTTCAGTAGCTCAGGTCGTTAGAGCGCTAAACGTACAGAGTTCAGAGACTCGGGTGCAAATCCCGACTCAAGCATTCATTTTTTCTTTTCATATCATATATATATACATACAGGGGTGGAATTCAAAAGTCGTCTGATTTCAACGTGCATCCTCTATGTTTTTGTTTCCTTTTGACAAAATTTGATGATGTATCAAATTTCATTGTAATAAATTCACATTAACCTGTGCTGCACTGAAACTAAATTTATAAATTTTCAAAACATTACTTACAGCAAGAGTAGGCCTATCGATTTACGTTTTCGATTGTCTTAAACAAGAGAAATCAAAACATATCTTTAAATGCAGCTGCTTTAATGAAATTAATTATTAGCATCATAAATCATTACCATTTTATCGGTATTTTCTTTTCAAAGTAGCTCCTGTTCTATTTCAATTCGGCACAGGTTCTTGATCTTAAATTTCAACAAAATAGAATTTAATATATCTTGCAACCAAAGGAAAAAAAATTAATAGTGTGTGGAATGAAATACGGAAAATGGAAAATAAGGACCTCCCTAATGTATATGTAACGTTATTTATAGTGTATGATATATGAATTACAATTATGTTTAAGCCTTCTTTGATTTTCCATTATACAAAGAAACAAACAATTTGTTTCACATAAACTATTAATATAAAAGCCTATTTTCAATTTTCCGAGATCTTAAAATTAAAGCGTTAAATAAGATTTAAAAAAAGAAGAAGAAGCAGTGGAAATCGCTTCCTGCAATAGAATAAATAAAATAAAAGATAATGAATTATATGCTTCGTTTGCAACACTGTCTCTTTTTTTTCTGGATAATATCTGGAAGGCGGAGAGACAAAAAGATCGCAATGGTTTTGCTCATATAGGGTAAGGGGTGGGTGTCGAGGGAAGAGAATTTCGTAATCCCATGTCTAACTTCCCTGTAGGTTGTGTTGTCTTCCCCGTGGCGTATGTGAGTTTTAATCCTTTCCAATCGTACTTTACTGTGGGGTGCGAGGTGTGCGGAAACCGCAAGTTCTCGTCCACAAACCAGACTTGCTTCTGGATTATATCCCGTCCCTGTCTGTTGGCAGACTCATTCGATTACCAGGAATTACAAAAGGTCACACATGCGTAAGACACTCTTTCTACTAAGGGAACCTATTTTCCCCAATTGATCGTATTTTTTTTTTCTTTCTCTTCATCATCTTTGCCTGATGATTAAAGTAGAAGGAAGATATTTTATATTATTATTATTAGTCCGCTACTGTGGTCTAGATATAACGTCAGACTCAACGGGTCTGGGTTCGTTCGAGACAAGTAGTTCGTTGGGTGAGATTTCTTCGGGATATTTCCTCACTTGTGAGACAAATGTCGGGAAACTTTTTAAGATTAAAATATTCCTCGAACATCATTCGGCCATCATGAACATATTATTTTTGCCTTGTTTATTATGGACATATGAGTGAATGGTGTGTGTTTTTCTTAAATGTTCGTGTTGTCACGGAGGTGGACTTGGCATTAAGCTTATCACTCATTTAGATAGGTCTTCCATGTCTTTTAGTGGTCGAAAATATGCATATTGCCCAGAATTTAAATATAAATTATCTCCTGAATGCCCATGTTCCTGTTAGGCCCGGGAACGAGAGGTACGTAAAGCTGCTTTACTAAAGGAATGATTACATTTAAATAGAGATGGAGAGAGATTATTTTTTTATTTAAATAATTTCTTCTTTCTCTTAGCAGGCAACCTTACTATAACTACATGAAACTTTATCGAAGACATGCTGATATTTTGTGTATATAGATATATTAATAAAAGGAAATTTACGAATTACTTGTGTGTTTAAATTGATTGCGTAATGTATATATATATATATATATATATATATATAGGAATGGAACCTCGATTGCATAACCGTATAATGATATACACGACACATACTTCGTCGAAGAGAACATTATTGGTTCATAGGTCCGATTTTTCTTTTTTATTTCTCAACTAGTTTAGGATGAATTAATTCTAGGCCCTTTTTCAAACCGCACATTGAAATAAATATTATGAACTGATGTACTGTCAGTCATTTGTAATTCTATTATTGTGGAATTGGCATTTTGAACTACGCTTTTCTACGAATGTTTGTATTTCTGTACTACCTTAACCTACCTTTCTTTTGGAATGAAGCACTGTTAATTTATTTTACTTATAAGTTAGAACTTTATATATATATATATATATATATATATATATAGAGAGAGAGAGAGAGAGAGAGAGAGAGAGAGAGTTATGATGTGTACTTTTTCTTCCTTTTTCTTCGCCAACGCTCTTATAAGGTGTTTCTGAATTCATAAAAGTGTTTCACAACTCTTAATAAACTCGGTTTCTTCAATTCCTCTTCAAAGTAATACCAATTTATAACGGTTTATAACTGGAATTAAGTTATTTTATATTTTTATAGCTCTAATTTTTTATACATCAACCATAAGTGGACGTTTTAATACATAATTCAGTTAAGGCAATATGCCACAAGCCGGAAAGTCGGAAGTTCAAATCCCGATAAGATCAGGAAGTTTTAAACTGACCTAAACCCTCTGGCTGCACCATGAATCTGAGGTTGATCAAGTCTGTAACCGAAATGATTACCAGATGTTTGTTCCAGGAGTAAAGTCTGCCGTTAAACAGGGCTGGAAGCCCAGGTGATAACTCGTGCCGATTGTCAGAAATGTGGTAACTTCAATGCAATTACCTCAAGGACCTCCAGAGGCCTGTATTTCAGTTATAGATTTAGTCAACCCCACAGTCATGGTGAAGCCATAGGATTTTAGGCTAGTTTTAAAAAAATCCTGCTGTTATCGCGATTCGAACCTTCGATCTTCAAGCTTTTGGCATATTGCCTTAACAAACTAGCTAAACATAACTTGGAATATTTAACCAAATGTTCTCTATTTATTTGAACTTTTAGTCACTATGCTGTTAATATCAGTAATTTTGTTCATTCTTGTTCGTCGCTTCTGTTATCTGATGTAGTTTATTGCAGTGATAAAATAATTCACATTTTCAATAACTAGGTGGCTAATTAGTTCAGGAAGTATATATTGTGTAGGTTGCTTGGAAGGGATTTATTCTCTTTGACTTTGTGTTTCATTTAGAATCTGTTGCGTGTTATCCTTTCATTAGTGAGATGTGTTGAAAGCTCTCTTCCACCCCTACCTTTACATAACCAGGTCACTGAGGTTAAAAACAGAGATTAACGACATTGATCAGGGATGAGACTTCCCCACCCTTCCATAAGTACCTTCCAGTAATTAGATTGCGTTACTTTGTGTAATACACGGCAAACCTGCAGTCATAGGACACAAAGTAAAATTTCCTTTTACTAAAAGTCTTGTAAGCAATATTTAACAAAATGCTCCATTAAAACTTACTGAAATTCTTAGATTTAGATAAAAACTTCACTTTAATTTCTATCTTAAACTAAACTTCAGAAAATCTAACGGTACAATCACATTGTAAGGAATCGGGAAATTCATTAACATTCTCACGCTACCCATCTGCAAAAACAACTGTCCTCAATATGTCAATTTTCTTCTTCTTCTCCATCATCATCAACTTCTTCTTCTCCATCATCATCAACTTCTTCTTCTCCATCATCATCAACTTCTTCTTCTTCTTCTTCTTCTTAAATGGCACTACACTGGTCTCTCCCAGTTGCCTTTATCCTTAGATCTTAATTTCAACTTGTTTCTGACTACAGTTCATGAGGTCCCGGGTTCAATTCCCGTCAGACCATAAGAATTTTTCCTTAAAGGTAATTATTTCTGTGGTTGCCCATGGCTTGGAATTTAGGTTAAGTTTAGATTAATGACTCTCCTGGCGTTTCATTATAATTTAACACTTTCCAATACTGTTATTTTAACACAGTTCCAATAATGGATCATATTATAATATTATAATGATAATGTGAAAAGAAAAATTAATGTCTGAACCAGGAATCGAGCCGTGGACCTCTCGTTCTTCGTACGAGTGTGCAGACCACTACACCACTTTAGACATGGTACAAACATTAACATATGTGGAAAGAATTGTTAATGTTTGTACCATATCTAGAATGGTGTAGTGGTCTGCACACTCGTACGGAGAACGAGAGGTCCACGGTTCGATTCCTGATTCAGACATTAATTTTTCTTTCCACAATATCATTATAATTTATCACCCATCATATCATCGGGTTAATGTTACTCCGCTTTCTAAGTGCCCCAACCTAAGAAATGAATTACAATTCATATATCATAAAAGACAACCTGATGGAATTGGAAAAAAAAAATCCCAATATCATTGTAAAGATCTCAATCTGTGGTTGGTCATGGTCTTGAATTTAGGTTAAATTTAGGTTAATGACTCTCCTGGCGTTTAATTATCTTTTATCACCTATCGTATCATCAGGGTAATGTTACTCCGTCTTCCAAGTCCCCCAATCTAAGAAACGGATTACAATTCCCCCAATCAGATGGGAATGTAAATAAGTAATAAAAGACAACCTGGTGAAACTGAAAAAAAAATTCTAATATCATTGTAAAGATCTCAATATGTGGTTGCCCATGATCTGGAATTTATATTAAGTCTAGGTTAAGGACTCTCTTGGCATTTAATTATCATTTATCACCCAACATATTATCGAGGTAACGTAACTCCTCCTTCCAGGTACTCAAACCTAAAAAATGGATTATAATTCCGCCAATGCCAGGTGAGAAAGTCAGAAATGTAATAAAAGACAACCTGGTAGAATTGGACAAAAAAAATCATAATATGATTGTAAAGATCTCAAACTGTGGTTGCCCATGATCTGGAATTTAGTCTAAGTTTAGGTTAAGGACTCTCCTGGCGTTTCATTATCATTTATCACCCATCATATCATCGGGGTAACGTAACTCCGCCTTCTAGTTGCCCCAACCTAAGAAACGGATTACAATTCCGAAATATCAGGGAAGAAAGCCAGAAATGTTATAAAAGATAGCCTGGTGGCATTGAACAAAAAAAGTTTCCTAATAACATTGTAAAGATCTCAGTCGGTCTTCCTCACAATCAATACGTATAGACATTACGCTATGCGATCAAAAGTATTGGTATGCCTGACCGATTGGAACATAAATTCACTCTCTGTATCAAGCTTAACTTTGCCATTATCAGTATATGTATGATCATCAATCGTTTACATTTATTCTTCTTCTTTCGTAAGTTTCCTTTCCTTTTGCTTTCAGTTTTATTTGTACACTATTTCATAAATATTTTCCATTCCGTTCTTTTAATCTTCTGTGGAATTCCTTTTACATGGAGAGAAAATTATAATTGATGTCGCAGTAGCTTTTCTCCCGCTCTTTTACTGGGCTTTTGTCGGATAGAGTTCGAAGGCCCTGATCAGGAATGGAGGGTGAAGATCCACAAGAAGGTTCATATTCTATTTCAGATTTATTCAAGGATGTTCCATCTTCAGAATGTATTTCATTAACATATCTTCAAGTTGTGCACCCAACACAGTATTTGTTCCTATTGTTGTAGCTACTGTTTTTTTTTTTTGGATAGTTCAGTTTTCTAAAAAAGATGAAAACAAGTCGTTGTAGGTACTTCAAAATGATTCGATCCTTTCATATAACCCATTTTCTTTTCTCGATCCATTTATATAGTTTCAAACATCTTGTCTTTATACCAGTCTTTTCGTTTAATTTTTTTATTAAGCCGACGAGGACATTCTGAAAAATGTTAAGATATTAAAGAAACAAGTATACCACCAACTACGTATTTGAATCTAATATGGATTATTCCGTAATTGACCCCTAATGATCCATGTTAGGAATTTCGTAAGTGAAAAATCTTACCATCATTGTTTACGAATAACAAAACATAAACAGCAAAATTTCGCAACAATATAACAAGTAACATGCATACGACTACATAAACATATGAGGACTATATTATTACTAATTAATTAGAAATGCATAATATTTATGTACCTTAAGACATTTTCGAGCAGTGATAAAGCAAAACGCTCACAATGATGAAATCGAATATGTGTGAGCTTAAAGTGAATGAATGAGATAGAATATTCGTATGTATTGCATCCTGAACTGTTTGTTCTGGAAAAATTGAATTATACAATTTTAGGAATACTATTCCATATTTGGTCACTTCCTATATATAAAGTAAATTGATCCCACGACAGGCCTCGAGAGGCCCTTGGGGAAGTGGGAGGTTAAGGTTCCCACTTTTTCTGGACAATCGGCACTTGATGTCAACCGGGTTGTCAGCCCTGCATGACGGTCGCCTTTACCCCAAGAACAAGTGCCTGGTACTCATTTCCATTAGAGGCTGAGTCAACCCCAGGGTCATAGTGACGCCAGTTGGTATGGGTCAGTTTAAAAATCCTGATCCACCTGTTCTCGAACCCTCGACCTTCCGGCTTGTAGTGCGGTGCCTTAACCACTACGCTACGGCGTGTCCTATTATATATATATATATATATATAGAGAGAGAGAGAGAGAGAGAGAGAGAGAGAGAGAAAGAGAGAGTCTATATTGTGTGTGTGTGTCACCCCGTAGCCGAGCATTTTAAGGCATCATCTATTGGTGCATAGCTACGGAACTTGAGCTGGTTCGAGTCTGCATAAAGGAAGAATTTGTCTGATGGAATTTTGTCAAATCTAGGACCGTTGCCTTCCAGCATCTTGAGAAATTTGGGTAGCTACAATAAATAGCGGCTCCAGATTGAGAAATCCAGCCTAAACGCCTGGCGAACCCGACATACTGACCACGTGTCACCCCTATACTGGCTGGATAATCGTCCATCTCTTCAATTACACAAGTAAACGTGAGGTCAGAAGTCGCCTGGTAGGCAAAGGCCTCTAGGCCTATCGCGCCTTGGAGTGTGTTAGTATGTGTGTGTGTGTGTGTGTGTGTGTGTGTGTGTGTGTGTGTGTATGTGTGTGTGTGTGTGTGTATATATATATATATATATATATATATATGCATATGTGTGTGTTGTGTGGGGTTTGTTTCTATTTTTTTTTTCAGTAACAAAACTATTGGAATATCCCAGTCAGATTATACTTACAGTTATAATTACCAACCTCTGTTCGTAATCCTGCACCTGCATCTCTCCCTTCTTAACCCCGAAGGATGGACTACAGTTAAAATGATAAATCCTAATTCAAGAGAAGGAAACCCTTGCTGGCCGATCTCCTGTGGGAATAGGTAGTGTCCTGTTAGTTTGTATCCTACTGCCTGTAACTGGATACGTCGTGTTTCTAAAAGCTTAATCTGGTGGATGATAATTCCCGCTTCTTGTTAATGGACAAGTTCTGTAAAGGTTAATGTGTTCGCTAAACATATCACTACCTGACTCGGTGCTTAACTCACAGTTCCTACATCCTTATTTAATAAATCAGTTTGTTCTAAAGTTACGGTATTAGCTGCACTCATAATGTTATGTTACTTCGTGTCTGCGAAAATCAATGTTATATATACTAGGATTGTCCTTATTAAGTCTCCATTGTTCCATTCAAAAATAGCTCATTCCTTATTTTATGTACATAGGCCTGCATATAATAATATAATAATAATTATTATTATTATTATTATTATTATTATTATTATTATTATTATTATTATTAACCTAGTGGCCTCATGGGTGAAGAAATTTTCTCATGAAATTTTTATCATTATTATTTATTATTATTATTATTATTATTTATTATTATTATTATTATTATTATTATTATTATTATATTATTATTATCATTATTATTATTATCATTATTATTATTATTATTATTATTATTATTATTATTATTATTATTATTATTATTATTATTATTATTATTATTATTATTATTATTATTATTATTATTATTATTATTATTATTATTATTATTATTATTATTATGCTCTAAATAAAAAGTGATGTAACAATTACATGAGTTGATTTAAGTTGATTGTTATTATTAAAGTATTGTAAATAATTGCGCATTAGTTTATTTCAATATTTAGTCAGAACATCTTGAGTATAGTCATTCGGCATACTGTAGAATGCAATAGTACAAACATTAAAGTACAATACCAACAACAATAAAATACAACCTTATTTACAGGTAAAGGTAAAAATTCATTCCAAATGTAAAATGGAGTGTTAAGCAAATAAATTATCTATTAAGTTTTAAATACAGAAAGTGTTACTGTTTGTGCTTCATAGGGTAGCTTATTAAAGAAAGTTATATCTATTGCTTTATACAGGACCTGTACTGTTACACTGCTATTTATCCACTGTGTAGCATGAATAAAACCTTACACATTTTCATTGTTTATACATATAGCTACATATATATAATTATATATATATATATATATATATGGGTCATTTCATTTACCTATAATATAGGCCTACCATATCTTATATTTCATAAATGCGGAATTTGAAATTATTTTAAAATTAAAACAAAAACACTTCTCTTTTCTCAAATCTGCACTTAATCCAATATTCTTTATCCTTTACGATGTATATTATTTAAAAAATGTTATTTTATAATGATCAATGAGAGGATAAAAACTTTTCGATTTCAGAATTTGGGTCCGTATTCTTCTGAGAAAATTAAGCTATTTTTAAAATTCAAAATATTTCAAATCCCCCCCCATTTGTGAAGCAAAGTGGTGAAATGTTTAATCCTAAATAAAATATTAGTCTATCACTAAATACACAGAATGGTGCAAAAGTACATAGGATAAAGAAGGAGGCCAAAATAACAACTGTTACGTTCTAAAAAGCATTACATCGACCGTTTTCCTGTTAGTGGCACAAATAAGGTACATGTACACTCAGGGAATGCGGGTACTCCTGTATAGACCTACTGTATGTTCAGGAACATTCAATAAAGCCGGTTAGGGATCTGTGAAGGTTTAGCGAAAGCGACATCGACCCATAGGCCTTAGACTTGGAGATTTTTTTTTATTTATCAGAATTACATTGGCAAAACGCAATTTTTCATTGAAAATTAGTAATGCAAGTAGGACTAGCTTTTTTATTAAAATATAGGAACTTTAAAATATGTACATTTGGGTGATGAGTCATCATATCATTAGTAATAATTATTTGCACTAAAAGTATTTTTTTTTTAATTTTATCATCATCATCCAATGCTTTTGGAATAGAACTTTGGGTCGGTACATCTTCTGGATTCATCTGATCTATCCAATGTTCCTTAGATCTTCCTATATGTCTTGTTCCCTCAGGCGCGGCGTGTAGTTCTTTTCAGTTAACCCTAAAAATCGTTAAAATTTAATATAATAATTGAGAATAATGTTGTTCGTTTATTAATATATTCTTTCTATCTTAATGAATTCTGGACAAAGGATATTCCCAAATTCTTATTTATACATCGAGACTTGTGATTATGCTTTCTATTTACAATTTCTTACTTGTTTCTTTAATGGCCAAGTAATAAAGTTTAGATTGTTCTTTTTTACATATTTTATTGTTTTATTATTAGTATTGTATTGTATTGTATTGTAAGCCTATGTTTTCCCTTTACAGAGATTTAGGCGCTCTCCCCCTACAGGGAAGAATTTGAACCATACTAATTTAGTTACACTTGTTTTCGTATAGATGTCATTTTGAGTGGTACGTGGTCAGCGTTCCGCCTCATACTGACATCTAGGAAACCAAGGTAGTACTAGGACAGGAAAATTCGGTAAATTTTGCTTAGAGGCATTTTCATTCAGGCTTAAGGATTTTTTACGAGCCTGAAAATCTTCAGACTCGGGACCCACGGCTTAAAGTCCCTCCCGGAGGACTTGCTCCTTGGATTTTTCCGTCCTAAAAACTCCATCGACCCCGGCCGGGTTTGAACCCGCGACCCTCGGGACCAGAGGCAAGGAGCATAACCACTAGACCACCGCGGCCGACCTTTTATTATTAGTTTGTTAGTAATTTTATGCTCTTATCACTATTAATGACTAGAACTATTGCGTATGTACACCTTTACACTGGAGATTAACTTGCCGTCAAAAGTTAAGTCCCTCTTTGCGTAAGTTTCGTGAGCAGCATGCACTACATTCCTAAGTTGTGAATATTACATTATTTGTGTCGTACTCGGTGTGCATCAGGGGCTCCCTTGATAAGAGCTTATAAAAATTTACCCTCCACGATATCGATTGAATTCTGTGTCTAAGACTGAACAGTAGCCCTATGTACGAAGATTGTAAAACATAAAGAATTAAACTAATTATACCTCTGCTCTAAGGAGAGGTACTTTGAAGTTTCTTCCGTGATCAAGTTTCTTAAGGCAAGATTTTTTATTCATTTTTTTCCTTATTCTCAATTAGGTGTATGACCTTTTTCATGCGTCTAGAATGGTTTATGTTGGATATAGAGTTCAGTTTAAACACGTGTAAAATGATGTGTTTATTTAGATGCTGATGATAACATAAGTACATTTTTCATGAATTTAAAACAATCCATACTTTCCATCTTTTTTTCTCAATCTGTGTCACATTTTATTGTGGATTGTTTGAATGAAAATTAATTCCAGAATTTTGTTAATAATATACTGAAATAATTGATTTAACATTATGCGCATGCATGTAATTATGTATTAGCCTATATGAATAAATTACGAGAATGGTGAAACATAATGAATTTTCTCATGCAGTACTGATAAAAATATTTGATAGCCTGTCACATGCAGGACATTTGAACATTGATCCATCCCTTTAGTACTGTACACGGATTCCACCAGGGTTTATCCCAATAAATTTTCGAAAGTAGCATGAATGCTAACCGACAATACTTTTGTAAATATACATTCTTGAATGTAGAAATTTATACCGGCATGTGTCTTTTCTTTTCTCGCTCTTTCAAGAAAAACCCGTTAATTTCATTTAGAGTATTCTGTTTAGGTCGATCATTTATTAATACAGGCGTCTTACTTTAACTTTGGTCAATAAAGTCCAATATTGAAAGTCCTCATCCTAATTTCATTCAGTGAATATCAACATTGAAAGTTACCTTAACTTGATCATTATTGATATTTTTATTATATGAATTTAGATATATATTTAGTAACTTTCAGTTAGGTCGAATTCGTTGCTGATAACATGAATATGTTAGACACTAGTGTTAAATGCGGTTATTACAACTACTTTTATAGGCACTAATAATAGTTATATTAATTTTGGTCTGGACATCTTACCTCAATATTAATGTTGATTTGTTCTTGGACATGTTTCAAAACAATTCTGTTTTATCGTCAGCTTTCCCAAACTGGTTTTATTTATGTTGCATTATGTTTTTCAAAACAATTCTGTTTTATCCTCAGCTTTCCCAGACTGGTTTTATTTATGTTGCATTATGTTGCAACATAATGCAACATAAATAAAACCAGTCTGGGAAAGCTGACGATAAAACAGAATTGTTTTGAAACATGTCCAAGAACAAATCAACATTAATATTGAGGTAAGATGTCCAGACCAAAAATAATATAATTAAAATAACCTCAAAATAATAACTTCCTAAAATTAAATACTAATAATAGTGTTCACCTGACATTCAATTTTGCTAATTTTAACTAGGATTTCACAAATTACACAATGTCTTAAAATAATTAGCATTTATTAAGATGATATATACCGTGCGTGCCACTCCCAGCCGGACTTATATGCACGCTCCGAGCGGTCCCACTTCATGGTCATGAGTAGCCGGCCCGGCTGGGAATGGGACGTACGGTATAATTCATTTTAGTATTTTTATAAATGATTTATGCTACTGAAATATCAAAGGCCTTTAATAAACGTTTTAAAATTTATATTACGTTTTACTTACGTGAATATTTTTTTCTTCAGCTTTAAAATCTAAGCGTCAAAGTTATGTGGAAAGGAGTGTAAACCACATACACACATTCCTGTTGATTCAGCTTGGATTCGACTGTTTTTTTTTTCTATTTTTAATTTGCAGTAGATAAAGGAAAGGCAGTTTCTAAGTATTTACTTTTTTGCTTTAAATTATGAATTCCAAAATCTGAACACGTTGCTGTTATACTACTGTAAATGATTTGCATAAATCAACTTTATACTTCTTATTATCACATTATTTTTGGTCCTTCCTTTATATATTATTATTTTACTTTAAGTTAATTTAAAGTGAAACTTTTTTTGTTCATGTAACATGTATATTAAATCAATATAAAAAACATAAAATTATAAGAAGTTTTAGAATTATTTCAGTATGGATTAGATAATTAATATTTTATATAGCCATAAACGCCCGTTTGCTATAGCGGATAAGTTTAAAAAAGGAACATGGTAGTGTTTAAGAGATAAAGCATTACAATTTGACGTGGACGGAAAAACTTTAGCATGGTGTACGATGGAGTGTTTTATTATCAAACGCTTTGACAAAACTGTTGAATTTGTCAGTTTGTTTATCCGAGAACCATAATGAAAAATAAAGAAATCATTGCACTTTTAACTGTCCGCCCTTGTGATGTTTAATGCATTGGGCCATTCCCGTAAATTCCATTCTGCTGAAGTGACTGTGCTAGCGTGCAGCTGAATCCTTCTAACACAGTATTTGAAGCTCTCCCCTTTTCTATATATATATAGCAGAATCAAATTAAAACAGGGGAGGTACTGAAAGAGGCAGTTACTCTTTTGTAGTACTGTAATAGTGGGCTGGCATATTTGACGAGTGTCGCTTGAATTCGACGTGCAGGTTCTCTCCACGTCTGAAATTGTACGTTTAACAACGTCGGTTTTAAAGCTGTCTGTGAGGATATTTTTTCAGTATGTAAAGCTTTTTCCTCTCTCACACACACATTTACTACCAGTCTGGTTTGGTTTCACCTTCTCGGAAGCAAGCGTCCTACTGCGTTAAATGTGTAGATATATATTTGCCACAAAAAATAAATTTCTCGTAACAGCAGCTGTGATTGAGTACTCCAGTAGGTATACACTAGTTGTTACGTAGATACAAATTTACGAAGCTTCAAGATAACAGGGAAATGAAGTATACATTATTTTAGATACTAGACATCTTCACTGGCAGTTCTTTACTTAAAAGGAAAAAGAAAAAATAGATTATATTTGATCACTGTGAAAATAATAGCTCATTTGATTTAAAAGAATAGATTAATTGCAATTTTTGACAATTCTCTTTAACATCTTAGGTCTCGATACTGTGATTAAAAGTAAACATAAATATTTCGCACGTAATTATGGCTTAATTTCCCTTCATAAATAATAATCAGTATGTCAGAAACCAGTTTGATCAAAGTAATATATATAAAACCAAGGTCGTAACGAATATTTCAAATCAGAGGTCAAAAGTTGGAATTTTTTATTTCTGACGCTATGATATTCCAAGAGATAAAGAATAATTGAATGATATTTATAAACATATATTTTTAATCCCATAATATACGTAATACGTTAATTTTGCTTATTAAAGATATTTTACTCCTAATTTTAGTATCAGTTTCAATTTTAAGAAACCATCTTTATAAATGTATTTTTATAGAATATATTTCAATTACAATTTGAATCTTTTAATGTATTTACATCAAATTCAAAAATGAATTGTCTGTATCACTTTGTCCTTGTGGGAATCCTCTAATGAGGAATGTTTCATATAATAAATAAAGAAGTGAATGAAAAGTTATCGGGAAAGATACCGGTTAAAAAAAGTGTCCGACAGGGACACTCTCTACGCCATTATTGTTTAAATTGATAATGAATGATTAATAGAAGGTGACATAAAATGGCGAACAGTGAAGTGAAAATTGTATGTTATGCTGATGATGCTGTCTTCATGGCAGATCGTGAGGATGACTTGCGAAGATTAGGTCTACTAAATAAATTCCGTCTCAGCTGTCAAAAATTTAATTTGAATATATCATCTCATAAAACTAAATATGTAGTCATAGGTAAAAATTCTTTGAGACGTAACTTGAACTTGAGGGAAGGATGATTCAGCAGGATACGGTTTTTAAGTATCTGGTAATTAAGATAACTAGTTGGTGATCACTGCAACATGAAGTTGTATGTCAAGTTAATATGGCAGCTTGTTGAATGAATGGTATAATTTGGAAGAATAAATATTTAAATAAGGGAATGAAAATTATAGTGATGAAACGTATAGCTGTTTGGCCGATAACGGATATCGGGCCATCCTTGAAGCCGGATATCCGGCCAAACATTGCCGATTGGCGCATCGTAACGAGAAGCTCGCTAAGGTGGCGTACAAACGATCGGGCGGACTCGGGCGAATGCGGTTATTTTCGCTCATGAGCATGACTTGTTGAATTGATTGCAAACACGATCGTTTGATTTTATTAAAAACATGTTATTCTAGTTAGAATTTATTATAAAAGTATTTTTGTAAGTAATTCTAAAAAGATTTAGCGACGAAAAATTACATCAGTAAAGAAAAGATCGCCTTTATGGGAATATTTTGATACAAACAGTGACGATTCAACGTTTGATGTTTGTTTCTTATGCAATGTTAAAATTTCTCGTGGCGGTTAAGGAAAAAAAGCAGGTATGTATATACCAAACAAAACTAGCATATCTTTTTTTCTTTTGTTTTTAATTGTTTCATGGAATCTATTTATCAATTGGATGTTATGGTTAGGTAAGTAGGTGTAGGTATATAATCTATGTAGAATTCGTCTAAAACATTTTGACAGGTAGCTACATAATATGAAAATAATATATTCAAGAATGTTTTATTAACGTTATTGGTGTAGATTGTATATGCTTTTATATAAAACATAACTTTTTTTAAATTCGGTATCTAGCCGGATACTGGCTTATTATCCGGTATCCGACCGGATAGTAAATTTGGGCCAGATAGCCCGGATGCCGGATAGTTACCTATATCCGTTTCATCGCTAGAAAATTAAAATATATAATGCAATGATACGGCCAATACTGACCTATACTTCAGATATAGGTCTAATACTGTAAGAACGAAATCGGCTTAGAAACACATGAGATGCATACACTAAGCAAAATCATACATAAAACAAGGAGGGATAAAATTAGAAATGAGGAAATAACGAGACAGCTGGACATTCAAGCAATAAATAAATGGGTGGTATTAAGAGAAGATATTAATGGAATTTGCATGTATCTGGAATGGCACCAGACAGAATGGTTCGTATATCAAGAGATAATCTACCGACAGGTGGAAGATCACCAGAATGACCAAAGGAACGTTGGACAGATTCTCGGTTTCTGGACTGAAAAGGCTGTAAGCCTACCATAACTGTGCAGAGAATAATAATAATAATAATAATAATAATAATAATAATAATAATAATAATAATAATAATAATAACAATAATAATGCCTATAAACAACTATATTCTAACTGATAAAAGTGGTGGTCAGAAAGCTCGATAAATGTAATGCAAAAGGATAATGAAATTGTATCAGGCATACCGTTGGTATATCTTATGCAAGACAGGTAGATAGGAATCTATTAGGCCAAGCAATTCCTTATAAATTATACTGTATTTCATATATATTAAACGATCATATGTATCTCCATAGCTGGTTAGTCTTATGAAAACCAAAACACTTTATAGCAAGTAATATAATTATATATTTAGCAATTTAGTTTAAAGCCGAAGATCAAAATTTCCTTCTATCTTCAGAAAAGGTGAAAGAAGTTTAATTTAGAAACTTACAATCTGCATTTTATACCTGTCATTTCTCTAGTCTGCAGACATTTTTGAATCAAAGTACCAGATAATGATTTATTTGCCCTGTCAATTCTATTTAAGTATAATTCAACATAAAAATTAAAAATTTCGTTAAAATACATATCATTTATAAACAGGGGCACCCAGATTTATGCCCAATAGATCTGTATAAATTTTCTCTTAGGGTCAATTCTCTTTGTGCGTCTGAAGACTTGCCAAATGAATTAATTATATTGAGCCGATGAAATGAAAAGTTTGAAACATTTAATTAAGGGATTAAACTGATAACTTTTTTGGCGATCTCTGTCTCCCTTGCACGGCTCTGGTTCGAGATTCGCGGGGTTCAAATCAGGCCGGGATTTTTTCAGGATGTAAAAGTCTTGAGCATGTCTTCTTTGGGAAAATACTGATACAATCTAACATACAAAAATGAATTTTTGTTTGTTCGTACTTTATGCGCGGCCATACCGTTGATCTGATTGTGATGGGGCTTTTTGCAAAATATTTAGGAGATTCCTGGGATGAACATAGGCTATAAGAGAGTTGTGATACTCAACTCCTACACCCTTAAAAATCTCCCTTTGTAGTAGAAAGCGTGAGAAAAGTAGCTATTTGGACGCTTAAATGACTTAGGCTGCCTAAACCATAAAAAATACACAAAATTAATGTACACAGAATTGAATATCTCAAAAAGTTCTACAAAAAAGTCCGCGATTGTATATGTTTATCTTTTACGGATAATTCACAATAACTTTTTTTTTGTCTTTCATTGATGCCAAGATTTAGACAAGTACGTAGATTCCTGTGCAAGTATAGCAGCACATGGCGGGTATTCTTTTACGGTTAATTCACAATAACGAATTTTGTCTTTTACCTCATTTATGCCAAGAAGATCGAGATATGTAGATTCCCGGGCAACGCCGGATAATCAGCACAGGGAATATTAAAATAATTACGATATATATTTATAATTTTTTTTTCATTTTACATATTCAACTAATCATAAGAAGTGCATTAATTTTTGTCTTTCAGCTCATTTATACCAAGAAGATCGGGATGAGTGATTTCCGGACAACGCCGGGTAAACAGCACGGGGTATCTAAATATAATTACTATATCTGTCTTTCGTTCTACTTATTTAACTAAACATAAAACACATTAAGTTTCGTATTTCACCTCATTTATGTCTAAATGTAATTACTTTATCTGTCTTTCGTTCTACTTATTTAACTAAATACAACACATTAATTTTCGTATTTCACCTCATTTATGTCAAGAAGATCGGGATAAGTAGATTCCCGGGCAATGCCGGGTAATCAGCACGGAGTATCTAAAAAATATAAATTTATAATTATTTTTCCTTTCACTTGTTCAACTAAACATAAAAGCACATTCATTTGAATTTATTTAGTCGTAGCAGCGCACGCCGGGTATTAGCTAGTTCATACTAAATTTCCGTTGAAGTAAATAATCACGAAGTAAAATACTAAAATATATGCCTGGCAGATGCCGTCGTCCTTAAAAGTTCTTAATTTTGTTTTAATTAACCTATAATTGAGGACGACGGCACATGCCAGGTACACTGATATTTTAATATTTTACTTAGTTCTTCCGGAAAGTAAATAAAACCATGGTCTCATATCGTACATTTACGGAACATAAAATAACCTCAAATCTGAAATAAGAGACCTGTGAAGAAATTTTGTCGGTTCTTTCACGTTGAGAATTAAATTGCGATGCTAATAACCAGGACCGATAAAGAAGGTCTGGTTGAGTGGTAGACAAGGCCTCAAGGCCTTAACTCTGCCAGGTAAAATAAAGCTATTATTATTATTATTATTATTATTATTATTATTATTATTATTATTATTATTATTATTATTATTATTATTATTATTATTATTATTAAATAAAATGATTACCTGTCTAAACATGATTTCTTCCTCCAGTGACCTACCAATTATTACTATAAGCAGTATAAAATGTTGATTCCGTTAATTTTACGTCCGTTGATCACCCTGTTGTTTGGCGCATTTCTACGTATATGACTCGCACACGTGCGTTAGCTGTAAATCTAGTCTTAACATAGGTCTATTGTTGGACTCCTTTAACTTTAATGTAAAATAAAATATAATGTTCTGACCAGCTGTTAAACAAATAAAGTGCATGGGCCATTCAGACTTTCTATATAACCAGAGAATCCTTGGCAACACAAACAAAATGGAAACAAGTCTCTCTAGACACAGTTGGAAAAAGTGTTTTTGTATTTTACTGTAATGTTTACGAAGTAGAAAGGAATTGTTGTACAAAAGGATTAGACAGCTTGTAATTGTACCAGTAAGAGATGTACCCTGAGCCATGTTAGAATTTAATTACTTAACTTTCAGCGCAGTGTTGCAATATTCCACGCAAAACTCCAAGGCGCGATAGGTCTAGAACGCCCTTGGCATATCAGCCGGTTGCTGGCCTCACATTCACATTGTGTTAATCACAGAGCTGAATGATCATCCAATCAGTTTAGGATTGACATGTGGTCGGCATGACGGATCCCCCAGCCGATTAGTTTATTATATCAACCTGGAGCCGCTACTTATTGTAGTTACCCAATTCATCATAATGCTAGGTGGGCATAGGTTCTATACTGGCCGAAATTCCTTGAGAAAATGTCTTTCCCCATGGCGACATGAATCAGCGCAAATCCCTAGCTCTGTACAATAGGACATAATGCCTTAAATCACTCGGCTATGGCAAGAGACAGTATTCCATGTTCCAGAAGGCAAGTTATGTAAGATGAGTGCTTTAATCTTTCAGCCTCATTCGGAAGTAGACCTATTGTCCTCCTCCAACGAGTTTAGCCTCAAAGGAATGTGGCGTGGGGATGGATACTGGATGACAACACCAGTTAGGAAGGAAGTTCAATCATATTGAAAATATTCGCCCTATTTACGAAAGACACAGTCACAGAAAACCGCAAACTCAAAACTGCATATTTGTGAATAAATAATACTTCCCTTTCATTCGGCTGTAGGAACACAATAAAACTACCTGCAAGAGTAGTAAACCGAATGGCAAGAATACCCTACCTCCCAGCGCTAACCTCGTCGGAGGAGGACAGTAATTCACCTTTTAGTCATTGATTTATTATTACTTTATTTAGCAACGCACTTTAATCGCTAACAATCGAATAGCTGTCACATTTTAAATTCTGTCGTGGAAAAATCCGGTTTTTCCAAAGAGGGGCGGCTCTTTTCTCAGGCTTGAATTTCACGTGCCAGTATATCAAACAAGTGATCCACGGCATTGGTTCCCTTCCTAAAGAACCCATACACAGAAATTTTAAATTCTGGCTTGAAATGATCCGAGTTTTTTTCCCCCCAAGAGGTCTCTTTTCTCAGGCTTGAGTTTCACGGTGCCCTATTATCAACATAGGGATCCACGGCATTGGTTCCCTTCCTAAAGAACCCATACACAGAAATTTTAAATTTTGGCTTGAAAAGATCCGGGTTTTCTTCCCAAGAGGTCTCTTTTCTCAGGCTTGAGTTTCACGTACCGTATATCAGCAAGTGATCCACGGCATTGGTTACCTTCCTAAAGAACCCATACACAGAAATTTTAAATTCTGGCTTGAAAAGATCCGGTTTTTTTTTTCCCCAAGAGGTCTCTTTTCTCAGGCTTGAGTTTCAGGTGTCGTATATCAACAAGTGATCCACGGCATTGGTTCCCTTCCTAAAGAACCCATACACAGAAATTTTAAATTCTGGCTTGAAAAGATTCGTGTTTTTTTTTCCCCAAGAGGTTTCTTTTCTCAGGCTTGAGTTTCACGTGCCGTATATCAACAAGTGATCCACGGCATTGGTTCCCTTCCTAAAGAACCCATACACAGAAATTTTAAATTCTGGCCTGAAAAGATCTGGGTTCCCCCCCCCCCAAGAGGTTTCTTTTCTCAGGCTTGAGTTTCACGTGCCGTATATCAACAAGTGATCCACGGCATTAGTTCCCTTCCTAAAGAACTCACACACAGAAATTTTACGCCCTGAAAAATCTCTCTAATCCAGCCGGGTATGAACTCATGAATCTTAGAACCATGGGTGAGCTGGTATCCACAGAACCTACTTTTTTTTCATTCAAATGGAATTATCAAACGACAGTATAGGAAACAAATGCCCGTAGAAACTAATTTATGATTACACAGTATAACAGCTGAGGCCTCTCTGCACTATAACAATGAAAACAGGGTTTGGAATTCTAGACATAAAACCAAATTTCAAGTCGCACATAAGAGATGTTTGCGTCCTTTTTTAGGTCTAAGTAGTGGGATAAAAAAAAAGTAAGTGGTGTTGTTCGTGAAATACTACAAGTTAGAAACAGTAGAAGATACCCAAACATATAAAAATATTGGTTAAATCACCTCCACAGAATGAATTCAAATAGCATATATACCCGGCGTTGCCCAGGAATCTACTTATCCCGATCTTCTTGGCACCAATGAACTGAAAAGCAAAAGTGGTTATTGTGATTTATCCGCAAAAGATAAATATTTAGATAGATACTGTCGCGGAATTTTTGTAGAATTTCTTTAGATATTCAATTCTGTGTATGTATATTAATTTGGTGTATTTGTTATCGTTTCGGCAGCATAATCCATTTAAGCGTCAAAAAAGTGAATGTTTATTGCACATTGATACTTTTTTATCTCCGGCTCTATAGTGCATTCGGAAATATGTTATATAGGCCTACGCCAATTGTCTCAGAAAGTTCTCTAAATGATGATGAAACCCCCATTCAAATCGGTCAAGTAGTTTTTGGGTCCATAAAGGACAAACAGAAAGACACAGTCATACTCCTTTTTAAATATAAAGATTGCTAATTAAATGTGTTTTCATGTTTAGTTGAATAAGTAAAATGAAAAATAATTATAAACTTATTCCGTATTAATTTTTAAATACCCCGTGCTGGTTACCCTGCGTTGTCCGGAAATCTACAGGATTAACAGAGAGTAAAGCAGTGAATAGGGATTTATGGCGAAGTAAAATTTACGGTGTATTCCTAATAAAGAAAGAAAAAATTACTATTTGCCACCCGCAATTCTTTAAATTTTTGCATTGAATTCTGTGAAAATTAAATAGTGTAAGTAATGAACTTTGGCAGACAAGCGTTGAAAATAAAGAAGCGTTAAGCTTGGCGTCTTGTAATGAGACTTCCACCCCTGAAGCCGTTGAACTCGACACAGAATCGTCGTCGCTGTCACTGGCACTACTCTCCTGACAACCCACTCACTCTCTCCTCTACCTTCCATCCTCTTTCACTAAATGCCTTACCCCTTGCGTACAAAAATAAATTAATTTAGAAAGGAAACACTGTTGGAAAAGCTTTTAACTAACTCGTTAAAAAAATAATTATCATGGAAATCCAGATGGACTTTTTTTATTATTTTGCGTTCCTCCTAGTCTTATAAAACGTGTATACTCTGGAACCTGTCCAGTAATATTAAATACTAGTTATTTAATTACCACTGTTATGGATTCAACTGGATTTATTAGGCTTAAAGGACCTTCGGGACTTGGAAAAACTGGTAGCGGTTTCCTAGCCGAGCGTTAGTATGAGGATGTACAGTTTACATGCATTGAAATAATACAAAAGGAGTCTTATCTTAAACTATTTTATTACTAAAGTTTAAATAATTAGAAATCCTAAATATCTCTATCCCTAATTCTATTCTAAGCCTATATTAAACTACAGTACTCTCTCGGGGATTGAGAAAGGGAGTTGTGGAATTTTTAACTCTAACCGAATCTACATAATTAAAATATCCCTTGTTGAAAATATCGTATTAAAACAGTCTACATGTGTAGACTTCTATCAGAATAGTTAAGGTAATTGAATACAAATCTAAAAGAAATTGACTACATTATTAAGAAAAATGGTCGGTGACTTACCCTCCAGCAGTACACACACAGACAGACCCGAGCCCATCACTTCTCAAGTGTTATATACTTCAAAATGACCTGGAGTCACCCATAACTGTACAACCTAACATTCCAAATGAACTAAATGTAGGGATGTTTACAGTTAGCTTACACAAGACTATGTCTATATTCCATCTCAACAGACTACAGCCTTTGAATAATTAAAATAATCTATAAAACAATAAAGAATCCATATAAGGAACTATGTATTTATTACATATTCCCCCCTTCTCAATCCCCAGAAAGGGTCTTTTAAGGCCCTTTTTGGGGCCGCTGAAGTTGTGTACTTAGACTACGCACAAGCTTTTTAATTGATCTGGATTTTGTTTACATTGATACTACAGATTTGCTCTATCTCCTGTTCCTAAAGCTACCTAACTCTTTCTAACATATGATTTACAAACAGTAATTTTAACAGGAACAATTTTTTATATTTTATGAAATTTAGTGTGTTCAAGTTAATCCATTTTCTCTTTACAATTTACCGTAGTTCCCTTCCTCTATATGGGACATAGACGTGTTCATACTTTATCAACCACATTTGTCTGGTTTTCAAATTACATCTGGAAAATGGATTAGCCTGTCACTCCGAACCTGAAACAAGAAAACATATATAAAACACAATTTATCTACTCTTCTTCCTTTTCAACTGTTCCATAGTTCTGTTTTCTTCAATGCTGTTACTTTCACACACTGTCATTCTGAGAAAAGAAAAATCTAAAACTTTAATTAGAGCTTATCACTTTCTTCACAACACTCGGCTTTCCCACTAGCCGCGTTCACCGAGAAACTTGAGCACTTAGTTCTTGTTTGGCGCCGCGCATGTCCGCGCTCATGCTGATCTAATACAGCATCCCTGGTTGAATCCGATGCCTGGGACCACGTTCGATGATGGTATCTTCCTTCGGCCGGGAGAGAGCCATGCCGGATACTGGGTCTGTCCTTTGAAGTTCTCGAGACCAGCAATTCTTTCAGGAGCCATGGATTATCCGGAGGATAGGTTTAATGGGATTTCTGTGTTTTTATCCAATTTCCTTACTGTATATTACTGGTTGGGAATTATTATATGATCCACGGACGATCAGAGGTTCGGTTTGATATGGTTAAGGTATTTGCTTGGTCTCTCATGTCGCACCGTATTGACTGGTGGACATTTCCCATGTTGAATGACTATCCCTGATGTAGTAAGTCGTACCCGCATAGACCCTGTCTTCCTCCTTTTTGTTCTTGGTATCAGCTAATCTATGTTTCGTGGTGTGGGGGATGTCCTAGGTGACTCAACATCCTTCGTCGTTTCTAGTTAGCCCAGTCGTGCTCGTAGTGTCAGTTCGTGTGCGTAGTCGTTCTTCTTGTGCTGAGGGTTTTCTCGTGTGCCGTTATTTTTTTTTTGCTGTTTTTTTTTCTTTTTGATTTTTATTTGTTTAAAACTATGGGTTTGCACTACCTTTTTCTTAATAAATTCCATATGGCCTTTTAGAAATGAATCAATAGTACCTTCTGGGGTCTCAAAACCAAATCCTAGTTTCTTACTAAGAATAGTATCCCTCTTAACTGAACCCCGAATCTTGAGCAACCATGTACACCTTTACTTTTATAATTTTCCTACGTTCAGTTCCTCTAAATTTACTTTTAGTTAGTCATATCTCAATGGTTACAACCATCAAAATTTGTATTTTGCAATTTTTCTCCTGTTTTTTATTAATTGGAAAACGGGAAAGAGTGCTCTTATGCCTATCAATTCTGTGTATAGCCATCATCACAAATATCAGTTTCTAAATAATTTGTATCTTCCCTAAAACTTTCAATTTGACAGTACTTCAGGTGTACATATACACATAATTTCCATAATTAGATCGGACGATATCTTGCTATATTTAGCAGGCCTAAATTTGGCCTAATTCCAAGGGTTTTATCTAGTCCCGTTCTTTATAATAGAGTCCTAGGTTCGACTGGGTGCGCTCGTCGTCACATCAGTCGGAAAGACATATACTGCACTTATTAACATGTAAATGCTACTTGACCAAAGCCGAATTAGTCCTTACAAACACCAATTAATACTCGTATCCTGAATTTACGTCATCGTTTCCTTAGGGTCCTGAGTTTGAGAGCATTCTTTCCTTTCTCCACTTCTGAAATAACTGCCTCTATTTCTTAACTCTCCCTTTCCTAGTCTTAATTGTTCTTGAATTGAGATATGATTTTTAAGCTACTTGAGTCTGGACAGGGATTCAGGTTTTCATTATTCATTGGTTTAATTTTCCCGGACTATCTGATCTTACTGCTAATATATCAATCCACTTAGTTTAACCTCTGAATCCTTACTGATTCAATTTTAGAAGTCACCGTGATGTTACGTAACCTGATTCCTTGTCCTCATTCTCCCTTCTGCTGCCGTAACTTCTGATACGGCGTGCTTTACACTCTTACCTCACCTAACTGTTTGTTTGATTGGCAAATTCTCATAGCTGATTTGTTGAACTTTTATACTTTTATTTTTCGTTTGTATACTTTATTCCCTGATTGTTTCTTGATCTACATGTGTTTAAACTGTTTTTTTTTCTCTTCTTCTTACTTCCGGGATTTCCTTGATTTCCCATTACATACATATCATCATTTATTGGGGTTCGATTTTTTTTTCTTCTTCTTACTCTGAAATATTTTACCCACGTCCTACGCCTGCGTTCTCTCCTTACTTCTTCTTTCACTCGGAACTACTCCTATCTGTTCTGCTTGTATCCTAGGGGCTCTACTTTACTTTAGACTGCTTATGCGCTTAAACTTATCTACACCACCATAGGTGTTTAACCTCTCGTTTTTTATGTCGTCCTCTTCCCTTTCCATCCTAGGTCAATCTGTTCCTCTTGGCTCTACCTGTCGATGGCACAATCGTATGTATGTGCGTTTCCCAATTTTCCTTTTGCTCCCTCTAGTGCACTAGTGTTTCCGGTGTTATTTTGCTAGTATTTGTTTTCTACCCGTTAGGACCATATTCATGTGTGCGTACGACTTTTCTTCGCGGTTTTCCTGGCATCCTGTCCTTCCTAATTCCATCCTTTTCTTTTGTCTTTTCTTAGAAAGCCTGTTGGTGCCTCACCGAACAACTGCTGCGTCAAAGGGGCGGATTTGATCCTACTTCCCTTGACGGGGTTCGTTTCTTGCCCACTTCAGTTCCTAACTTCGGGTTCATTAGAAACTCTGTTGGTTCCTCAACGAACACTACTGCATCCAGAAGGGAATTAAATCCTATCCTCCCAGACGGGGTTCGTCTCTTGCTAACCTCAGTTCCTAATCCCGGCTATGTATTCTTGGGGTGGGTTAGCCAATTCACCGCGCAACGACCATGAAGACCAGAAATGGGCTCGACCTCCGACATCGGTACTCGGTTATTACCTTGCACGACCACGAGGCGGAGGCCGGGATGCTCCCATCCTGTCAACAGTGACTCGGTTCCTTCCTAACCCCACCCCTCTCATCTTCGCGATTCCTGTCTCGCTATTTCTCCTGTCGGGTGAGCCAGCGAATTCACCGCGCAACGACCATGAAGACCAGAAATGGGCTCGACCTCCGACATCGGTACTCGGTTATTACCTTGCACGACCACAAGGTGGAGGCCGGGATGCTCCCATCCTGTCAACAGTGACTCGGTTCCTTCCTGACACACCCTCCTAATTTTCCTCCCTCGGAAATTTCCTTAGGCAAGTTGGTGACCTCACCGAACAACTGCTGCGTCAAAGGGGCGGATTTGATCCTATTTCCCTTGACGGGGTTCGTTTCTTGCCCACTTCACTTCCTAACACCCGGGTGCCTTCTTCTGCTAAAGATTCTATATTTTCTTTCAATTCCTTGTTGTCCTCTGTTTCTAAGTGGTCTTTTGCCACTATTTCTCCGATGCCTATTTGCTCTACCTGCCGTTGTTCCCTGGTCCTAAACGTCAGTGCCAAGCCGCCAAGGTTTTATGGCCAGTGCCCCAGGATCACCGAGGAGGTCTGTGACTCCAGATCCTTTTATTACGGGGGTGTCCCACCTTCCGATTGCGCACTCCCTAACTCTTCCCTATTCCTCTGTCTCTCTCGTCTGTGCACTGTTTCCTCCTAAGGGTCGCTGTTCGCATCTCTATCCCAGTGGCTCTAGCATGTGCCGGGCCTCCATCAAGATAGAATGCCTCCCTTGCTTCCTATCCTAATTCTGTTACTCTTCTAACTTATTGTGGGTTTCTGTGTTATTTCCCTAACATCGCTTAGCCAAGATTGACCTAGGTTACAGTCTGTTCGCTCGTTTATCTTTATATGGTTCCGAGTGATTTGTAGGCCCAAGTCTGGCGAGCCTTAAGGCGATCTAGTGGTCATTTACTAATCTAATTAAGTTCCAAATCCCATATGTGTGTGTGCGTGTGTGTGTCTATTCTCAACTGATCACTAGGTCCACTGATATGCTATCAGGGTATACAGAGGGAGAAATCTCGGCCGCGGATTCTTTCTGTTTCCTCCTGTATGCACCTCAGTCAAGTGTCATGATTCAGCCGAGTATAATAATTGTTGTGTAATTTCCATTAGAAATATATTCAGTGTAGCCCTTGAAATCCCAAATTGTATATGATAATACTCTCCACTAGATCGATTAAGACACCCAACTATCGGTGAAGTATCCTAACCTCCATTTTCTAAATTGCTATGGGAATAAATTAATTTATTTGTTTTCGATCATTTCTGCATGTTTGTCACTCGATAATTCTGGGGAAATCTTTCAGCGCTTGTCCTATTCTTCATTGCGTTTCAAAAGTTTATAAATTTTCCTAAGTTCCCATGCCCCTCTTCCGTTCTCTTTGTAATACATTTTCAAACCAAGTTGGATAATGCACATCCTCCCTTCTTAATCTGAGCTGTCGTCACTCCTTATTTCTTGCGATGTTAAAATAATTTCTACCCTCCGTGTTGGCATAACTGTTGGTTAATTGAACCTATCATTCGTCTTCCGTTATAGGCTTAACATACTACATGCCTCTATCTGGATTGCTTTCACGTTATCTTCTCGCAAACTGGCCTACTACTTATCCCGGAACCCATTCACTCTTAAATGAGTCCTAATTGCTGAAATTGAGATTGTGGTTTCCGTTATCTTTTATTTTATTCATAAACTCAAGTCTTATTTCTGGTAGTTCGCTCTTATTTCATCATCATCATTATTATTATTGTGGTTTATTAATTTACCGCGAATTATTATTATTGTTATTATATTTATTATTATTATTATTATTGTTAGTTGTAAGTTTACTGTGTTTTATTATTATCATTATACATTATTAATACTGGTAATTTGATTTTATTTTATTTATTTATTTATTTTTTTTATTATGATCGTTAAGGTTTATTGTTATTACTGATGTCTGTTATCTTTTTATTAATAGTATTAATATAGTATTTGTCATTATTATTATTGTGATTATTATTGTTATTATTATTATTATTTAAATACGATATAAGGATTACTGCTAGTCCTATCTGGTATCTCAGTATTACGATCATTTAGGCCTCTTTCCTTTTAATAGTATCCGCCATCCTTTAATCTAATGATTTCTCCTATTACTAGATATTATTTTAATATAACGTATTATGCTTATCATTATGTTATTGCAATTAGTTTTTATTTCTTACTGGTATTACTATTATTATTATTATTATTATTATTGGTAATTTTTCTGTGAATTATTATTATTATTATGCAGTATGACTGTCAACTTTTATGGTTATTACTGATGGTTTTTTTTTATCATTGTTTATTTTTCTTATTAATATAGCTATTATGGTTATTATTATTATTCTTATTATTATTATTATGATTATTACTATTTTTATTATCATTTTTTCCATTATTAGGTCGATTAGTTATCCTGGTTTACTTTTATAGCTCAGATTGCCCGTTGATTATTCACTGAGTCTCGGTCATCCTCTTTACCTCATGACCTGTCTTCGTAATCTGATGCTCCTTTATACCTGCCAAACTGCTTTATTATTAATTACTCAGTAATATTATTTAATTTAGTTTGTTAAGATTACTCGTAGTTGGTCCATATTTACTTGTGGTTCTCATAATCTTTGGGTTTAATTTATTGTAGCGATTACGATTATCTACTCACTTCCTCAGTTAGTTTCATTTACCCTCCATGTTGTACTTTTAAATTAGTTAGTTTAAATTCACAGATTATTAGCTTATTTTAGTAAGGTTATTATTTATTATTTTAATGATATCATTGTTTATTGGCTATTTATTATTATTAAATCATCCGTTGATTGAGTTCTAACTTCCCACATGTTCTCATTCCTCAAATATTTCCTTCATCTGGAATATATGTAATGTAAGTTTTTTTTTATTTATGATGATCGAGCGTTTACGGATTAGGTTAAACCACTAAGTCTGCTTCACTCCTCAAATATTCAAAAACCTGCACTTGAATGACAAGAAATTATTTCCAGGGTTCTAGGGTCGCGCCGGCATTATCACCACGTTTCAATTATCAACTTCGCTTGCTACAATAAAAGGTCTAAAAGATCTACGACTAGATTGCTCACTTCACTATGAAATTAAAGAATCCAATAATATTATAAAGTTTATCGGAACAGTTCACAATCTTACAAAAAATGCTGCCACCTATCGAAATTATATTGTTTTAAATATGTAGTCGCAGTAAAAGATAATCCTAAAACAACTAGACACCCTTGACTTAATCCAAACTCTTCACTGCATAAAAATCTCTCTGGGGAAACTGCAAGTCACCATTCACCATATGGGTATTCAAACATTTACTCAAAAGTCCTAAGTAATGCATAAAGTCGGTTGAAAATTCAAAAAAAAATTATAAGGTAGATACAACATAAGACTTATAATTCACAACAGAAACTCAAAAAAATATCCTGGTTATGCAGGGTTAGGATTAATAGACAATACCCTGTATTTATTCATTTATTTTTGTGGATATTATTATTATTTTTTTTTTGAAGTGAGATTTAAATTAGACGTAATTATCGCCACACTTATATAAAAGACTATTTATGTTTCCTAATGTTTTTAAAATAAAATTTTATAGGCACGTTAAGTTATATAATGTTTGTAATTCCTAGTAATATTTTTTTTTTTTTTTTTTTTTTAACATCTTCGGCCCTATCAGTGTATGTTTATTTTGCCAAACATAATGTTCTATTATTATTTAATTGAATACTTAGTCTACTGCGGGCAAGGTCGTTTACTCGGACAGAGAATTATAAGAATGGTCAGCATCAAGGTTCCCTCAGCAGTACTAACTATTTTATGAATCAACATCATTTAAATCATTATAATTCATCGACTACCTGTATCCAACCCATTAGTTAGTAAATTCACCGCTTATGATTATTAACGTTCATCGACCGATTCGATTAGATTAGTTATCTTCTTCTGTTTCTAATTTATAAGGACGTCATGCGACAAATCTGTGTCCTAGATCGAACCATCAGCGGACATATCTTGTAACAGTTGTGGAAGGTTTTCAGAATCTATTTTCAATACACCGTTACGAGATGTAATCTGATTTCCGTTACGGGTGTCCCATCCAAGTATAATTTAGGTCTATTAACTTTAAATAAACTCCGTTGAAACCAAGATTTTATCTAAGTTAATTATTTATTTTGTAAAGGAAACTGAGTTCCGTGAGCCACTTTTATTTTATTTTAAATAATTTTGTTATTTAATCTGTAAAAGAATCTAAGTTCCCTACTTCCATATTTTCCTTCGATAAATTAGTTATACGAGTTGCGGAAAATTTCCAATTTACTCCCGACAAATGCTAAATGTTCCTGACTTGTAAAAAAGGTAAAATAATTTATTAGTTCAAGTTCCAATAACCTAAAATAAATTTTTACACTGCGCTATTCTGGAGAGATTAACCAAATACTGAATACATTTTTCCTGAGTTCGAATCCAAGACTTCTAGTGACGACATCCTAGCCAACACATTACACGTGTTGCCGGATCAATCTGTTTAAAAAAAAATTTGATACTCTTTATGATTTCGGATATTTGATCTGATGATGTATAATGCCGATCGAATTATTTGAATCTATAACTCCCTCATTCAAGTTGGAAAATTTTCAGAATCTTTATCAAAATCCCGTTAGATAGCCTCGCATACGGGGACATATTTCAAACTAAATATTCCTCGGACATATCTTAACATTCCTGCTAGGAATATACTTGTATTATAGCTAATTTTGAACACTCCGGGCTTACCGTTCTCGGACAAGAAATCAAAAAAACAACTGGTAGTCACCGTATGTGAAAACTCATTTTACTTTTTTTTTTTTTTTTTTTGACCTTTCATAACCTAGCCTTCACTCCAGCCGCCATCTTGTAACGCTAGTCACCAGAGTTCGAACCCGGGACTCCTTTCTCTAAATATTTTCTTAACAAACCCTGTAGTTACCCCGTAAATTATTTCATAATTGCTACATATATATATATATATGACCTGTCATTTTCCACTAATTTAAACAACGTCGGTATGATTTCGACTTGACATTTAGTATTGCCAACATAGGAGTGACACAGTCCGTTTATTTATTTAATCTCCATATTAATATATTTCCAACGCATGCAGAAAGCAGAAACGATCTGTTCGCAGGAAAGATCTAAAAATAATTCCTATATAACGTTACTAAAATTTCTCATTTAATTCAACATTTCGTTCATATGTTGGTATCGCTTGAGTTGCCCTGAGGTAATTAATAACCCGAGACATTTAAACCATTTGTACTTCAGTATTATATGGAAGTAATTTCCACGAAGGTAATTAGTTCATGCTATTTTATTCGCAATTATTATTGCAGAGAAATTATTTTATTACTATTATTATTGGTTACAATCACCATCGGCAAAAATATTCATGTTAGTATGATGGCGTGTCATCCCCTTCCACAAGCCACGAGTTCGGTTCGCATACGTCGACATATCCCGTTTCAGGCCACGTTTCAGCCATGAGTTTTTGCCAATGTATAATGGTTTTATATTTTTATCCTATTCAGTCCTAACAGACATATTTCCTACACAAAATAAATAGTATACTCTCTTACTCTACCATGCACAGATTTACAAGAAAAAAAAAATAGTTGCTCAAATTATAACTACGTTGAAAAAACAATATTCTCTTTTTTCCACAACTTCCCTCTCTCTTCCAAGGTCTGATTAATCTAAATCCCAATCCAGAATTAATATCTTTTTATTTATTTCATCTCTATTAAATAATAAATCTCCTATGTTCTACATAAATCTTACACTGCTGATTTTAACCTAAAAATGTACGTATCACAAACTTTTAATTTTTATTGTATTCCAAACGGTCCAGAAAGCTTGCAAGGGTCCGTTTCCCTATCATAAAAAAATAATAAAACATTATTATGTGATATGCCACCGCCGCTCACCAATGTTATGGGTTCAACTGGATTTATTAGGCTTAAAGGACCTTCGGGACTTGGAAAAACTGGTAGCGGTTTCCTAGCCGAGCGTTAGTATGAGGATGTACAGTTTACATGCATTGAAATAATACAAAAGGAGTCTTATCTTAAACTATTTTATTACTAAAGTTTAAATAATTAGAAATCCTAAATATCTCTATCCCTAATTCTATTCTAAGCCTATATTAAACTACAGTACTCTCTCGGGGATTGAGAAAGGAAGGAGTTGTGGAATTTTTAACTCTAACCGAATCTACATAATTAAAATATCCCTTGTTGAAAATATCGTATTAAAACAGTCTACATGTGTAGACTTCTATCAGAATAGTTAAGGTAATTGAATACAAATCTAAAAGAAATTGACTACATTATTAAGAAAAATGGTCGGTGACTTACCCTCCAGCAGTACACACACAGACAGACCCGAGCCCATCACTTCTCAAGTGTTATATACTTCAAAATGACCTGGAGTCACCCATAACTGTACAACCTAACATTCCAAATGAACTAAATGTAGGGATGTTTACAGTTAGCTTACACAAGACTATGTCTATATTCCATCTCAACAGACTACAGCCTTTGAATAATTAAAATAATCTATAAAACAATAAAGAATCCATATAAGGAACTATGTATTTATTACAACCACTTTTTAGATCTCTGTTTCTGGAATTCTAATTCGATATAAAATGTTTGATCAACTATGCATTCTTAAACTGTCACTATTAGTTTACGTTAGTATCCCCAAAGTTAAGCACAATAAAAATGTGTTAATTCACCTTAAGCTGGTATTATTATGAACCGCTGGTTTTTTTAGGCTTAAAGGACCTTTGGGACTTGGAAAATCTGGTAGCATGAGTTATCTAGCCGAGCGGTAGTATGAGAATGTACAGTTATATATGCATACGTGTTTTGAAATAAACAAATTGATTCTTATTTTAACTATTTTATTTCTAAAGATAAATAATTACAATCCCTAAGCATTCTAGCCTTAAATAACTAATCTAAGCCTATATTAAAAACTACAGTACTTCCTGGGATTTTAGAGAGTGGGAGTTGTGGAATTTATAAATCTACCCTAATCTACATGTTTAAAATTGTTATGTCCCTTTTGAAAATTTAATATCAAAATAGTTAATTGTACTTGATTCCCTTCCAAAAATCCTTGCCATTCTGTTAAGAAAACATGGTAGCTTGACTCACTTCTCAGCTGTTCTTCGTAGCACAGATAGACACGAGACCCTCACTTCCCCAGGGTTATATACTCAACTTGACCTCTTTCCACTGTCTAACTGTACTAAATACCACAGCCCTAACAGTAGTACATTCCATAAACTAAATGTAGAGATTTACAGTTAGGCAAGGAAAACTTTGTTCTGAACTCTATCATGTCTAAAACTTTATTTCAACAGACTTTGCTTGAATAATTAAAATAATCTATAAAATAATTAAATATCTATATTAAATACTCTATGTATTCATAACAGGTATAATAAGTATATAAAAGCTTAATATACAAATGTATAGGCTTACCGAACATGAGAATTTTTTTTAATTGCCGGTATATATAATTTCCTTTAAAGTAGAATAAGTTACTTCGACACTTGCGTATATGCCTATTATTTTATATGTGTATCACTTGATACCTTTATTGTTATTGTTGCAATATTATAATATTATTATTTTATTTATTTCACCTGATGGAGTTAAGACCGTAATGTCTTCTCTTCCACTACACCAGGGTTAAATTATACATGTAATAACAATTATGAATTATTATCTACAACTTAATTAATAATACATAATAAGCATAGGCTACACAAAATACAGTTGACAAGGAAAGAACAAAAATATAACAATAATAATCTATAATTTGATTAAGTAAAAAAGTGTAAATTTTAAAAGACTAATAAAAGTAGGCCTATACCTGGAATGTTAAGGTCATAACATTCCCCGAACATCATGAGACCATCATAATCACACCCATCATACTCACCATATTGGCAAGAATTATACCTAATTGTCTTAAATGTCTGCGTTGTTTCCCAGATGACCCAGCGTTGAGTAGACCATAATATGGGGATGCCGTCCATGTCCGTATGCGGTCAAAGTACAGAGTGTCCCATTCAAACCTCTCACATTTTAATTAATCATAACTAACAAAGTATCGAATTATGAAACAAGGCCGGTATTAAACGAAACAGAAACTCAAAGAATTTTTATTGCCACACACTAAAACACCTCTATATGTGCACCATTAGTTGCACGAACAATATCAAGTCTATGATGATCTTGCAGAAGATTTCCGGGCTGTTGGCCGTGGTCTTGAGGCTTGTAGTTCCCCAACGTTTCGCCAGAGACTGCGTGCGGTATCCTCAAGGGTTGTCTAGGCTTGTATTTCCCCAACATTTCGCCAGAGGATGCCGGACGCAGTCTCGGGCGAAACTACAAGCCTCAAGACCACGGCCAACAGCCCGGAAATCTTCTGCAAGATCAGCATAGTAACTCCGGCCGTGAAAGCCTAAGTCAATATAATATCAAGTCTGTATTCGATTTCGTACCACGTTCTGTTCAACATGTCCATTGGTACTGTTGCAATTGTGTCAAGGACACGGGTTCATAAATCATGAATATCTTGTTCTGGAGTCGCAAACACATAGCATTTACGTCCCCCAGAGGAAGAAGTAGTTCAGTGGAGTGATGTCTGGCGAACGTGGTTTTATGTCATTATTGTCCAACATGCGACAGATGAATTAACTGCAACAATGAAAACAAAAATTCTTTGAGTTTCTCTCTCTTCTAATACCAACCTCATTTCACAATTCCGCATACTTTGAGAGTTATGATTAATTAAAATGTGGGATGTTTGAATAGGACACGGTGCATTATAGGATCTCAGAATCAGATTTTCAAATATGTCGTATCCCTGTAAGGGCCAGAGATCTGGGACATACAAAAGTTTCTTCTAAAGTGGCTAAAATAAGGCAGAGAGATGGATGGATGGATGGATGGATGGATGGATGGATGGATGGATGGATGGATGGATATAGATAGACAGACAGATAGAAAGATAGACAGACAGATATAAAGATAGACAGACAGACAGACGGACGGACGGACGGACGGATGGATGGATGGATGGATGGATGGATGGATGGATGGATGGATAGATAGATACATAGATAGGTAGAAAAAGTTCACATATAATTAATACTAGTAAAATTTACCTGCTCATTTTGCTTAGATGTCCTATTGATAGTTGCATATTCTATTATGTATTATTTCGCTTCTGAGCAACAAACCTCTTCCTTAGTGAACTTGATGCAGCCATCAAACACTATACAATATATCAGCTATTCCATATCGATCAATCTCTAGTACTCTGCTGATAAACTTGTAATTAGTTTTCATAGTAGAGAGACAAAACAGCACAAGCACAAGTTTACGCTGCAACTTCATGAGATACTATTCAACATTATGTTACAAATCATGTGCTTTCAAACATCACCAACTCCATCCAATTACATTAGTGGTTGTTAGTACACTCAGAAGGATTAAAAGTAATTGGAACTAGCATCACTCTATTCTTATAAACACAGAAAAACGAAGGTAGTGTTTATACAGGTATGAATTTGTGGTTACGTATGTTATTCAGTTAAACACAAACTATGAATGAAGAAACACACAAACGGTATACGTCCAATAATAATGCTGTTGTCATACAGCGAATAGTCAATTTAGTTATCCCTTTATGTTTATACGACATTGCTCTGTATTTGAACGAGTATTATACGACACAGCGAAACGTTTACCTCCAGTCATAGCAGCATGTTGCTGCGTCGCAAGTACGTAGATACTAACCATGTATAGTCAGGAACAAATAGTAAATGAAGCACTTACCCAGCTTACTTACGGTATTGCACTGCACTCTCTGAAGTCACAAACTGACGCGAAGCGAGTGTACATGGGATGACACGGCATTAGTTTGCAAATCATCCACAAACGAAGCAGGTCAATGTTCTACTGTGTTGGATAGTACCGTGTTTACACCAAAATATCGATGTAAAAACAGAAGGCCAATAATTGAATCGTACAGTAGTTAGTTTAGAACTGCCAGAGAATATAGGCCTAAATATAAATAGCAACATTGTAATATACAAATCACCAGTTTCAATTTACATTCTTATAAAGTTTTAAAATTGGCCGCGGTGGACTAGTGGTTATGCTCCTTACCTCTGGTCCCGAGGGTCGCGGGTTCAAACCCGACCGGGGTCGATGGATATTTTTAGGACGGAAAAATCCAAGGAGCAAGTCCTCCGGGAGGGACTTTAAGCCGTGGGTCCCGAGTCTGAAGATTTTCAGGCTCGTAAAAAATCCTTAAGCCTAAATGAAAATGCCTCTAAACAAAATTTACCGATTTTTTTTGTCCTAGTACTACCTTGGTTTCCTAGATGTCAGTATGAGGCGGAACGCTGACCACAGACCACCCATAATGACATCTATACGAAAATAAGTGTAACTAAATTAGTATGGTTCAAATTCTTCACTGTAGGGGGAAAGCGCCTAAATCTCTGTAAAAGGAAAACATGGGCTTACAATACAATACAGATAAAGTTTTGTGTGTCTGTGTGTATCTATTACTGCAATAACTCAACAGTATAACTATATTATTTACCTAAGAAATAAAATTACAGAGAGAGAGAGAGAGAGAGAGAGAGAGAGAGAGAGAGAGAGAGAGAGAGAGAGAGAGAGAGAGACAGAGAGAGAAAAAAAAATAGTGTAATACAGTAAAACTTGTTCAAAGCGGAATTGCTTGGGACACAATTTTTTCCACGTTAGACAAAATTCCACATTATACAAAAATATTAATAATCTTAGATTATAGAGCACCTTGTGGCTTAATTGTAGTTCCGCTGCCGTTGAAAAGTGAAGTATAGTGTGTACGAGCGATTTCTACGGTAACGCGCGAAAAAACAGCCCCGTTTCGTCAGCGTTAAAAGTGTCTCTTACGCGTATCCTGAAATTAAAGTATGCAGTTTCGGTTTCCGTTCACTAACTACACTTTCGTCCACATCCTTTGATTTCACGAAATTTCATTCCACACTACATTGTGTCGTTTTTTTAAAACCGTCCAGCCAACTTGAAGATGCCTTGAAATCGTTATTCACTAGGGATTTAGCAAGAGCTAGTGCTTGAATTTGAAGCATCGGTCTGAAAATTTGGAAATTTATCCTCAATCACTTTCACTTTTGGTTTAATATGTTTTGGCCATTTTTATTCCGTAAAATCAGAACGCCACCTGTGAAAGATCAGTCTCAGAACTTAAACTAATATTTAAGATTTTATTGTACAATGGTACTTTGTAAGACAGGTATCTGAATTTCGCAAAAGAGTGTGAGGCCGAATGAAAATTTCAGGTATAGGTAGAATCTCTAATTCACCCAGCGGCAGGAATCATTCCTTTTTTTCCCCTAACAGAATACATTGAAGTGGAAACTAGTTTATTTCTAAGTCTGTTTTTCCGCTTTATAATTTCTTTTCATGAATTGTGTAGAAATATCCTTCCGTTTCCGCGTTGGACAGATTCCGTTTTATGCAAAATAAATACACGTAAAATTACTATTATTTCGCCGAGACCAATAAATTTGTTCACATTGGACAGATTTCCGCATTATTCACGTTCCGGATTACACAAGTTTTACTGTATCTGTTTTACGGCTGTTACAGCATGCAAACCGTGTATAAACGAACTACATAGAATAAGTCTGATTATAATTCTGTATAATTATAGAGAAGTTAACAGACAAGTAATTTCCGAAAGGAAACCCAGGATTTCAGACAAAAATATAGAGGGTGGCATAAGTCACTTACCACTTCACATGGTTGCGGCATGGTCAAACACTCGATAATAATGGTGGTCATTTTTCAGGAACAAGGTATCTTAAAAGCTAATTCACTGAAATTCATTCTAATAAATTATGCTAGGCTAAAAAGACAAATATAAGGTTAGAATGAGTCAATATTGTTAGCATTTTCGGTTAACTGACTTATGCTGCACCTGTATATCACTTATCTAATATATAAAGATTAATGTTTCTTTCCTTGTTTGTTCATACTTTATTCGCGGCCATACCGTTCATCCGATTGTGATGGGGCTTTTTGCAAAATGTTTAGGAGGTTCCCAGGATGAACATAGGCTATAAGACAGTTGTGATACTCAACTCCTACACCCTTAAAAATCGCCCTTTGCAGTGGAAAACGTTAAAAAAGCAGCTCTTTGGACGCTTAAATGGCTTGCGCTGCCTAAACCATAACAAATACACAAAATTAATATACACAGAATTGAAAATTACAAATAGTCCGCTACAGCATATGTTTATCTCTTAAGGATAACTCACAATAACCATTTTTGTCTTTCATTGATTCCAAGAATATAGAGATAAGTACGTAGATTCCTGTGCAAGCATAGCAGCACATGGCGGCTATTCTTTTACGGATAACTCACAATAACGGATTTTGTCTTTTAGCTCATTTATGCCAAAAACATCGAGTTAAGTAGATTCCCGGGTGACACCGGGTAATCAGCACGGGGAATCTTAAAATAATTACGGTACACATTTACAACATTTTTTTTCATTTTACTCACTCAATTAATCATAAGAAGTACATTAATTTTTGTATTTCAGCTCATTTATGCCAAGACGATCGGGATGAGTAGATTCCCGGACAACGCCGGGTAAAGAGCATGGGGTATCTAAAAATAATTACGATATAAATGTTTCCTTTTACTTAACTAAACATAAAACACATTAATTTTCGTATTTCAGCTCATTTATGTTAGAAGATCGGGATAAGTAGATTCCCGGGAAATCCGGGTAATCAGCACAGGGTATCTAAGAAATATAAATTTTTGCTTTTACTTTATCAACTAAACATTAAAGCACGTTAATTTTCATGTATTTAGGCGTAGCAGCACGCGCCGGGTATTAGCTAGTCTAATATATAAAAATGAAAGTTTGTTTGTTTGTATTTTATGCGCTGCCACATCGTTCATCCGATTGTGATGAGGCTTTTGGTTATATGATAGGCCTATAAGAGAGTTATAATACTCAACCCCTTCACCCCTAAAATCACCCTTTGTAGTGAAAAACGTGAAAAGTCGTTTTTTTTTTGGACTCTTAAATGAGTTACACTGCCTAAACCATAACAGATACACAAAATTTATGTATATAGAATTGAATATCTAAAAAAAAAAAAAAAAGTCAAAAAAGTCGGCGACAGCATATGTTTGTCTTTTACGGATAACTCACAATAACCATTTCTGTCTTTCATTGATGTCAAAAAGATCGAGATAACTAGATTCCCGGAGAGCGTAGCAGTGCATGGAGGGTATTCTTTTTCGGATAATTCACAATAACGAATTTTGTCTTTCAGCCCATTTTAGCCAAGAAGATCGGGATAAGTAGAATCCCGGGCAACACCAGATAATCAGCACGGGGTACTTTAAAATTATTATGATAATTTTATAATTATTTTTCCCTCTACTTATTCAACTAAACATAAAAACACGTTAATTTTCGTCTTTCAGATCATTTATGCCAAGAAGATCGGGATAAGTAGAGATAATCAGCAAAGGGTAGGCTATCTAAAAATAAGTAGGCCTACGATATAATTGTTTCCTTTCACTTACTGAACTAAACAAAAAACACATTAATTTTTGTCTTTCAGCTCATTTACTCCAAGAAGATCGGGATTAGAAGATTTCACGGGCAACACCAATATTCAGCACGGAGTAGGCCTATCTAAAAATATTTACGATTTACATTTACAATTATTTTTTCCGTTACTTATTCAACTGAACATAAAAACACATTAATTTTCATTTATTTAGGCGTAGCAGTGCACGCCGGGTATCAGCTAGTTGTTTATAAAATAAAAAAAAAACTGGTAGAAATTACTTACAATTGTGTCAAATTACATGATAATGTGCAATAATAACTTAGAGTTTTGTGTGATCTTGTTTTCTTTGCGGTCCGGAACATTTAAATAATAGAAAGGAGAAATTATTGTTTCCTTAATTTAGGGTTGGGTTAATCTCTGAGCATAGGCGTACCGGCATTGAATAAGACAGCAATTGTTTTGTTGGAATTGGCACTTCTATCAGCAAGTGTCAAACAGTATAATTCACATTACTTCATAACCGATTAATTTATGGACTCATTTTTAATGGGTTTAAATAAATATAATAATATCCAAGAAGATATAAATAAAACAACACAAAATGCTAAGAAATGCTATTTTTCAATAAATAAAGTATTTAAATTCGAAATATTTGAAACGTGAAACAAAAATCAGATTGTATAAAACTCTAATTAAATCTGTGTTAACTTACAGGAGAGAAACCTGAGTTCTGACTGAACATGACAACTCTCAACTGGCTGATTTTAAATAATGGACCAATTAAGGAAAATGCTTTATATAATGTAAATAACACTAAGAAGTTAGGACTGGGAGTAAACATTAATAAAACCAAATAGATCTTCACATTATATAATGGAAATGGACAGTTAATGTCAAATGAGGGATATTTTGAAGAAGCAGATCCAAGGTATTTCTGACAAACCATAATCTAAGTTATAAGCTGTTAATTTTTTAAAACTCGTGTCCCATCATTAAAATAGGTGTAGGCCTATTGCATGGTATGAGATGCTTCTGACTATAATCTCTAAATAAGGTCTAAAGCTACTCCATTCCATTCTATACATCTAATTAATTTAATGTTTGATTGTATCACATCTAAACGACTCCAACAACCAATTGATTAATCTCAACATGTTTTCTTTAACTAGGTTCCCTAGTAAACCTGCAAAGCATTAGCATAAAATTCTATGATCGCGGTGAAAGATCTTCCCTGGGACAGAATTACTATGGATGGATGGATATAGGCCTATATATATATATATATATATATATATATAATACTTATGTAGCCTATGTGTGTTTGCCACTCTACTCGTCCTAAACGACTGGACCGATATTGATGAAATTTGTTGTGTGTCTGATTGGGTCCCTCGATGGTTTGAATTCACAATTGGACCCTAAAACAATTAGATGTAGGAGTTTACCTTAAGTGAAATTTAAAAATCGCTCTGGCGATCACATTTTTCGATTTTTCACAACGGAACTCAGTATGTCCTATTAAAATAAACCGAGGTACGTTTTTTTTTTTTTAAATTGATGAAATCCGACAATTAGATGTGGAGATATAGGCCTACCTCAAAATCCGAAACTGCCTAAACGCCTGGACCAATTTTGATTAATTTTGTGTGTGTGTGTGTGTGTGTGTGTGTGTGTGTGTGTGTGTGTGTGTGTGTGTGTGTGTGTGTGTGTGTGTGTGTGTGGTGTGTGTGTGTGTGTGTGTGTGTGTGTGTGTGTGTGTTTTTGAGTGGGTCCATGGATGGTTTAGATTCAAAACTGTGCTCTCTAAAACCATTAGGTGTAAGAGTTTACCTGATGTAAAAATTTTAAAATCGTTCTAGCGATCACAATTTGTTGTGTTCCGCAACGAAATTCAGTATAGGCCTATCCTACTAAATTAAAGGGAGGTAGGTATTATCCAAAAATAAGCGAAATCCGACAATTAGAAGTGGAGGTTTACATAAAATCCGAAATTAAAAACTAACAACTGCCATGTTTGGTTCGTCTCAGCATATAGGCCTACCTTTAGCTAGTTAGTTGAGAAAAAGTTATATTTGGTACTCATATCCGCGTATTAAAATGAAAATGAAGTATGAAATTGTATGAAATGGCTTCAGCCTTTATTTATTTTGTTAGGGAATCAATGAAATCCAATCGCCTCTCACCGCTGGGGTCCCGAGATCGAGACTCGGTCACTCCATGTTGGTTTCGTGGTGGACGAAACGGAGCTAGGGCAGGTTTATCTCGGGGCTTCTCCCGTTTTCCCCTGCCACAATATCATTCCACCATTTCTCCATACTCATCCATTTCGTCCATCTGCCCCTGTGATGGTGGCGTGGTCGGCCGGTACCCTTGTCATTCACAGACCTCTATATAAGGGGTTTCATCTCATCTCGACCCGACCCTGAGTTGGACACGAGTTGAGGATATATATTTATTTTAATTTAAAATGAGCGGCAAAATTGGCTAGAGAGAGAGAACAACTTTGATAACACTTGCTACGAATATATTTCTCAGGTCTTCTTCTTCTTCTTCTTCTTCTTCCTCTTCTTCTTCTTCTTCTTCACTTCACGGGCTAGGCAAAGTGCCTGTTCCGCCTCACAGTTGTACTGTCCATCCTTTCACTGGCCTTCCTACATTCCTTGAACCTCTTGGCTTGTAGTTAAATGCTGCTTTTGATAATCTTGTTACGTTCATTCTTTTTACATGACTAAACCATTTTTCTCAAGTCGTATCATGGATACTGGCGTGATGGAATCTCTTAGGATCAATTGAGCACGAAGTGAAAAGTGTCATTTTTTGGCACAGTAAGAAAATTTAGATATGGCATAATTGAGGTGCATTGAAAAAAAAAAGTATTACAATGAGAACTTCAATATGGTATTTATTTCCCGTTTTCAAACGTACAGTACATTAAGTTGTCTAAGTTAATAGCCTTATAGTGTATTTACAGTGTGTGGGGGGAGATTTAACTTGATGCTAAATTTTAATTGTACAAAGGACGAAATCGCGCTACACTGAGAGATATATAGATAGGTTCATAAATGAGGGAGAGTAAGAGAGAGTTTTTGTATACATGTTTTTCTTGTGTGTTAATGTATATGTGTGTTGTTGTGTATACACTGCAGACTTAGACTACATAATATATGAAACGGAAATAAGCACGAACGGCCAAACAGGCGCTCGAGCGCTCATAATGTAAATGCGAATATTGTATGTTTTCTTGAAATATATTTATAAATTCTACAAGCTACTTCTCAATAATACATTCATTAAATCGCATAAGAAATTGTCAGTCATTCGCTCTCAGGAAAATGTTAGTAGAAACACTTGCAATGCCCCATTTTGATTATTGTGATACTCTTTTTACAGACTTAAATATTATTTTCACTCAAAGATTTCAACGTGTTCATAATTCTTGCGTACGTTTTATTTGTGGTATTCGCAAATTTGACCATGTTACACCGTCCCTGGAACAATTATCGTGGCTTCGTCTAAGAGATCGTAGGACTGTCTATTCCCTATCCCTTCTCTACAAAATACTTCACATATCATCGCCTAATTATGTATGACGCCGCTTCATCAGACTATCCGACACACATAATCTTGACATTCGATCCCATCAGCACATTGTCCTTTATATCCCTCCTCATCACACTGTGTATTATTCATTATCTTTTACAGTATCACTTGGCAAAACATGGAATTCCTTTCCGCCCTATGTAAGAGACTGTCAAACTATAACATCCTTCAAAAACAAACTAAAGAATTATTTAATAAATATCCTTAAGCCTAAATAAAGAGGTATCTAAGTAAACCTAACCTACTTCCTTCATCCTAGTAATACCTTAATTCCCTACTTGATGTCTCATTGGGTCGATATGTTGACCGCATACCATTCATGACATCTCTAGGGAAACTATATTAATTTAGTATAGTAACTTTGAATAAAGGAGAGGCTAAGGCCCATATTTGGGCTGTTACGTCATTGCAGATAGGTATATAGATAGATAGATTTTATTATTTTTGTTTGCTTTCTTAAGAAAGCAATCGTGTAGGCCTACGAGCTTTCAGATGCAAAATATAATAATTAAAAAAATAGATGCATATTTATTAATGCATAACTCATAGTATCTCCACCTGTCCACCGCTTTGGTATCGAGGTAGCGTTCTGCCTTGTCACGCAGCGGGCCCGGCTTCGATTCCCGGTCGGGACAGGCTCCTGGGTGAGATTTTTTCGTGGTTTTTCCTCACCTGTAAGACAAATGTCAGGAAGCTTAGGACCCAACGGTCCCCGAAAATCATCCGACCATCATTATCATCATCATCCTTCTTCGATTTGGAAAGCAATGGGAAGTTGGGAAGTTACCACACTTACAATTGCCTAGTAAAGCTGCAAAGCATAGCATGAAAATTCTATGATTTCAGTGAAGGACCTGCCCTCGGGCAGAATTACTGTGGATGGAACTCATAGTGTAAATAAACACTTAAATTTAATATTAAAGCACCGTTGAGTTATGTAATAAGATATTAAATATAAAATTGGTACCTGGTAAGTCAGTCGTCCTCAACTAAAGTATTAAACTTCATCAAGTAATTCCAATATGCTTTCAAAAATAATGTTTTATCTTCTGAAAATAAGAACATACCCGCAGACATAAACCCGTTGTACCACCTATACAACACCATCAGTACCAGTTAAAATGTAGAAGATGAAACATTGTTTTTAAGGCCTCCATATTATTGGAATAACTTGATGAGGTTTAATAATTTAGTTGAGGACGCTGACTTGACAGGTACCAATTTTATATTTTATATCTCATAGTGTAAAGGGAGTGAAAAACGGAATTATAAACAATCATCCCATTCTCACTTGTACTAGCTGTTGTTTAATTTATTTATTTAATAAAAAGTAATAATCAAATTTAATTTTAATTGAAACACAATGACTTTGACCAAGTCCACCAAGAGAGAGTATCTCTGTCCCTACTTGTACACTACGTACTATTACTACCACCCTCGCTTTCATCCTTTACCCGCATATTCCCAAGGGTTTCACTTCGAATTTCAAATTAAAATGGAATTAAATCTTACAGTCTCCAACCATAGGCTTTTCTAGTTTATATTATGCATTCGCTATCATGAATTTTAATGCGGTGTTCGAGTATTCCCAGATGTCGAGAAGGAGTAAGAGAGAGAAATTTCTCCCTCTCCTAACCTTCTCCCATAAAATGGGTTTTCGCACTACTAGGTCCAGTGTTAGACTGGTGTAAAGATAGCATTAATAATCAACGTGTGTGCAAATGCATAAGGATGATTCTCTAATAGCTTTTTCTAAGTCGGTAACTTCAATGTGTTGGTATTTGTAACATATACACGACACAATTCGTTATCTAAATAAAATAAACGTTTCTCTGCTTTTTGTATAAGTCTGATTTATCATAAACCGTTTTTATTTATTTTATTTTTTATTTATTTAACAGGTTTTAAATGTACACATCATCTTCCTGTGCCCAATACTGAGTTTCGACTCTCTTCCTTCTTTCATCTCTACTCTTGCAGTCACCATCCTGCAGTCCCCTATCCTTCATCAAATTCATAATTCTCTCTATCCATGTCTTCTTAGGTCCCCCCTTTTTTTTTTCTTCTCCGATTTGGAATCCACTTCAAAATTCTACTGGCAATCTATCTTCATTCACTCTCTTCACGAGCCCAAACAATTGCAATTGTTTTATTTCTTGCAAATTGTATAATTGTTTATTTAAAGTTCATTTTTTATGGGATAATACAGTTTCTGATCATAAGCTTTAAGAGATTAATAGACTACTGGGCACTTCCCTTCTGTTTTTCCTACAAGAACTTTCTCTGTTTTTTTTTTACATTCTCCATTCGTGCCACATTCCCTGCACTCACAGTCTATGAGTTTCCGTATCAATTGACGAGCGTTTTTAACAATGATCTAACAGCTGTAACAGTTTGTTTATAGCTATGTGAACTATTTTTAAACCTTCGATTTAATATCCACCCTGAACAAGATTGTAACTTAATTATCATTCCGAAATTGATTTTTACATAAAATCCTCATGCTATTAACAGTCTTTTCCCATGTTACTTGGCTTAGGGGAAAAACAATTGAGAGTTTTGAACAGCTATTCAATTGATGAATTAATTTTTGCTGAATATGGAACATAATTGAAAATCGTAATAGGACTAGGTATAATTTTTAACATTTGTTTACATATTGACAAATATGATAACAGCTTGTGAGAAGTATAGACTTACATACTTAAAATGTTGCGTAATTTTTACGGTTACACAACAGGAGGCCTAACTTCGATTTTCGGGGTTGTAAATGCAGATTTTTCTCTGTAGGGAAATATCGACATTTCTCAGTGTCTTGGCAAACTCGTAATGTAGCGTGGGTGTGTGCGTGTGCGTGCGTGTAAGTCATAGAAAAAGCTAAAAAAATAAATGAGTTACAACACAAAGAGGGAAACAAAACGGCGAAAATGGAAAATAAAAGAAAGTCCTGCTATATAATACTCTTTGAAGCACGCTAATTAAAAACAAAAAGTTACAAAAAGCAAGAAAAAGGCAAGACTGTCAAGTATCGAATTTCTATAAAAATTGTATCAAAATATTTTCGAATGTATTTCTGTCACTGTGAAATCCTGTATAAATGTAATTAGATGATCCGATTCTTATATTTACCTCGCACAATGTTTCTAAAATGACACGGCAAACCTGTATCCTTTCCTATTTAATTATGTGAATTGGGGATATGGAAAATAAAAAAAAGCCCGATTCTTAAATACGAACTGCTGCCAAAATAATATTGCTATTAAAATTAGGAGTATCTGAATTGAATTATAACATTTATTTCTTTAATCTAATAGCAAGTTTTGGTCTTCCACTTTAAAGATTACGAGTATTTGAGAATAAAGTTCTTAAGAAGTCAAGTTTTTTGAGTCTGTAATCATCTTACCTCAATTTAATGTTGATTTGTTCTCGAACATATTTCGATATAATCTTCTATATCATATGATATAAAAGAATATATCGAAACATGTTCGAGAACAAATCAACATTAAATTGAGGTAAGATGATTACGGACTCAAAGAAACTTGATTAAGAGCCTCAAATATTACTTCCTAAAATAAACCATTCTTAAGAAGTGTTTGGACCAAAGAGAGTCGAATAGACGGTGAATGAATAAGACTAGATAACAATGAGCTACATAATCCCTAAGGGAATCCAGATACAGTATGAACAGTTAAGTCTCATAGGTTGCGATTGCACGATTCGGGAATAAAAGAGGTGCATGGAAACTTCTATAGGAAAACCAGAGACGGAAAGCTCTCAGTAGGTAGGCCAAGAATGACAAGGGAGAATAACGTTAACCATGATTTGAGAGAGGTGAATTATATAGGGAATAATTGAGGCGTTGCGGATACGAAGGGCGAACTCAATATCGGATCACGATGTTGAGTTTGCCCTTCGTATCTGCAACGCCTCAATTGGAAAATATTTGCTCAGTATAAGAATGTATGGAAATATATGACCGCTCGGCCATGGACTTCCGGGTTTTGTAGTGCCACTAAGTTAGTTAGTATCTTAGTCAATGGCAAGTTTTGATTTAAATATCTAACATAACAATTAAAGATGAAATTGATGCACCTGGGAAATGCTCTGCGACTCGGTGGTCTTACGTACATGGCAAAACGATCGAAGATGGAATTATGAAATTATCTTAGCTACTCAATATTGACTCATGTTTACTCTATGTTGTCAAAAAATTTAAAAGAAAATATCCTAGGAGTATTAGGAAGAATATTCGGAAGGTATTTTCGAAAAGAAATCTCGCGGATGTACAGTAATGTAATCCCCCTACAGGCCTCAGGAGGCCCTTCGGGTAGTAGGAGCTTAAGGCTCCCACTTTTTCTGGACAATCGGCACTTGATGTCAGCCGGGTTGTCAGCCCTGCGTGACGGCAGCCTTTACCTCCAGAACAAACGTCTGGTACTCATTTCAGTTAAGAGTCTGAGTCGACCCCAGGGCCATAGTGCCGCCTGAAGGTTTGGGTCAGTTTAAAAATCATGACCCCCACCGGGACTTGAACCCTCGACATTCTGGCTTGTAGCGCAGTGCCTTAGCCACTACGCTACGGATACTACAACTAAATTCTTATTCAAAATCATACCATTAATATTTAGAAAAATTCTTTAGTGGTTAATTTTCAAGTTTATGAGATATGAAAAATCGTACAATGTGGCAACTCTATTAATTTTAACATGACTCACATTACTAGAGATAGTATGCATATATGATTTTGACTTTATGGTTTCCTTCTTTATTTAATGGACGAAATTAATAGTTCAGCACTGACATAAAATAAAAACTATCGGTAATCAATTATATTAAAGTTATGAATATTCAGATTTTCTGAAAGTACCGTAGGCTATAATTAGATTAATATATAATTCCCCAAAATTGAAAAAATCTTAATTATTTTCGTCTTGTTGGTGTTGATTATTTCGAGCAATGGACTATCTTTTTGCTACTTTGTTATTTTGTAACATTAAAATGTGATTTTTTTAAATTCATTTTATTTACAGGCGCCTAAGCTTCTAAGGTAATTTCGCGTCTATTTATTGTTTTAATGGTGAGTGTGACTAAATGTATCCTGTTACTGGAACCCCATCTCGTACAAGAAAAATGCGTAATAACCTCAGTCAGATTTTTCTGACTGGGTATGAATCTGGGAACTCCAGAATAAGTCTCGAATTCTACTGCTTGAACCAGCTTGTTCGCCGAGAGACTGATAGTGTAACAGTTTATTTTAAAACACACATTAACTATAGTATCGAACCTGCACCTTACACTATAAGCAAAGTCCTTAGTCATTCAGCTATCTGCTACCTGTAGAGATGTTTGGTAGGTAAGTAGTATTTTATTCAACGACCTCTATAACAACAGGGATAATTAATGTAGTGGCAATTCAAATATGGGCGTGAAAAGGTCGATAATTTTTCTCGGTGGTCTTACTTCTGGCTAGAGGTTCTTTACTTATAGTATATATAATATTCGGGACCTACGGCTTTCGTTCCCTTCTGAATGAAGCCATGGTCAGAATATTTACGTCCTGAAAAATCCATCGATTTCGCCCGTATTGAACCCGTAAACCTCGGAACCCGAGGCGAGCATGTTAACCAGTAATCTACTAGGACTGACGTGGTATGGGTTATCAATTAGCATACTCGATTATACTGCCACATTTAATTAAACTTTAAACTTACGAAACTTGAAAATGAACAATCTTCGGGAATGCTCATATCAATATTTCGGAATTTCATAGAGAATCCTGAAGAGATGTGTGTGACCGCATCTAACAAGATATTTCCATAGTCCCGACAATAATAATACCACTAAACTTCTAGAATATTAATAATGATGATGATTGTTTGATGATGAAGATGTGTATTTTCGAATGATCTAAAGTTTTGTCTTGCAACTCACGTTCCAAACATGTAGAAGTTTTCAATCTCCGCAGGGAATTTGAACGCTGTAGTAATCACACTCGGGGATATTACAAAAAAAGAAAGAAAACAAACACCTCCATAGAGTAGAGTACATTCATAAAGAAAAGACGTCTATACATGTAGGATATCATTTGTTACTGTGTGTTCTACATTGCATTCTTAGCTGGATCTTTTGTTGTTGTCCACTATTGATCTGCAAAGGAATATTGCCCTCGGCGACTCAAGTGGCTGCACGAAAGAGTTTTTACTTCCTTAGGAGTGGGGTTTGCGAAGAAATAAGAAAAAAGAAAAGGGGTGTCTTCTATTTTTTTTTCAGTTGAATGCCAGAATAGAGGGCTGTTCCCATGTAGAAGGTGTAGGTTAGTAAATAAGGTAGGCTATTTCTCCCACTCATGCCTTCGATCTGGGATTATGGGACGAAGACTCTCCCCACATTTCCGCTTTTTTACAGCTTTCTCTTTTCCCATGCCTGAAACTGGACCCCGTTAGCCCATCTCTCTCTATTTACTCCTTCAAATACAACATTTTCTCTCCTGCTTAGAGCTCTGTTGTTACAGAAAGAGAATAACCATCACAACATCTCGTAGAATGGAGCTGCAATCAAAACAGATAAGCAATCCGGAAGAAAGAACAGTTCTTTACAATAAACTGTCTGTAGAGGTTGCTCTGGTCCCATCATAACGAATAATAGATAGGAGCATTATGGTCTTTCTCCCTGAACGATGAGGAGTAAGGACGCATTTTGTTAGGACATTCTAGATTCTAGATATATGGAAAGAATATCCACAACGTTCCAGTTCTACGTACAACAAAGAAAATACTATCCAGAAGAGAATGCGATTCTTCTGAGAAATAACAATTCTTTAAAATTGCTTGCAGATTATCGGGCCTTTTGGTGGTCTTTTCGGATAGGTTCCTGCTCCGTTAATGCGGTATAGATAGAGTTCTGAAAAATAAGAGAGAGAGAGAGAGAGAGAGAGAGAGAGACAGTGAAAGAAAGAAACTCGATAACTGCTTCACTGTAATACCAACCTACATCGATTTCGTCTGTAAGGAGTTTCAGTTCAAGTGTCCAAGAAAGTTTATAAGTCCATTTACATAATTAAATTAGTTATTTCACTTATATTTGTATAATAGTTTAAAAACAGTTTTTCGGGTAATAAAAAGTTACCTCCAATATTACATATACGGTTACTGTGTAGTCTACTAACATTTCACTAAACTAGTGAACATTTGTCTTGATTTATTTCTTTATTTCCTTATTTCATTTGTTCTTCTTCTTTGCATCACATTCTAAATACATTGTAATTTTTACACGCTTTATATTAGCTTGACCTGTATATATCTATCTATCTATGTAACGGAATATTTCAACGCGATTTTCACGCACTTAAAATCATTGGATCGACTTGAAACTTTTTATACTTGTAAAGGACCCGTGACAATACAATAATCTCATATTTATTTTCTAAAATCCTGGTCAGAATGATCAGAAAATAAAAAAAAGTATTTGTATCTATGTAACGGAATATTTGAACACGATTTTCATCCACTTTAAAACATTGATCGACTTGAAACTTTGTATACTTGTAAAGGACCCGTGACAATACAATAATTTCATATTTTGTTTCTAAAATCTTGGCCAGAATCATCAGAAAATCAAAATAATGAAAACTGGTATAATAGGTTGCGGACTTGTCGACTTTTCAGTCGATTGTTGTAAGAGCTCTCGGTTGGCAGAGCGGTGAACTCTCGTGTAGGTATATAATTTCAGTAATCCATAGGTCGCTGGTTCAAATCCGACTGGGAGGATTTTTTAGAAGAGTATTACTTTTAGCTCATACTACAATAGTATCGAATTTAAAGATATTTACATTTTTATCTTATTCTGTAAAACATTAAAGCTAAAAAATATAAAATAAATAATAGTTTTTAAAAAACTAAAACAACACGCTTTATTAGAAAACCGAACTAAAAAAATGAAAAATAATTTTAATTTCCAACACGCTTGGGATAAAATTAAAGTGGTCAACAAAAAAATCATCTCCAACACTTACAAAATAAAACTAGAGTTATCAACAAAAAGAAAATAATTTTACCATCAAAAGTGTGGGGTGCTTCTTATGATTTTTACATTTTCTTCTTAGAGACTTTACTTTTACCAATATATGTTTATTATCAAATATATTAATTGATATAGAGCACCCCACGCTTTGGATGGTAAAATTATTTTATTTTTGTTGATAACTCTTGTTTTATTCTATATGTGTTGGAGATCATTTTTTTGTTGACCACTTTAATTTTATATTGAAATTTCAACTGAAGCATAGTAGACGATGACATACTATATTATATTTTTTCTTGTGAAAATAAATATATGAATGTTGGTATATCTGAGATTAATAGACTTCGACATCGTATAACCGATATTCATTTAAACGTGTGTTTAGTCCCTATTTACAATGTTATAAAACCATTAAGGTGTAAAAGTTCATCTGAAACTAAAATTTAAAAATCGCTTTAGCGGTCGCAATTTTCGATATTCCGTAACGAAACTCAGACTATTGTATTAAAATAAACCGAGGTAGGTATTATTAAAAAATCAACTAAATCCGACAGTCAGAAGTAGGGATTTACCACAAATCCGAAGTTAAAAATTTGCTCTAGCAACCGACATGTTTGGTTCGTCACAGTTTTTGTCAAATAATTTAATTGACCCTTAATATTAAATTTACTTAGGCGTAGGAGCTCACGTCGAGTATTATCTAGTATACTATAAAATAAAATATGTTTTAAGTACAAAATATTAGCAGCTATTATAAATAAATTTATAGCTGCAAATTAATATATAGGCCTACTTTAATTTTAAACATTAAATGACATAAAACATTTGATGTTATGTTTTAAGTCGTCTATGCTAATTTTATTGCAATTAATGAAAAATATAAATTTAAATATTTTTTTCTTATTTTGGCGCATTTTTTTTTGTAGTGAAGACTTCTATATTAAATTTGAGAAAAAATTAATTAAATTGGTCTGTTTATAAGTTTAAGATTCAGGTTTTTAGTCACTTGAATATTAGTCTAATAAAATAACAAAAATGCTATTTTAATAAACAAAAAATTAGATTTTTCAATTACTAATTATGACTGTTTTCTATTTAAACCAGCATATATATTTTCCCATGTATTGATTTTGACGAAATAGTCCAGTCCAAAAAAAAGTGAAAAATGTGTTAGGAGTGATTAATGTAATATTTTTAATCATGCATACTGTAAATACAGCTTTTAATGAGATACAGGTATTCTGTAACAAATGATAATTAATAAACTTAATGATTCGGGACATGCCGAGTTCAAATCACAAAGCAAATAAACATGACAATTTTTGCAGCCTTCCCATTCGTCGCGTCGATGCAAACGCTTGGTTAGAATTTTATTTTCATGATTAATGTAATCTATGATCGCCGTTTCATAATATTCATTAAAAATCACTATCAATGAATCTGCAAATTGCAAACAACTACGAGCAACTTATTCGTATAATCCAAAGCACTTAGATATATTACCTAAGCTACTCAAACGACTGAAAAAAATAGTAAAAAAGGTCGAATTATAAATGAAAAGACAGTAACATTTCAGACCTTCTTAAAACATTTTAACAAATGCATCAAATCGTCAGCTTTATTAACTTAATAATATCATCCTTTATATATTCATCATTTAAAATCACAAGCGTCTTAACTACATTTTTGTTTTTATGAAGAAAATTTTGATTTTATCAAAGACAGACAAATAATTTTTTTGGGGCGTTCAGCTGGAGTTTATATAAGAGATAAAATAAGAAACAGTGTAATTAATCAAAAGATGAATGTTCATACTTCAATTGTGGATTTAATAAAAAAATAAAATAAAATTATATGATCATGTAAAAGAAAGACAGGAAACAGATTCCCAACAAAAATGCTAAAATGGGTGCCACTTAGTACAAGATGAAGAGGACGGCCAAAAATAGCTTTGAATGATAGTGTTTTGAGCGGCATGAGGGGAAAAGGATTAGACGATAGAGTTTTGAATGACAGAGAAATGTAGATGAAAATGGCAGCAGATTATATGAGCGCAGGAAGATTTTGTGAAACATTGTAAAACAGATTAATAAATTACAATAGTAAGTAACATTAAGAGGTTTTTAGATGTAAAATTAAACAGACCCCTCCATGGCATCTTTACCTTGTCGTGGTGGAGTGGCTTCAGTGCTTAAATGATCCCGAGAGCTATGCCAGCGATAGCATTGCTGCCGATAGGGTTACCCATGCAGGACTGGTCGAAGGTGATAAGCCAGACGAAAAAAGTACCTTGGTCGAAAGAGTGATGATATATCACCGTAAAAATACAACCGTCAAGAAATGCTGACATGGGTTCCACTGGGGTAAAATTTTCCGGAGGTCAAATAGTCCCCTATTTCGGTTCTCCGGACGGGGACTACTTCAAGGAACACATGCCAAAGGCTCAAACACAGGGGCATGTTCCCAGGAACATGGAATACTAGGACTTCATACAATAGCGGGGCATTAGAGATATCAACGCGGGAATTAGAAAAATCGCCCTTGGATATAGTCGCTTTACAGGAAGTTAGGTGGCCAGGAGAAGGTAGTCAGGAATCAGGAAACATTGCTTTATACTAAGGGGTACAAAAAGATCTGAATTTGGAACGGGTTTTTTAGTCAGAAGGAGGATCCTGTCCGCTATCTGAGATACAAAGTTTGTTAGTGATAGGATATCATACGTAATTCTAAAGGGTAAACGACATGATTTTATGATCCTAAATGTACATGCTCCCACAGAAGATAAAGATGACAAGTTCAAGGATGAGTTCTATGAAGAATTAGAATGCGTATTTGATAACCTTCCACGATATCATATGAAAATTGACTTAGGAGACATAAATGCAAAAGTGGGGCGGGAAGATATATTCAAACCAACAATACGGAAATTAAGTCTTCATGAAGATAGTAACGACAATGGTGCTAGATTAGTTACCTTTGCCACATCAAAGAATCTCATTGTTAAGAGAACAACATTTCAGCATAAGGATATTCATAAATACAACTGGACGTCTCCAGATGGAAAAACTCGAACCAGATAGATCATGTATTAGTGGACATCGATTCAGATCAGTTAGAGGGATAGACTGCAATTCGGATCATCACCTGGTCATAATCAGACAACGGCAATCGTTTATGAGAGGAACAAGAACGCTAAAGATGATTCTGAAAAATTTGAGTTAAAAAACTTGAAAGATGATGAAATGTGGCAAGAATACCAAATCAAAATTGCTAACAGATTTGAAGTACTGGAACCTTAAGATGACAATGTGGCATGCGAAGGAGAAACTGAATAAATAAAGAATGGGATGCTATAAGAGATAATATTAAATTGTCAGCATCAGAAAGCATTGGTTATTTTTTAAAAAAAAGTCAAAACAAGAAATGGTTTGATGAGGAATGTTCGGACATTGTAAAGAAAAGAAAGCTAGCAAAAATGAAGTGGTTACATAAGACAAATGAGGTAAATTTAGAGCAATTGGGTAGTATTAGACGGGAAAGCACCAAATTACTAAAGAGTAAAAAGAGGGAATTTTTTAGAAAGAAGATTAATGATCTTGAAATGAATGCAAAAAATATGAAAATTAGAGACTTATATCAGGGAATTACGATAGAGAAGAAAGGGTTTCAGGCTAGAACAAAAATAATTAGGAATGAAAATGGGGATATGATTGCAGATTCCAGGAGAATATTAAATAGATAGAAAAGTTACACTAAATGTACATATATAAAATAAGACTTAAAATAGTGTATGTTGGAACATATTAGCATGTAGTATTGCAATTTTGTGATGGAATATGCTAGTGAATAAAGTTGAATTAAAAAGTTGAATATAATATGTTGGCGATATTATTATTTATATTTTATTATTATTATTATTATTATTATTATTATTATTATTATTATTATTATTATTATTATTATTATTATTATTATTATTATTATTATTATTATTATTATGACTACTATTATTATTGTGTCCAATACCACCCACTGCACTCCGTACACTGCTATTGGTTAATATACATATTTAGCCCCTTATCCAGAACTACCGGCAATATTTATAGGTTTGAATTCAGGGCAGAATATAATAGTAGTATGTAATAGTCTACCCCCATACGTCTCGTGTTGGAACATGGTGCTCTCTTGCGGGAGTTTCTTAATTAGCAAATTTATTTACATTTATTTTCTCATGGATGTCAGTGAGTGACATGAGGGTCAGCGTGTCGAAGAGACATCTGCCAGCTAAGGCGACTATGGTGAAAAACGATTAAATTTTTCTCAGAGGCACTAATTCAGCCTTGAGGTTCTTTTAGGAGCCCGATAATCTTCAGTGACGAGACCCTCGGCTTAATTTTCTTCCGGAACACTTCTCACTATGATTTTTTCATCCTAAAATATTAATCGACCCTTGCCTCGTTTGAACATGCGACCCTTGGGAGTAGAGGTAAGGAACACGATCACTAGACCAACAAGGCGATGAATGTGATAGGCAGAATTGAAGAGAGGGGCACAAGAACTATCGTGAAAGCGATAACACGTCTGAAGATATATCTTGTGATTTGTACACGTGGCGCATGATATCGTATTGAGTCTTGCCGCCGCCCACGAAGTTAAAATGTAGTCATTTGAGAAATGGACCAACAGTGCGTGGCATTATTATTGTTATTACTCTCGGCCACAGGATGCGGGATGTCACCAACATTGTTCAAGATATATTTAGAATATATATTAATCAAATGGAATAAATCATGTAGGGGAATGGGAATCGACATTAATGGCCATTTGCTGCACAATTTATTATTCGCTGATGATCAGATTATAATTGGACAAGATAAAGAAAATATAGAATATATGATCAGAAAGTTGGTCGATGCATTTGAGGTAGGTGGACTGAAGATAAATTATATTAAAACAGAATATATGGTAATCGGACGAAATTCAGAAGATCTACAAATAAATAATATGATAATTAAACGTGTTGAAGAATTTAAATATCTTGGATCTATAATAGATTAATCTGGTACTTGTGAAAAATATATTATTAACAGAGTAAATTGTGCAAGGAAGGCGATTAGATCCCTGAATGGTCTTTTATGGAATAGAAATTTGACCAGAAAAACAAAAAAAGGGATTTATACAGACAATAATAGAAAGTAGACTTACATAAATGGATCAGAAAGCTGGACAATAAATGAAAGGATGCAGAAAAGAATCTTGGCGACATAAATGGATGGATTAGATTACGGAGAAGTATGAGAATATCCAGGCTACAACATATTCGAAATACATATATCAGACAAGAAATGGATGCACAAGAAACTGTTATCGATAGGATAGCAAAGAGAGCTCTACAATGGTATGGACATGTACAAACGGATGTCGGAAGACCAGTGGCCTAAACAGGTGTTGGATTGGATGGTACCAGGCAGAAGGAGAAGGGGAAGAAGTAGAATAGCATGGTATGAGGGAATATATGATGCCATGATAAAGAGGGGTATGGAAGATGGACAGTGGGAAGATAGGAATCTCTGGAACGCAGGAATCAAAGGCAAACTGCTGTAAAGTGGAAAGCCTTGTATTAAGTAAGTACTGTCGGCCACGGTTATCCACTGGTTATGTTAGGGACCTACTTGCCTCTGGTCTCGTTGGTCGCGGATTCAAACCCGGCTGGGATTGATGGATTTTTAGGATGGAAAAATCCTAGGAACATGTCCTCCGGGAGAGATTTTCAGCCGTGAGTCCCGTAAAAATAGGCAAGCGTGATTAAGAAGGCATCTGTACAAAAATTAACCGTCGTTCATTCATCCAAGTAATACCTTAGTCGCCTACTAGATATCTCATTAAGGCGATGTGCTACTCGTTTCATAAATAAGGGCCACTAAATTAACCTGATTAAGAAACTTTCGCTAGGGAGCCCCCGTTTCACCACTCGGGACGTAAGGAATATATTATTATTATTATTATTATTATTATTATTATTATTATTATTATTATTATTATTATTATTATTATAAAAAATAAGAAATACATTTATTTTTCAAAATATGAATACTAAATATTCAATATTCAATAGTAGATTATATAAGATTTAAGCAGTTAAATTGGTATGGGCATCTACAGCAAAGATAAGAAGAAAGGTTACCCAGAAAAACATTGGAATGGTGACCACCTGGAAGAAGAAAGACCTCGATATCCATGGATGCAAGAAATATGAACTGAAATGTGAACAAGAGGACTGGAGAACTTGGAGTGAATGGATAGGGAGAAGGAAAACATAACTTCAGGCACAGAAAGATGTGTAAATATGAAAATCTGTATATAAATAAATAATTTATTTGTAGTAACACAAAAAAATGGTTATTATCCTCTCACAAATTTAAAGTTTATGCGAAAAATAGATACATTTCACATTAACAAAACTTTGTTAATTAATTTCTGATTAATACCTAACATATTATAATAAAAGTAACAAAGAAATTAAGGGATTATTATTTTATTCCTCTTTTGCCCTTTCGTGAGCTGGCTTTGAGGCTTTCGGTTTCATCATTATCTACATTATGCATTTCTTGGAGTGGTTTAACATATTTCGTCTTCTTGTATTTTCTAAGACGATCATTGTTGGTTAAAATTTTATCAGTTAACATATCGATCAATTTTTCTGCCCGGACTATAATTGTTATTAGTTTATCTTCATTTGTCTTGGCGTCTGCCATATTCTTCTTCAGTATGTCTACCTGCAAACACAATTGAACGGCTTCTGTGTATTTAATAATTTTCCACCCTATACATAGACACTACTATACCACTTCCGAGTTAAGTACCGGTTGTAATATAAACAAACCAGTTGTATGACTGCATTTTCATTGGTCGAATACTGGTTTTACCTTTAAACGTAGGCCTATATGAAAATCTAGTTCCCTCTCTAACACTCGAAATAATGGGAAAAAAAATAATAAAAATATATACTATCTAACATATACTATCTAACACAAATTTATAATTTAGCTATATTAATTATATGGGAGAATATTAAAATGTACAATTACAATTTAAATATATTAAATAAGCATCGTCTTATTCTTACGCATGTGCAATGCAGAATACCTTGGGATTTCAATTGTTTCAAAATGGTGACTTTCTGTAGAATTTATTAAAACATTGGAAAATAAACCATTTAAAAAGCGGATGGGAAAAACATATTTTGAATGTTTCAAACAGTTTAGTGTAAAATATCAACATCAGTCATGGAGGATGTGGTAAAAATAACAGCAGAATTTACAGATTAGTCAGCATAGAGCATATATTATGCCCATAATGAAATTGTATATAAAGGATATCTATCGATTTCATGAAAAAACGTAAACGTCTAATTATGTAGGCCCATATATAATATAATAAAAGTTATTAATTATTGGCACGCCATATCATCATCATCCTTCACCGGTGTCGAAAGCAACGGGAAGCTACCAGACCTACAATTCCCTAGTAAAGCTGCAAGCATAGCATGAAAATACTATGATTGCAGTGAAGGACCTGTCTTCGGCCAGAATTACTATGGATGGAAAGTATAGTTTTGTATATTTTCGGTTTAATGTTTTTTTAGAAAAGTTGGGACAAGATTCTCTATAATGGATAACAGCTTGCATTTCCAGAATTGAGCCTATGTTTAATTTCCATGTGCATGTATTTCTTATTTGTAATTATTGTTCCTAGGTATTTGAATTTAGATACTAATTTTATTACTTTAACTTTTTATGAAACAAGTCGACAATAGTTTAGTATGAATTTTTAAAAGTATTGATACGAACTACTTTCCCCGCCTTTTTTCAATAACTTCCCTTAAACAGCCATCTACAATCTGTAACATTTCCACAATTAACAATTTTGTACTTACGCAGCAGAATTAAGATTATTAGCGCATTCATATTATTCACTCTTTTCATCACTGAAATAGACATTCATTTATTTCCATAGAAACGTTTTACATATTTAATATCGTAACAATGGGATACAATCACGTCATAATACCCTATTAGAATTATGTTATTTCTCCATCATTTTCAAGTTATTATCATTAAAATATCTAAAAATATACATGTGCTTTTTTGGAGGGGGCACTAAAAATTCTAACGCGGGAATAAGATAAAATGCCCTTGGACATAGTCGCTTTACAGGAAATTAGGTGGCCAGGAGAAGGTAGTCAGGAATCAGGAAACTTTGCATTATACTACGGGGGTGCACAAAGACCAAAATTTGGACTGGGTTTTTTAGTCAGAAGGAGGATCCTGTCCGCTATCTGAGATATTAAATTTGTCAGTGATAGGATATAATACATAATTCTAAAGGGTAAACGACGTGATTCTATAATCCTAAATGTACATGCTCCCACAGAAGATAAAGATGACAAGTTCAAGGATGAGTTCTATGAAGAATTAGAATGCGTATTTGATAGCCTTCCACGATATCATATGAAAATTGTCTTACGAGATATTAATGCAAAAGTGGGGCGGGAAGATATATTCAAACCAACAATACGGAAATTAAGTCTTCATGAAGACAGTAACGACAATGGTGCTAGATTAGTTACCTTTGTCATATCAAAGAAACTCATTGTTAAGAGCACAACATTTCAGCATAAGGATATTCATAAATACACCTGGACGTCTCCAGATGGAGAAACTCGAAACCAGAGAGATCATGTAATAGTGGACATCGATTCAAATCAGTTAGAGGGATAGACTGCAATTCGTATCATCATCTGGTCATGGTGAAAATCAGACAACGGCAATCGCTTATGAGAGGAACAAAAACGTAAAAGATGGTTCTGAAAATGTTGAGTTAAAAAACTTGAAAGATGGTGAAATGCGGCAAGAATTCCAAATCAAAATTGCTAACAGATTTGAAGTACTGGAACCTTCAGATGACAATGTGGCATACGAAGGAGAAACTGAATAAATAAAGAATGGGATGCTATAAGAGATAATATTAAATTGTCAGCATCAAAAAGCATCGGTTATTTAAAAAAAAAAAGTCAAAACAAGAAATGGTTTGATCAGGAATGTTCGGACATTGTAAAGAAAAGAAAGCTAGCAAAAATGAAGAAGTTACATGAGACAAATGAGGTAAATTTAGAACAATTGGGTAGTGTTAGACGGGAAACCACCGAGTTACTAAAGAGTAAAAAGAGGGAATATTTGAGAGAGAAGATTAATGATCTTGAAATGAATGCAAAAAAATAGGAACATTAGAGAATTATAACAGGGAATTACGATAGTGGAGAAAGGGTTTCAGGCTAGAACAAAAATAATTAGGAATGAAAATGGGGATATGATTGCAGATTCCAGGAGTATATTAAATAGATGGGAAAGTTACTTTAATCAGCTATTAAATGTACATACAGAACAGGACATTGGGGAGGATAATTTACAGATAGCAGAAATGCTAGTCGCAAAACCAAGTGCATTAGAGGTTGAAATGGCGATTGAAAAATTGAAGATGTATAAAGCAACAGGTTCAGATGATATTCCAGCAGAACTGGTAAACTCAGGGGGATAAAAATTGATAGACAAGATACGCCGGTTGCTTAGTATGATTTCGGAAAAAAGAAGTTCTTCCAGATGAATGGAAAAAATCGATTATCGTACCAATTTATAAGAAAGGAGATAAAACTGATTTCAACAACTACATTACTTTCAACTTCGTACAAAATTCTAACAAATAAATTAGTAATCAGACGTATTATCTATTAATGACATTCTAGGAGATCATCAATGTAGATTTAGAAGAAACAGGTTTACAACAGATCAGATTTTTAGTATAAGACAGATTTTAGAAAAGAAATGGGAATATAATGGAACTGTACATCAACTATACGTAGACTTCAAAAAAACATACGATTCAATTAAGAGGGAGAAGTTATACAGTATCCTGCTGAAGTTCGGAATTCCTAAAAAGTTTGTTAGACTTACACGAATGTGTCTAAATGGCACAAAGAGTAGGGTGCGTGTAGGCAAACTGTTTTCGGACACTTTTGAAATCCAGAATTGGTTGAAGCAAGGAGATGCACTATCTTCTCTACTATTTAATTTTGTACTAGAGCATGCCATCAAATCTTTAGAGGATGAAGAAGGCCTACAACTCATTGGTATTAATAAGCTGTTAGTTTATGCTGATGATATAGTACTATTGGTAGATGGAAAGGAGATACTAATGGACAACACGCACACGTTATTGAGAAACACTAAAAAACTAGGACTGGAAGTAAATGTCAATAAAACTAAGTATATGTCACACTTAGAAATACATTATATAATGGAAATGGACAGATAATGACAAAGGAGGAAAATTTCGAGGAAGTGGCTGAATTAAAATACCTAAGAACAATAATCACAAACAGGAATGAGATGCACAAAGAAATTAAACATAAGCTCAGTTCTGGAAATTCGTGCTTTTAAGCATACAGAGACTTTTGATGCTCCAACTCCTTCCAAAAACATTAAACTGAAAATATATAAAACTGTCATTCTACCAGTTATATTACATGGATGCGAAACATGGACTCTTACTTTAAGGTAGGAATGGAGATTACAAGTATTTTAGAATAAAGTACTTAGGAAAATTTTGAACCAAAGAGAGATGAACAGACAGGTGAATGGAGAAGGCTAAATAACAATGAACTACAGGGTCTTTATAGGACGTCACATATAATAAGAACAGTTAAGTATCGTATAGTGCGATGGGCAAGGATTGTGGCACTTATGGGGAATGAAAGACGTGCATGAAACCATCTTGTAGGAAAACCAGAAGGAAAACGCCCAGGTGGTAGACCAATAACGAGGTGGGAGAATAACTTTAAGTATGATTTGAGGGACGTAGATCATACTGGGAATGATTGGAAAGCATTAGCTCGGGATAGGGATGTATGGAGAGCTTATGTCCGCGCGGCCATGTACCTGCGGGTTCGATAGTGCCAGTGAGTAAGTAAGAAAGATTAAACAGACTCGCCTTATTTATTGTAGAACCTGGTAAATAAATGAATATTTATTAAACTTATATTGAGTTTACATGGTAGCGTTCCTAAATACATTGTTAATTAATATTGTGAAAGTCGTTACATGTTAAATGTAACACGACATTTAATACAGTGTGTCCACAAAGTCCTGCTACCAAAACAATGTAACTTAGCTCGTAAACTATTTGAGATAGAGACATGCGGTTTTTGCAACGTATCCTACATCTCTCAAAGTTTTGTTAATATTTGTTGCAGATTGTGATTATACGATAATGACGACACCACAGGAAAATACCCAATCTGTATGGTGGTATGCTGAGTCTGGTAAATCACTAGTACCCCCATAACCGAATGTTATTGAGGTTAACATTTCTAGACACAATGAAATTCGCTTCATCAGACAAAATCACCCCCTGCATATTGTCTTCGTCAATTGCGTTCAGCATGGAATCATCGAATTCCGCACGCCACGCCGAGGGAAGTCAGTTGGCAGCGACGCTTACGTAATTTGCAGCCGCTTATGGAGGACTTTATGAATGGTTGATTTTGGTAACATGCAGTTCCCGTAAAGCATGACGAACAGATCTTTGAGGTCTGAGTTGAAATGCAAGTTGTCCATTATCGATAGTTTCTTGGCTCACACCTGGTCGTCCACTCCTTGGAAAATCTATTACATTGCCAGTCGCTAGAAATTTCTCGGCCCATCTAATTATGGATGATTTGGATGGAGGATATCACCATATTGCCGCCGGAAATTTCGCTGAACAGTTACTGGTGATTTACCAAACTCGGCACACCACCATATACATTGGGCTTTTTTCCTGTGGTGTCGTCATTGTCGTTTAAACCACAATCTGCAACAAATGTAAACAAAACTTTGAGAGATGTAGAATACGTTGCAAGAAACCGCATGTCTCTAAATCGTTTACGAGCTAAGTTACATTGTTTTGGTAGCAGGACTTTGTTGACATCCTGTATATCTCATCCAGTTTCTAATTTAAAAATTATCAAAAGTATTAAAAATTATGTTCATCATTATCACAAACGTAATTTGTTAAGTCTCGGCTTCATAGAATTGAGTGCAACTTTATCTAGGACATCCAAATGTTTATTTCCCTTTAGTTTTTAATAATTTGTACCATGTCTTTGAGGCTCCATTTTCGTGACGTCATCCTACGACTTATTTATATACGGTATACCGTATTTCTATTATGGAGATTATGCTTGGGTATTGTAATTTCATTCTGGATATTTTTCTGTATTTATGTAATATTTTATGATCACCTTTTCTGTATGTTGTAAAGTTGATAATTAAAATCAAACGTTTATAAATCTACTGACTCAAAAGGTTCACAAATTTTCCTCTACACGTAAAATTTCGTACCACAAGATTGCCAACATTTTGTTCGGCATTTCATTGTTTCATCGACTGTACATTTCAAATCGGGTGCATTGTAAGTCTAATAACCTGTGGTACTTAACAGAAAAAAACAATATAATTAAATGCTGATTGCATAAAACGTCATATTTATAAACAAGGAGAAAGAAATTATTTGGGATTATAATATCACAAAATATTGTTTCCTTGTTGTAATGTTTTCATTAAGGCTTATCCATTTTGATATATTGTTTGTTGTAATCCAACTCTATGATTTATGGAACCCATACATAATTCAATTCACCATTTACTAAGGAATTTCACTGATTCCTAACCTCAACTTAATTCAGTTCCTAACTCCGATATTCAGTACTCTAATGTCCTTCAGAATATTACCTTCCAACCTGTGCCTAGGCCGTAATAATTGTAATTTCTCCAACGATTCCCTAATATCAAATTTGTGTGCATTTACAGTTAGTAACTTTCCAGTGCATACATCAGATAATTTTAAATAAAAATAGCACCACTAATAAAGTGTTGAAACATAAATGTACAGAAAAATAGTATGATGTAGCGAACTTCATTACAAAAACAGAAATTGCATTAAAATTGTGTAAGAACAATATATGAGATTCATAAAATCTATTAATCATAAAAGGGGTTGAAATTATGTACTCTTTCTGTGCGTACACTTGAGTAACTTGTGTATTGCATGGGGTAGGCCTATTTTGTTTACGTGCTGCATTGATCTTAGTTTTGTGTATCGCTAGGATTGACTAATGCTACCTTTGTTCCTATTTCTTCAGTTAATTGCATTCAGTATGGCAAAGAGGAAGCAACTCAGTTACGATTTAAAGAAAGTGATTGTGAACATGGCTCTTAAGGGTTATAGTTTACGGAAAATAGGACAAAAGACATTCTACAATTCAGAGAGTGGTTAATAAATTCAAATATCAGGACTCAACAGCAAATTTGCCTAAACAGCCCAAGAAACATATTCTTAATCAGAGAGAAGAACGTTTTCTAGTTCAGCAGGTAAGGTCTAACCCGAGACTAAGTGTGACTAAACTGCGTGTAATTCTGGAACAGGAAATAGGGAATATAGTATGTAATACAACCATCCGTAATGTATTGTATAGGGCAGAATATCATGGACGACAGCCTAGAAAAAGGTCATATGTTAGTCCATTGAACCGTGCTCGAAAACTTAAGTTTGCTAAAGAGCATGTGAATCACGGGCAGGACTTCTGGGATAAAGTCATGTAGACCGATGAAACAAAAATAAACATTTTTGGGTCGGGTGGTGTCCAGAATGTATGGAGGAAATCAGATGCTGCCAACGAAGTTGTCAACACACTTCCCACAGTTAAATATGGTGGTGGCTCCATAATGATTTGGGCCTGCATGTCATGAATATTCAAATCGGAGACGGAATCATGGACAAATGGGGCTATAATAATATTTTAAAAACAAATGTTAAACAAAGTGCCCAAAAAATGGGATTACTGCTGTGTATTACTTCCAACAGGACAATGATAGCAAACATACCGCTGATATAAATAAGGAGTGACTAATTTGGAATGTTCCCAAACAGTTAACTCCCCCCCCACAGTCGGCAGACATAAACCCTTTCGAACATCTATGGGACATTTTGAAGAGGAAGTAGAATGTTCGTAAAAAGAATGTAAGTTGAAAAGAAGACTTAAAACAGGCAGTGTTCCAGAGCAGGGAAAAAATCACCCCTGATACGTGCCAAAGACTGGTGAATTCCATGAGAAGGAGATGCCAGAAGTATTTAAAAAGTAGAGGATATTCCATCAGATATTAAATTGTGAACAGTTTTATTTATTTATTTGTTGCCAGGTGTACGCCAGAAAAGGTACACAAAATGTGAATAATTAAGTGATTTTTGTTAATTTGTAAATTAAATTAAAAGAAATTATTTATTGTTTACTTATTTATATCTTGCAAGAACCAACATGGAATTCACATTTAAAAGAAAAAATAAATAATAATTCTTTAACTACCCAGAATTTGGTTTTTTATTTGTTCTACAACCCTATACGCATAGGAATGGTACTAACTGTACACTGTTATCTATTCGAGCTTGATGATCTTCCCATCTCAATATCCCAGACTAAATAACCTTAAATCAACAATACAAAGTAATGAGTTTTATTATAATATACGTACTAGCTAATACCCTAAGTGCGCTGCTACGCCTAAATAAATGAAAATTAATGTGTTTTTATGTTTAGTTGAATAAGTGAATGGAAAAATAATTATAAATTTATATTTTTAGATATCCCGTTGCTGATTACCCGACGATGCCCGGGAATCTACTTATCCCGATCTTCTTGACATAAATGAGCTTAAAGACAAAATTCGTTATTATAAGTTATCCGTAAAAAATATCCGTCATGCTGGTATGATTGCACAGGAATCTACGTACTTATCTCGATCTTCTTGGCTTCAATGAAACACAAAAACGGTTATTGTGTATGTGAGTTATCTGTAAGAGATAAACATGTGCTGTCGCGGACTTTTTTCTAGAGCTTTTTGAGATATTCGATTCTGTATACATTAATTTTGTGTATTTGTTATGGTTTAGGCAGCGTAAGCCATTTAAGCGTCCAAAAAACTTATTTTTAAACGCGATTTTTAAGGGTTGTGTAGGAGTTGTGTATCACAACTCTCTTATAGCCTATGTTCATCCCGGGAATCTCGTAAACATTTTACAAAAAGCCCCATCACAATCGGATCAACGGTATGGCCGCACAAAAAGTACGAACAAGCAAGCAAACAAACAAACAAACAAACAAACATTCATTTTTATGTATTAGAAGATTGTACGTTATTCTAGCTATATTTAATGTTAAAGACAGCATGTAGTTACAAATTGTTATATATATATATATATATATATATATATATATATATATACAGGGTGTTGCAAAAATACACCGACAATGGAGGTGAGGTGGTATATTGAGATATGGTGATAATTTTTAATAAGGTACCAATGTCCGGAAATGTAGCGTTTTCACACTAGTAGCTACTTCTCAAGAGTTCCGTTAGTTGAATTTCAAGACTCAATTATTGACAATACTGTCACAGTAACATCAAGTTTTCAAAATATCCATCGCCATCTCATTGCAAAGGGTACATTAGCGGTGTAGTGAGTGGCGCACACGTTCAAATACACCTGGCCTCATTTGAATTATTTCTGCAGCAGCGTGGATTCGAGCTATAAGATCTATACGTGACTCTACTGGAGTCTGAAAAACAGATTGTTTCATGTCGCCGCACAAAAAGTAGTCGAGAGGGTTAAGGTCAGGTGATCTCGGAGGCCATGGGACTTCCCCCTCGACCTGGATACATGTTATCCAAATGTCTCCTCACATTACCATCGAAGTGAGCTGGAGCTCGTCGTGCTGCAGCCACATTCCGTTGCAAAGCCACGTATCATAGGTTCCGTACCTGTGAGTTGTTGTCAAGTAATGAGTCTTCAAATACTTCGAACTAACACTGATCTTGTGACATAATTAACTAGTCATAATGTGAAAACGCATCATTTCCGGACATTGATACCTTATTAAAAAATGATCAACATATCTCACCTCCGTTGTCGGTGTTTTTTTGCTATATCTGACACCATATATATATATATATATATATATATATACGTTATAATTTTCTTATTATACCATATATATATTGAAATTGAGTAAGTGAACGGTTGGTTGGGTCTTTAGAACTGCTGACATTGGTGCAATATTAAGATGATTTAGTCATTATCACCATCCATTTCAAGGCCTGTTTCGTCTTTAAGACAATAATTAACTGTTCTCTCTATTACATTAAAGACAATAAAGGTGTCTCTACTTCGTAATTCTGTCGCTATGTATAAATGTATCTTTAAATGGATTAGTGATATTGCTAATTAGGTAAAATAAAGATAGGGAAGAGGATTGCTAGCGACTCATGTCGGTTATTCTCCTTTCTTTGGTCTGTTTTGGGAAGCACAGCCAGCCCGGGTTCCAACACATGAAGTAAATTTGTCTCTGTAATTTTGAATTGGTATTCAGAAATGTGTTGAAATTGTGAACAATGCATTTATTATAGTTTTTCATAATAGTATAATTCTATTCTTAGTCGTTTCGAGCAAGTGCCGCTCTTGCGGTCTTTATGGGGACTATTCTAGAGTTTGCTCTTTGAACTTGGGGAAACTATGCAAATCTAGGTCAGAATAACTATTTTGGAGATCTTGGTCAAATTTGGCATATGCTGTATATGACAAATTGTCAAAGGAGCATACATACTCGTTTATTGATTTCAAGTAAATATATATTTTTAAACGCATTATAATATTGCACAATTTTAGCTAATTCCGAAGGAATTTTGAGGTTTGAAAAAATATTAATCTTCATCCATCCACTCAGTAGACACACAAATGGCCATGATAAAAGTTTAGATATGTTTGTTTATATATTTATATTTATTTATTTATTTATTTATTTATTTATGTCAACGCTCTAGCAGCCACAATTTTATTTTTTTCGGAACCAAATTCGACATGTAGCAATTAATTAGAAACGTAAAGCCAATTTCTTTAACCAGCTTAATCGAACAATTAGAAGTGGTTAAGATGAAGTAAGTAAAATTTTAAAAATCACTCTAACGGCCCGCATTTTTCGATTTGTTCCAACGAAGCTTGGTAGGCTATATGCCATTAAAAATAAACTAGAAAGTTTTTTTTTAATTATCAAAATCTATTGGTAGTGAAAGCCGAATTTTCAAAATCGGTGTAGCTTCAGCCTTTTTTTGTTTTCTCGCAATGAAATTCGGTTTGAGAGGAATTCGCATAGTTTACGCAGTTCCTGCATAATGGAATTTATTTAAACTTTGCCAAAATCGATTTTCTATTTCTATGTTTTATTTTACAGTGGCTGCACTACTTATCACCATTGAGAGATGTCCTTCATTATTAAAATCTTGTTAATAATAATATTAATAAATTATTATTATTATTATTATTATTATTATTATTATTATTATTATTATTCATCCGGTATCATGGCAGCTGCCGCCGTCTTCCGGAAACCAAACGCCATTCCTCTCTGTCCATCCATTGAACTTCCTCCATTCCTCTGATATTCATAGCTGCTTGTACCCCTTCTATCCAAGTTTTCTTCGATCTTCTCTCTTCCTCCTTCCCATTGGGATCCATTCCATAACAATTTTTGGCAATCTTTGCTCTGGCATTCTTTTGACGTGGCCATACCACTGTAATATTTTCTTTTCTATAATGTCTATGACGTCCGGCTCCTCTTGTACACCCATAATTTCCCTTATTTCTTTATTTCGTATTCTATCCATTCTAGATTTTCCAGCTGATCTTCTTAAAACATCCATTTCTGTACTTAAAATTATTTTCATTTCCGTGGTAGGAATTTGCCACGCTTCCGCACCATATGTTAAAATGCTCTGAATTATGGTTTGATATATTTGTAATTTTCTATTTTTTTGTAATATTTTTGCTCCCCAAACAGAGTTTAAAGATTTGTATTATTATTATTATTATTATTATTATTATTATTATTATTATTATTATTATTATTATTATTATTATTATTATTATTATTATTATTATTATTATTATTATTATTGTTATTATTATTAATAATAATATTATTGAAATAATAAAGGAAAATTTGCAATTGCTTGCCTCAATGGGATATTGTGGGATAAAAATATAGGTAATAAAAATAAAATTAATATATATCATACAATTGTTAAAAGCATCATTACTTATGGAGCAGAACTTTGGCCATTAACAACAAAAACAAATAAGTACCTTTTGGCAACGGAAATGGATTTTATACGAAGGGCCGCAAGAATTTCAAGAATTCAAGAAGAGAAAAAATTAGGAACTCAGTTATAAGTGAGAAAATGAAGATTGAATACACTATTTTAGATTATATTGAAACTCAGCAATTAAGATGGTACGGACATGTCCAGCGAATGGAAGAGGATCGACTACCAAAATCTGTTTTGGAATGGAAACCTGAGGGAAAGCGAAGCAGAGGAAGACCTAAAACCTCAAGGAGTCAGGAAATATGTTTATATATGAAGGAGAAACATCTACAACCAGGAGATTGGATGGACCGAAAAAAACTGGCTATTAGGAATCGGACGATGTCAAAGACATTAATCAATCGATGATCTATCTATCTATTATTATTATTATTATTATTATTATTATTATTATTATTATTATTATTATTATTAATTATAATAATAATAATAATAATAATAATAATAATAATAATACGATACTTTAGTTAGGTATATATTGTAAAGTTAACACTATTATTTATCGGTGACAAACTGGCCTGGGGTTCTGTGTTCTGATAAATGGGAATTGTATGAATGGTGGGTGACAAGGGAGCATTGTTACTTGCGCAGGCCTGTATTGTGTTGTCGGTAGCAGCCTCGCTCCATTGTATGCATCATCCTGCATGCACTTAACTCGAGTCGTTTTGTACCCTCCCATCCCATACCGGTACCTGCTTTACTTGAATATAGGTGTCCTGGATTTATTAACGCTCCTGGACCACTTTACTTAAATAATAGTTTCTACACGTGTCGTTACAAACCGGAATACATTGTTACAATTAGAAAGCTCTTTTAATCGGTGTATTTTACTCATCTACTGTACAATTTGGCAGATTATTTGGAGATAATTATTTACTTAATTGAAACAAAAACTAAAACTAAAATTTATAAAAACTGTATCAAATCTTAATTATTTCCTTCAGAAGAAAATTAGATCAGACATGTATATTAAAGACCAGTTCTCTATACTGATTTGACTCTATTTATATGAAGGGGTATGTGGTGTAAGTCATTTTTCTTCATTTTGAGAAAAACAGTGTTTTGTTTGTCAGTATACAAAGAAGAGTCCACCGCTGTGGTCTCGAGGTAGCGTGCTGCCTTGTCACGCAGCGGGCCCGGGTTCGGTACCCAGTTTTTCTGGGTGAGGTTTTTATCGGGGTTTTTCCTCACCTGTAAGACAAATGTCCCCGAAATCATACGGCTATCATCATCATCTTCCTTATCATTATCATCATCATCATCCCTCACCGGTGTGGAAATCAACGGGAAGCTACCACACCTACAATTCCCTAGTAAAGCTGCTAGCATAACATGAAAATGCTATGATTGCAGTGAAGGACCTGCCTTCGGGCAGAATTACTATGGATGGATACAAAGAAGTAAATTAGCTTAATGTTGATAATCATGGAGATATTTATTTTCCAAAGTGATGGTAATTAATTGCTGATGTATCTTAAATTCGTCCCTATGCAGTTTCTTCTTTATAACCGTGTACTTTACTCATTTGTATATAGGCTTACAAATATAAGAAAACTGACTTACACCACTGTGCCATATAATAAATTAGAGAAAAATTATTATTATTATTATTATTATTATTATTATTATTATTATTATTATTATTATTATTTTAAATATCTGAATTATGTCTAAATTTAAAATTAATATAAATTAATATTTACAAACATTTAATCATAACAACAAAAAATAATGCTTATATAATATTAGTTTATTGTCAACACCATCAATTTAGACTCATTCCTCATATTATTTTATTCTTATACTTTCATTGATAACAGCAATGGTGAATGGAGTCTTATGGAACAGACTTATAACCAGAAAAAATAAGTTACAAATATATAATTCAATAGTGAGAAGTACTGTCACATATGGAGCTGAAGTTTGGAAATTCAACAAAAACTTAGAACAAAAACTTATGTCGATGGAAATGGATTTTTTGATGAGAGCTACAAGATGTCCAAAATTAGAAAAAATAAGAAATTCTGACGTACGGGAAAAAATGAATATTAGATATTCAATGGTATATTATATAAGATATAAGCAATTAAATTGGTATGGGCAATTACGACGAATGCAAGAATAAAGGTTACCCAGGAAAACATTGGACTGGTGTCCACATGGAAGAAGAAGGAAAGAAAGACCTCGAAACCCGCGGATGTAAGAAATAAGAACTGGAATGAGAACTAGAGGACTGGAGGATATGGAATGGATGGATAGAGACGAGTGGAGAAGAAAAATAAAACTTTAGGCACAAGATGTGTAAACATTAAAAATCTGTATATAAATAAAAATGGATTATTAATATTATTAATTGTCTGATTAAAATTACGTTTATAAAATCATGATCGCTCTGCGAAAACTTGATGGCATGAATGAAAATTATTCATACATCAGTAACTCTACACTAGGAACGATCCACAGCTCAGAAGAAAGCAACTACGAGGAATGTTTTACGCAGCATATTACGTCATGAGGGATTGTACTTTCTGAACCTTTCAGTTTCTCAGAGGACGTGCTATTTCCAAGTCTGATGCACACTCATCAGTAGAATACGTCTGAAATAAATCACACTTATATGTGACACATGTATGACTGTTCCTCTATTTGTGGGTGTGTTTGGTTGGGTTTCCCCCTCTTCCTTCGTCCCGCACTTATATTCTCTTCATCTGCGGACACTATGATTAAGTATGTGTAAATCTAAATTATGTCACCTGAATTCTCGTCATTGTGATATTTCCTTTGAATCCTTATTATTCCATATTTTCTAGTTTTTTATTATTTATTTTATTTATTTATTTATTTTTAGCCTGGTGGAGTTAAGGCTATGTGGCCTTCTCTTCCATTCACCAACCAGGACAAACATATAAACATCAGAATATAATAATCATAATTAACTCTAATATTAAATACTACATGAAGATTTTACCAGTAAGATCATATATTTTATATATGGTCTATGATACAATCAGTTAATGATAGTTAAGATTAAGACTAAAACTAATAATAAAATGTATTCTGGAAAGATAAATTAAATTGTTGGTAGTCCGTCCCTGTCTAATGTAGGGGCCTATATAAAAAACAAAAGAAATTAATGAGATACAGAAAACTGATTTTACAGTTATAGAATATTTAAGCAAATGAAAATATTTGTTAACTTTAATATTATTTTCATAAATAATTAAATTTAATAATTGTTAATATAATTCTATCAGTGAGGTGTATAAGTTAGTTTGTTATTAAATAATTCTTTAGTTTGTTTTTGAAGGATGTTATAGTTTGACAATCTCTGACATAGGGCGGAAGGGAATTCCATGTTTTGGTAAATGAGACTGTAAAAGATAATGAATCTTATTAAGATTATTAAGGAAGAGGGTAGTGAAGTGCTTTGTGTGGAGTGTAGCATTTTATGGTGCAGAGACTTGGACATTACGACGGAATGAGGAAAAGCGATGGAAGCTTTTGAGACGTGGATATGGAGAATGGAGCGTATTAAATGGACACACAAAATAAAAAATAAAGATGAGCTAGACAGAGTGGATGAAGGAAGAACAAGTCCTGGAATTCATAAAGAAGAGGAAAGGAAATTGGATTGACCACTAGCTAAGAAGAAACTGTCTACTGACGGATGCCCTAGAAGGAAATAAGCTTAGAGGCAGGAAAAGACGTCAGTTGATAGACAATATTAAAATTAATTATTTTTATGCGGATACAAAAAGGAAGGCTGAGTTAAGGAAATGGTGGAGAATGCTGAGTATGCAGTGAAAGACCATGTATATATTATTAAGATTTGTGCGGCAGTTTTATATCTAATTTATTTTGAACGTTTTTTTTTTTTTTCATCTAGGTAAGCTTGTACGTCAAACTCGTATCAATTTAGTTTACGTCTTACTCCAAAACTTCTAATCCAACTCTAAAATAATTTGTTAACCCTTAAATTGGCAAAACACAAATTTCTTGTGTCTGTATTTAAATGTGGCGGACCGCAGCGAAAACGGAATATTGTCTAACTGTTATTATTAGGACACACTGTATAGTTGGACACACATTTAAGTGATTTATTTGTGTTCATTTTCTTCTGATTTATTTAAAATATTGAATTAATTAAACCAACTGATGTATCCTATAGAATACATTATGAATGTAAGGGTTAAACCATAACATTCCAATATGAAAAGAAAAAAATATATATAGGTTGTTGCACATATTTAGATATAGTATTATCATTCTCTACAAATCATTGTGTTATGAATTCTGTGCAAGCATATATTTTGATGGGAATAAATTGTTTACCTTACCTGCACCTCTGTTCCAGTGGTGGGTGGGGTATATTCTACAATGTAATCAACACAGTCTTGATGAAGCTGTGTTATCAGAGCTCTCCTATATTGCCTCGATTACAGTAAATGGTTTCCATGGCAACAGGCAAATTGTACACTTTATCTTGCTACCTGATTCCCTAATTCTGTCAGACACTCATGTGCGTCTCTAGAGGTTTCCCACAGAGATGTGCGATATGTTACTGTCTCTTTCATATTACTCCTCACACTAATTGGCAATACAAGAAAAAAATAATAAAAACGAAAATTAAAATAGGTAGATTAATTATAAGAAACATCAGGTAAAAGTATTCTAAATATATTCTTCTGTTTCCTTCATCTTATTCTCATTAACTAACTAACTCACTGGCACTATCGAACCAGTAGGTTCATGACCGCACGACATAAGCTCTCCATACATCCCTAACCTGAGCTAATGGTTTCCAATCATTTCCTGTATAATCTACGTCCCTCAAATCACGGTTAATGTTATTCTCCCACCTCATTATTGGTCTACCAACTGGGCATTTTCCTTCTGGTTTTCCTGCAAGAAGGTTCCATGCACGTTTTTCATTCCCATTCGTGCCACATGTCCAGCCCATCGCAGTCTACGTGACTTAACTGTCTCATTATTCTTTTTCTTCTCCATCGCCTTCTTCTTTCTCTTTGTTATTCTTATCTTCCTTCTGCTCGCAATCATTTTATTTTCCTTCTCCTCTTCATTTTTTCTTATATTATGCTTATAGCCGGGGCGTGACTGCATTATTGAATATGCGGTTTATGGGATTCAGATTACCTTATTGTAAATCGCCAATGTTAATATATGCACTGCTTATAATGCCCGTGTGTCCTCTCATTCTATTAAATAGATTTGCTTAATTTTTCCAGGATTTATTTAACAAATTATTGTACATAGGCCTAATATGAATAAAGAAGCAATTATTAAATTTTCATATGAAAGCATATAAAAATACATGAAAAACGTATGTTTCTAGAGAAATGTATTTTTATGAAACTCCGAAATAAAACGCTCTGCATTAAATTACAATTTTTTCTTCTTATCAATCATAATTTGTAGGATTTTCATCCTGTTTATTTCCAAAATCACTCCTCGGAGGAAGACTTATTGGATGTGCATCCACTGTTTACCCATCTCTTGGCTGGTCTTCCTCTTGTTCATCTCCTATCCATTGGTCTATCTTCTTTAGCTCATATTACAATCGAAGCTTTAATGTATTAATGACCACACTGCTATGAATAGATTCTGAGAAAATATGTATTATATATGCAGTATTTTAGTTTAGAGATCTAAGGCATTATGAATCCCCCAATGTAAGTGTTCTACTTTGATTTTAAAACACTAAATGTTTTCATGTTTATTTTATTTCGCTTTAATAATCTCTAGACTACTGTAAATCTTGTATTCGTGTATTGAGATTTAGTAACAAGGAATTTTCCAAAAGCTATGGATGAAATGTAACTTGACAAATATAATTAACATTGAATAACAATATTTAATATTTTATTTCTTTATCTCAATTTAACCTCTCAACTTATAGGTACTTTTTACATGTCACACGCAACTGGGGCCTTAAAATGGAACGACCTGTGGGGAGAGTGATTTTAAACTTGGATCAAATACATACTTTGCATGCTTTGTTGACCACAGAAGGACATGGAGAGTTTCCCCAAATGAGTAATCAGCTCAATGGCAGGACCTTTTCCCAGACGACATAACATAAGACGAAACACACCATTCATACTAATAAAATTCATTGTTAAAACCGTTGAGGTGGGGAGTCATAAAATAAAATAAGTTAAAATATACCTTCTTAGGTAAAATCCGTCGTCCTCAACTTATAAAATATGTAATCTTTATGTCTGTAGGCCTTTCAGAACATCTGTTCCATCTTCAGCAGGTCCCTTTTCGTACAACATCCAGTATGATGGTTAATGCTGCTGGTCCTAACGTGGTGTTGTCGTGACTAAAGCTTCTTCCTGACGATATCGTATAGTGGGTTGTTTAGTCTGGAAGTGCTTTCATTTATTAAAAGCTTGTTGTCTATTTCCTTGATAATTTCCAGGTCTTCCAATATGTTGATTTTAGTTGGATATTGGAAGATCTGGAAATTATCAAGGAAATAGACAACAAGCTTTTAATAAATGAAAGCGCTCCCAGACTAAACAACCCACTATACGATATCGTCAGTAAGAAAGTCACGACAACAGCACATTAGGACCAGCAGCATCAACCATCATACTGGATGTTGTAGCGAAAAGGGACCTGCTGAAGATGGAACGGATGTTCTGAAAGGCCTACAGACATAAAGATTGCATATTTTATAAGTTGAGGGCGACGGATTTTACCTAAGAAGGTATATTTTAACTTATTTTATTTTATAACACCATTCATACGTACACATTCATACTGAACATCAATATGATAATGGTGATGATGATAATCAGATGATGTTCGTGGACCGTTTTTGGGCCTTAAAGTTTCCTGACATTTGTCTTACAGGCGAGGAAAACCCCGAAAAAACCCATTACCCAGGAAACAATCCCATTCGGGGATTGAACTCTGACCCGCTGCTACGAGGCAGCGACGCTACCCCAAAACGGTGGACATATTTAATATTATTGGAGTAAATACAATGACCATTAAAAGTCCTATTAAGTTTTAACCATCAAATATCAGCTAACATCTAAGAAATATCACAGATGCTCGGAGTAAATTCCACAGTTTATTTTTTTTTTTCGTATATCATTACTTCATCTTAAATTGTTGTATGTTCATTACTCAATTCAAAATTTAGTATTTTTAAAATTTGCCCATTTTGTGCCGGCAATTTTAGAGATTATGTAAATAGTAAATTTCGAAAAATATGGTTATTTCGTAATAGTTAGATTTTGTTCAATTGTTAAATAAAGTCCGAAGAATCTCATAGCTTTTCATGCTCCTATTAAATTCTAATATTGTGTTATGACCTATGAATATAAAATATATAAAACTTTAACAACTCACATATTATCAATAATTGTATGTCTGAACCCCTCTACAACAACCGATGTTCTTCTGTTTTAATTCAGTGATATGTGCAGTTTCTATTCTTTTTGCCTAGGCATGTAGGCTGTAACGGTCTAAAAGAGAGTCAAGCTAGTCTAATTATTTATTTGTTTTGAGCCACTATACCGTGGAATTTAAAACAATAAATTACTTTTGAGTTGTTTGAAGTAAGTTTCTTTTGCAAAATTTAAATTGTGTTATGTTCAAAGTATAATTAAAGTTTCTTTTCTATCTGTAAAAAATTGGTAGATAAGCATTATTAATTAAAACTAAATAAACGAATTCAATTAGAATGAACAATAAAAAATTCTGTTTGTCTGATAAAAAATTCTGTTTGTCTGATGATAATTTCCGTCAGCAAATAGAGATGAATTGTAATTAAATTTGCATATGACAATTTGGAGATATTACTTCTGTCCAAATGTATTTAAGTTACTAATTATTTTGTTTTAGAATAATCCATTATGTATTATTTATTTTGAATTGTTCTCTTTGAAGTCTTATATTTTGTTATTTTTTTCATCTTAGGAGAGCTTTTTAATTATTATAATTTAAATCAGCAGCAAGTAATTGCTGTACATGTTATTACTGATGCTATTGACTAGTTGCAAAATTTCAAATGAACCTTTTGGAGGATATTTATTAAAAATAAGTAAATCATTGAAGACATTTCTTAAGTACAGAAAGAATTATTAGAAATCAACAAAATATCTAGAAGCGACAAAAGTTTTATCCAACTAGAAGGTATGTCCTCCAACATTTTAGAATTCTAAAAGTTATTTATTTGTAACCCCACTAAGTTGTCTTACATTTCTGGCGTTCTCTCCTGACATTGACGGAATTGTAGGCCACTTCTGAGGTTGGGACTCCTGAAAGATGGAGTTACGTTACCCCTAATATGATGTGTAAAAATGATACCGAGGTACCAGGAGAGTCCTTAAACCTAAACTTAACTAAATTCCAGACCATAAAATAGCATAGGAATATTCCCTTGAAAGAAAAATGCCTGTGTTCTGAGCGATAATCGAACCCGGGATTTCGTAAACTGTAAATAGAAGCCCTGACCATAAGACTATGTAGCTGTTATATATATACTAGCTGGCCCGGCGAACGTCGTATCGCCTTTAAATATTTTTACGTTAATTTTTCCGATGTTTTAATAGTTATCTGCTATTCGGGGCGGAAACAAATCCAACAAATCAAAGTTCATAAAAATCGGTCCAGCCGTTCTTAGTGTAACTAATCCGACTTTGTTTTATATATATATATATATATATACATAGAAGTCCCGGCCACGCGTTGCTTTGGCTAAAGTATACGTTAAATTGTAGTAAACTAAGTGAGAAATCTAAATCAATCTAAATCAGAAAGTTTTTGTTTTACACAATTTTTTTGTTCTGGTACGATAACTACACCCGGTATAAATATGGGTGGTGGTTTATGTGGAAGTGGTTTTGTTGATTGAGCTGAATTTATGTTGTCTGCATTCTCAGTATCATCCTTAAGTGTATTATAAGGATTATATACATTTGGTAGTAAAAGATTCCGGGCTATGTGGCCGTGGTCTATAACGTGGAAGAAACGCCATTTATAGACCACGGCCACATAGCCCGGAATCTTTTACTACCATGATTACCGGCCGTGAAAGCCTGCATTCCACTATTATATACATTTATTGATGGAATATTTTGAGGAGGCTTGCTGATTTCATTATACATTCTCTTTTCTACGAACTTGGCAGTTTGGATTCTCATCATCATCAAGAAGTCTCTGTATAGTAATATCATCTTGTGATATATTATAGTTATCTTGTTTTTCATTTAATTGAGGCATGGAGATTGTTTCTGTAATATTAGGCATATTAGTATAAGAGACTTACTTACAGTTCTGTTATTCCGTTCCTTAGGACCTTCATATGTTTTTAAATTGACATTCTTCTTAAATGTAAGATTTATGTCACATAGACCTATACCAATTTGTGGAAATTCACTTGATATCTAATCATTCATGGTCTCTAGAACTGATTCGCCACATTGTTCAATGTCCTTTCTCGGTCCAGTTAAATTTAAATTAAGTTGCTGTCTTTCAGCCAGATTACTTAAAACTAATACTTACACACGAAATTAATATTATTATCAATATATTGAAAATAAAATAAACACAAACACACTTAAATTATGAAATAATCAATATTTGTAATTCAATTGAAATTTGCGGTTGCAACAAAAAGCACAGCCACCTGGTTAAATAATAAACCAATTACCCTATACGGCCATCTGTTAGAATCGTATGGAACTCACAGATAATTATAACTCTTTGTTAAATAATAAACAAATAATTTGCAATAAAAAATAATGCGACTATAAATTTAGTTATAAACTTCCCTAAGTCTCAAGTTGGATCAAACTGCATACAGTGTGCAAAATGTTATTAAAATCGGTTCTGTAGTTTAGGATTCCATTGCGGACAAACAACGTGACACGTATTTTTTATATATTAAGATATATAAAATGTATTTATTTATTTACTCATTTTCCTTCTTCTCTTCTTTTTCTTCTTCTTCTTCTTGCAAGGATTAAACCTTTTAATTCATTCCGGCTCCAAGTATTATAGCTGCTGTGCTCATCTCTTTCGTGGGCGTCCTCGATCTATTTTTTTTCTCCTCTTAATTGATAGCTCAGACTTTTCCTAGGCAATCTGTTGGTATCCATTCTGCAGACATGTTCATAGAATTTTCTCCTATACTCTTCTATCTTATCTGACAAACTGAATATTTGTAATTCTTTGCGGATATCTTCACTTTGTTTTTTATCCATTAAAGTATATCCTGCCACAAATTGTAAATATTTCATGTCTGCTGCTTCTGTTCTTTCAATTGACCGTTTACTTATTTTTAGGGTGGAAAAATCCAAGGGACAAGTCCTCCAGGAGAAATTTTAAGCCGTGGGTCCCGAGTTTGAAGACTTTCAGGCTCTTAAAGAACCGCAAGCCTGAATAAAGAGGCCTCTGTGCAAAATTTACCGACCCCTTACCCAACAAAATAATACCTTAGTTACCCACTAGATGTCCCGCTGGGACGATATAACGACCCTGTATCACTCGTTGATATCTATGGTAAATAACCATAAGAATACGAAGATTTTCAGAC